>VZTF01017490.1:4682878-4921707 GCA_013397755.1 Cnemophilus loriae | reverse complement strand
GGAGGGAGACCTGGAACCCGGCGGGTTTAAGTGGGAGAGGCTGTGAAGTGTAGGTTTTGTGGAGCAAACGCCTCTTGGAATTGCCAGTTTTAGAAACTGAGAGTGCAAAAATGACGTTATGAAAGGGAAACGCGGTGTGTTTTGAGATCTGCTCGCAGTTCCCCGCCGTGCTTCCCCATAGTACTTCTAAATTATTTTCTTTTTCTCCTATTCTGCTTTCGGTAGCTGAAAATCATAGAATGGTAAGGGGTTGGAACAGACTTTAAAGATCATGTAGTTGCAACTCCTCACTGCCATTGGCGGGGATGCGTCCCACTAGACCAGGTTGATCAAGGACTTCCCGAGCCTGGCTTTGAACACTGCCAGGGATTGGGGCATCCACAGCCTCCCTGGGCAGCCTGTGCCAGTGTCTCACCACTCTCTCAGTAAAGAATGTCTTCCTAATATCTAACCTAAATTTCCTTTCTTTCGATTTGTACCCATTACTCCTCGTCCTATCAGCAATGCAGCAATCTGATTCATGCAGGCAATCAGACTGTGCTTGTCCATCTCTGACCACTTAATCGTAAAGGATTATGAGTTTGTGTTGGGGCTCATTATTCTCACAGCTGGGGTTTCAGAGGTTAATGTCACAGGTCGCATCTGCAAAGTTACCTTCTTTATTTCCATGATGTCAATTCAGGTCTAGGATGTGTTTGCAATAAGTAGAAAGCATGGTAGTACACCTGTTGCTTTCTTTCATCCTGGCATCTAAGCTTAGTATGTTTAGATTCATTTCATATGATGTGACACAGAAAGATATATTAAATAACACAAAATTGCCATTCTGAGCTTTTAAAGTAGAAAAGGATGGTGAAATATATAATATACAGTAATGACTTCAGCACCAGGAACACACTGGAATACTCTGTTGATATGCTGAGATGGCATCTGTACATTAATCTGTAATTATGCATATGCTTTGACAGCTCAATTATACTAAAATTATTTAATGTGTCCTATTAACAAGACATATTTCAAAAGACCAATGATGAAGTTTTAAAAATCAACCTTGGAAAGTCATGCTAGTGAAAAATAAGTATGTGAACTAGGTGGTAATCAACATATATATTGGGTAGTCTTAGTTGCCCTTTGATGTTTTATATTGTTATGCAAAATAGTTGAAATTCTGGAACCTTTTAAAGTACTTTTCTCTTGTGGTTGAATCCTAAATTTCAAATATTGAATGTCAGTGCTGAGAGTGTACTTTGATTTTTAAGTATGAGTAAGTGGGTGATGCAAAGCATATTCATACGTAGAGTTAGGCTTACAGTTTTACTTTTCTTCCACTTAATGTTATTGGATAATTTGAGGAGGCTTTTATAACTTCTTTTTTTACTTTGGAGAAGTTGTTTGAGCTGCCTTTTGTGAGACTGTTTTTGCTTTCCTGGCCTGCAGAGGCCGTTGCTCACTATCTTTTCCTGGAGTGGTTGCACAATGGTTGGTTTCTTACCTGCCTGAAAATTTAAAACTAGTGCCTCCCCCTCCTCCCCATCCTGACTATTTGTGTTACATATTAATGTGTCCCCTCGTATTGCAGATACACTGATTATCAGAAATACTATTACAAAAGAGTGGCATTGAATTTTAGTTTTTATAATCTCTGCAATGATATCAATATATCAACTCTCCTTCTGGAAAGGATTTGCACCTTGAAAATAATTATTCACTTGTGCAGTTCCTACTCAGTAATATGGGGCATGAAGTGGAGATGGCAGGTTTTTCCTAAATCTAAATATTTGCTTCTACAGGTAAAAAAAATGAAGGTTGTGTTTAAAATGTCAGCATTTTGCTTTGTCTGTTAGATTTATCCTTTTTGGTTTGAGATATTTGGCAGGATTTTTTTGTACAAGTGACTGAAAATTTTACACTATTTTGAAGAATAATATATTTCCTTCCATCTATAGATGTGGTTTTTACTTTGAGGGATAGCCTGAAACCCAACAAGAATTACGCCTTTTGCTGTCAGTCCTGTGGTGACATCGTAGTAAAAGACCGGTGAGTACTGCAGTGTCTTGTATTTATAGCAATAAATGCCATAGTGATTGGTATTCATGTTATTTCGTGAACTTAGAGACAGCTAAAAGGTATTTATTTTGAAACTGATAGACAAGAACACATTTGAAGCACTGCAGATGACAAAAAGCAAAATTACCTGAAGCAGTATTAAGCTGTTTATTCATTTACTCCTTGATTTCTTTCTTCCTCTGTGCTTCAGGCATCCTTTTCAGTTCTTTTCAGTCTCTTATAAATTTCCTGCAGTCATTGTGCTGTAATTATAGAGTGGCTGCTCAGAATGGGGGTATTGACCACAGCTTCCTTTTATCTGTTATGCAAAGCCTTCAGAGATGCTGAATTTGGGAGACACCGGAACTGTGTCTTAGCTCTGTGACTCGGCCTTATCTCTGCTCCTTGCAAAGTCTGCAGAGTGAATGAGAATTTTAATAAAAAGATGCTGCATTGTCTAGCTCTTCTGATGAACAATTTTGACAGCTTCAGCTGAATATATAAGAATTGCTGGAGATCCACTTACAGCCATTTTTGATCTGTGTGGCTCCTAATACTCAAAACGATAATACAAATGTGTTTCATTCTCTAAACTTCTGTTACTTTCTTGTAATAGGTATGGATTTATGGCTAGCTGAATGTAACTGAATGAGGATTTCTCAACTTTCTCTTCAGAAATGTCTCATCAGAAAGTCTAGTAGTAACTCTTATATTGATGCATTTGTAAAATAGTGAAACTTCTAATTTCTAGTCAGTAACATTTGCTTTCAAAAAATACTGCACTCTTATATTCGCATCTCTGAGTGGGTGTTTTCCTGAATTTCAGCACATCAGATTCATGTGTGTGGAGTTTAAATCTTTTGGTTCTGCATCCTCTAATGTGACACAAGCAGAATTTTTGAGAAAGGAAAAAGAATGCATGTCCAGGGCTTTTCACTTGGCATTTCTCCTTGCAGGGAGCCACTGAGCCCCTTGAATGCTGCCACTAAAGAAACCTAAGACAAGAGTAGAAGAGTGGGGCTGCCAGTGTATTCAAGACATTCTGTTCGAGCATTTCCAAAAGGAAGAGAGTAGCATAGTCAGAACTTCTAGCTACAGAATTTGTGTGTTCCTCTCTCTAGAAAGAGTTGACAGTGTACGCATAACAGTGACAGCAGAGGTGGAAGGATTGAAGGGAAATTGCAGAACTGTGTGAAAGAGAACTTATTAAAGTCTGAATTACTAGGAAAGGGTCTGTAATAAGAAAAACCCGAGATCTAGATAATCATACCTTGAAGAAGAAATTGAAATAAATGGGATTTAGTGTAGATAAGGTTGTGGAGAAGACATAAGATTCTTCCAGTATCTAGGAAATTGCTGCAAAGAAGGTGTCAGTAATCTTCAGTTGAAGCAAGAGGAATCTGGGTTAAAATGAAAAAAAAAAAAAACCAAACCAACAAACCACCCCAAACCAGTTCTAAAGCTAATTTTTTTACTGTTAGATACTGCATAGGAAGCCTTTCTTTTAAAGGTTAGATTAAGAAATGTACTGGGAATGGTTTACAATGTAAGCAATTCTTTCCTTGGTACACAAAAATTGACTCTATTTTCTGAAATCCTCTGCCTCAGTCTGTTTCCTTCCATAAATCTGATAGCTCTTCAGAGGTTAGGGTTATGCTCTTTCATTCTTTTCCATTACCCTCACATTACCCACATTAGAGGAAATTATTAGTTGGATGCAATGATCCTTGTGGTTTCTTTCCAACTCAGGATATTCTATGATTCTATGATAATGATTTGTACCTCACAAATATTCCACTGAAAAACTCATGGCAGGAGAAATCTAATTACACTTTTCCTACATAAGTAGTGTTAAGCCTGACAATTAACTGTCAAGCTAGGCTGTCCCAAGATTTTTTAATAAGTAAATAAAGGAGACCGCAGTTAAAGAAATGCAGTTTTTTTTCCTTTTTCTCCGATGGAACTGAACAGTTATATGTTTAAAAGCCTAGAGTCCATTTTACTTCCAGTTTTCAGTATTTTCAGTAGACAGAATGATATTACTGGGTATTGGTTAATAATGACATGAGGGGTTACTTTTCTTAATCCAGTCTTACAGGGGTCTCTATGGTCAAATACTTACCTTAGCCTGGAAGATCATTTAAGAGTTATATCATTATGGCAGGGCTCATATAGACTAACATAGACTGCACAGACTAGTGCTTAACTTCAAACTTTTTTAAAATAAGTTAATTACCCACTCTTCTGGTTGGAATCTGAGAACTATCTACAGCAGGAAAATCAGCCTGGCTAGATTAGACCCTTTCAGGAGAAAGCTACTCTTAAAGGTTCCAACCTAAGAATTGTTTGTTGCTCTCTGACTGTGAAGGCAGCCTAGGTGGCTATCTTCGAGTAGAAACTCAGTTGTTATTAGGAGCAAGTTTAGGGAGATAAATTACCCTCTTTTCTAGGTTTTATCATGGTATTTAGCAGCCTCAATTTAGTCAGTACCTAGTAAACCTCAGTTGGTTTTGTTTGTTTGTTTTTCTGTAAACCTCCGTTTTTATTAGTGTTACATTTTTCCAGTTCTGGTGATCCAGGATATGGCTTCCCACCTATGAGTGGCAAAAGCCTAAAATACAGTGTAAATGGTATATTTTCTGTATAGCTCAGAGTCAGGAGGAGTCTGTTTAGGAAATTCCTACTGGTTGGAAAAACTGCTTTTGTTGGAAAAGAAGTGAAGATCTTGATGCTGTAGACTGTGAGAGTAAAGAAAGGTTGATGTAATGAAACAGGACAGCATGAGTCTGCAGTTTAAGGTAATCTCTGCCTATTTCTTCCCTTGTAAAAACACTGCTGAGCAATACCAGCTTTTTGTTACTTTTGTGTAAAAAGCAATACAGGAAGACTTTTTTTTTGCAGTGTTGTAAAGACTAATTAATGAAACTAATTGTAAAGACTGATGAAGAATCAGTTATTAGGCCAGCACCAGGACTGAACTCTCACTTTGGCAGAATTGAGTAGTATCTCAAGCAATACATAACACCACAGAAAATGAAGACAGACATGGGTAGTGCTGAGAGGTGATCTTATTTAGTTTTGGTAAAGCTGTGTCAGAGGAGGAGTTATTCCAACTTTCATCTGTAGGTGGAGCAAGCAGAGTTTAAAATGTATTGTCTATCTAGAAAAAAAAGGATTTTTTTTTATAAAACATTTTTCTTTCACCCACTGAACAGTTCAAAAGGGCCAAGAAGCTACAGTGGGAAGAACTGACATCTTCAGAAAATGTTAGTCTGGGAACTGCAGGAAAGGGAGGATGCCTAACTGTTGGCTTAGCAGATGTATTTATTTGCAGAGTATTTTCAGATTTATTTTATTTATTTTTAATATTAATTATTATTTTTATTTTATTTATTGCAGATTTATTTGCAGAGTAGCACCATAAGCAAAGTTGTATTCGCAAGTTTTAAGTAAGGAGTAGAATCTAGAAACTCTGTGTAAAGGTTTCAGGTGACAGCTGTAGAAATAGGGTAACAAAAGGAAAGCATTCAAGGAAACTAGGCAGAGAGCAGAAAATGCAAACCCAATACAACTGATAATGAAAACAAATTAGGATTTTGGGAAGCAATATCCCTGGTCCATACAGCTACCCAGGAGAAAGGGATTTGCTTTTTTTGTATATGACTTGTGAAAATTGGATCTGAGTATCTGAATCTAAATTAAGATTGAATTATCCTTTGTTTTTTGTTTTGTTTGTTTGGGTTTTTTAATGCAGACGTACTGTGGTTTTTTTGTCAGGTTTTAGCTTTTTGAAGTCTGGTATCTGAAACAAAGAACATACTGAATCTTGCTGTGGCATGAGTCTGTTTCTCTTGGTTTTATATCAACATTTGGTGCAAGGGAACTTTACAAGAAGTAATAATAAATGTAATTGCAAATGCTCGTCATATTTTTCATGACTGGGTAGAACTGTTTTATTTTTGCCATGCGATTCATTTCAAGAGAGGGCTATGCTGAATTCTGCCTTATAATCATTGGAGAGTCACCCGTGGGAAATGCTTCATCACAGACTTGGCAGGAAACTCAGCCATTGCTTTCTCAGAATTCACCCAGAGATAGTGCCTTTGGCTGAAAAGGGAGTCAAGCACTTCCTTTTGAGAAAATGCCATACTTCCCCCACTATTTGTAGGAAGCCTAAACTCTCTTTTAGTGTTTTAGAAATGAATTATAACATATTGAAATATTTGTCTCTTCTTGCCTCTAAGGAAATTTCTCAGAGTTCTTCCTCTACCGAGTGAAAACTGGAGTGATTTAGTGGAAGAGTGGTGTTGTCACCCTGACCCCTTTGCCAGAAGCACTTTGCACCCTCAGCATGGTGACTGTTTTCTTGGAGACACTTTTTTTCTGTTGAATTCAGGAAATGAATCACATGTGCCTGAATCTCCTGTGTGCTGCTCAGAGGCTGGACACCATTTTTCTCAGAGTGGCTCCAACTTGGTAAAGTATTTTCTTCAAATAATTCTTAGGTGAAGTTATTTGGACTTTTTGATTGTAAAGTACTTTTTTTGTTACTAGTTTATTTAATTTGTATGTATTACAGAACTGTTTTGAAGGTCATAGGGAGTTCTTGGCATTCTGCTGTACAGAAGCCAGAAAATATTTCAGGCTATGTTTTACACCTCGATATGCAAGTAGAACTTAGTCCTATAAACAGAATTAGAAGCTACTTAATTATGTAGTTCTAAACCCAGATATTTTCCCCTAAAATTATCTTGAGTGAAGGGCATCAGGATTCAGTAAGATAATGACTGTGATGGGTAAGGTGTTTGTTAAAGGATAGTGGAGCAAAGAATGAGGTGGAAATTGAGGTAACAATTTTTTTTTCTCACACTGTGACTTGAGGCATCATAATAAATATGATCAAAGAGGAGTTTGATTTTTCTCTCTTTTTGTTTTTTCTTTAGTTTTGGAAAGACTTGGGAATATCAGAATGTGTGCTTTGTGTTTAGATGTGGCTGTCTTAGGTTCTTAAAGCATAGTAAGGAAATTGAGTTTGTTTGACTGCTCTGTCTAGTGAAAGGAACCTGCCATCCCATGTTATAGCTCTTCATGTTGATGTTTCTGAGGTGTTCCAGGATAAGATAGATTGATCAACCAAATCTGTGGGAAGAAGGCTGTCATTTGACTTAGAAACGTCAAAATTTGTTGTTACCCAGAGACAAAAAACATTTTTAGGGGTGCTGATGTTTCAGTGGTGGGATAAAACCCATGAAGAAAGACAATTCAGTGCTTTACTCATCTTGGACATCTAGTACATGTATAAAAGTTCAAGCAATAATCCTTTCTTCTGCCGGAAGTACATCCAGGAACTCAGTTCACCAAAGCCTACATTTCCATAAAGCCTTTTTTGTTAATCTACTGCGTGTCTGCATTTGTGCTGACAAAGGTTGGACCTACACTTGCTGTGTTTTCTCCCAATATCAAGTATTAAACTGTCTGCATTGCTGCCTTGGTGATTTGTGTCTGTAACAATTGATGACTTATTATGTAGAGATTGCCAGCATGAAACGTTTAATCTCTTGAGGACTAACGCCAGACACCCTGATTTCTACCTGCTGCCTGTAGTGATATATATTATCCCCAGTAAGACTCACTGGGATTCTCGCAGTTCGGTGGTTGCTGGTGTGATGCTCCAAGTGATACCTGTGCTTGAGGAGCAGTTCTGTCCTGTGGTCCCTATCTGCAAGGCTTGCAGCTGTGGTCCCTTGAGTTTCTTGTTCTATTGTTCTTTGAAAAGCAGAATATGCAGAGAGGAAAATAAGGACTGATACCCTGAAGGGGTATCAGCATGGCAGAAGCAGATTAATTTAGCTTAACGCTGTGGCAATGGAGTTATTTCTTTTAAGTTTCCTTAAGAAGGAGGTGGAGTAGATGATTCCAAATTACCAAGAGGACAATGTCTTCTGCCAGAGGTTGCCAAAATGAATTCTCGCATTTCAGTAGTCTTAAAAGAGGTCTTAGAAGACCAGGAGTAAATACAGGAAGAGGCAGGGTGCATGGAGTTCATATTGCACACTTCTTCATCAAAGAGAATGTTTGTGAGAAAAGGATTGATCTGGAGGCAGAAACATAACAAAAAGATGTGGGACAAAGATTTTATTGAGATGTGGGTCAAACCAGGATAACAGCAGAACTTTTGGATGAGGGAGGAGGCTGTTTTATGTCAGAGGCATACAATAGTAGTTTAGTGTGATGAATTTTCATATTTGCTTCCTTATACTTGCATTGAAGTTGAGAATTTGTTCCTTGTTTATGTCAAATCCCTTTTTCTACATCTTTCACACTTGCAATGAATGCTCATTTCTGTGTTTCCTTATTTCCAGCATCACTCAGTTGCCAGGCAAATGAGCACAACTGTTAGATCCAGCAGAAACTGGACTAATAAGGAAAAAAACCCCTCATACTGAAGCAGAAAATTCTTCCATAAGATGAGTAATAGAAAGTCACAGACAAGACAGATTGCTATTGGCATAAATGTTCTCATTTTAGAGAATATTGTTGCATTCTGCCCCAGTATGAAAGTTCCTTTTTAATTGCATTGCAGTTCTTTGGAAAGTGTTTGCCTATGACCAAAATAGTAGCAGGAATGTACCAGAGATGCTTAAAAAATCTTTTCCAGACTCCAGTGGGACCAAGACAGCATCTGTCCACTACAAACACATTTTTCACATCTATTAGTCTTCCAGTGTAACATAGTTTTTAAATGTCACATGGTCTTGCAGCATCTTAATAGTATCTCTTGGGGAAAATATTTTTCCTTACAGCATATCAGGGATCCTTAGGAATAGAAACAGGAACTATTAGGCTTGTGATCCACCTGCATCTGCAGATTGCCAGCAGCTGCAAGTTGTCAAATAGATAAATTGATTTAATTAGTTGAGCTAAAACTATCCCTTTTTCCATTGAAGCATGATACAACGAGTTAGTGATGTTTTTTAGACACAGTTCTCAGTCAGCACCTGTAACTGTAGTCAGAAAAAAAATACTCAAGTTGTAGCTTTCAAGGAAGTACTGTGTATTCTGTACTTGTACTGTGTGGTATTTGTGCCAGTCTCAAACACTGGCTTATGCAAAACCTTGTCTGTTTATCCTCGCTTTTCACACTGAGCAAGTAATTTCGCTGCATATGTTTGAGAGGAGTAGCAAGGTAGGAATTGGTAAAGGGGGATAACTGCATAAATATGAACAGATGATATTCCTCATCTCCATAACAAGGGGACTGTACTTCCAGCATAGTCAGCTCTCAGGCTTTTAGTTTGATTCTCTGTTTCAGACCATCATTAAGGTTATATATATACGTACTGCTTTCAGACCAGAGCTCTATGGTGCTACACCCAGGTTAATAAGCCCACACAGAACCAGTTCTGAAGTTTAGGCTTTGGATTAGAGTAAGAATTGTGCTTACTTGTTTGATGTATTGAATTTAAATATTAAAGTGTGATTAGTAGGAGTCTTATAGGGTAGATTTCATCTAGAAGTGAAATCTTTTTCAAAGGGCAGTAACAGATGCATAAAGCTAAGGCAAATATTCAGTGATGTTTTGGAGAGTGTAGACTCCTTGAACTAGGTATTGTTATCCACAGTTTTTGTTTTTAATAAGCCCTTGGTGAACATTGCTTCCTCTGAATTTATGAAGACTTTTTGAACTTGTGCATACTTTTAATATGAAAAATGCTTTCCTATAGTGAGTACCAAACTATATTATACACCATGTGACAAATGCCTTCTTTGTTTTTTTTGATACAAACATAGTCGGGATTTCATGGCATGAGCTATGAGGGCATGCATTTGTTTTTTTCTGTTCAGCTTTTCCTCAACATTTGTGATTTCATGTATCTCAATGATACCCCTCAGTTTTCTGTCTTTCATGTGTTCTCCTGTTATGTATATTTTCATGCCACATATGGAAATTGTTTTGCACTTGTGACAATTATTCCTTGTCAATACCTTTTCTGTATCTATTTGAATAGAGGGAGATGCATTGTTCAAGAACAGAATCCACTGCACCTTTCTGGAATATCATGCTGTGTTGTGTACTTCACCTGTTTCCTAGTAACTCAAAATAATCTGCAGATGTTTTCTGCTCTCTGCTGAACATTGAAGTGGTATTCAACTCCTATAAAACTGTCAACAGTGGCTAGAACTAGTTAGTGAGTAATGGTAGTCACATTGCAGTATACTATTTTATGTATATATTACGGAGTACTTAATTTCAGGTGCATTATTTCACCTTCAGCAAAATTGAGCTTAGCTTATCATTTTATCATCCAGTCACTCAATATTGCAAGATTCTCCTGTTAGCTATTAAAGGTTGTGCTGTGTGGATATATTGCCAGATTTTAAAATTAGTATGAAACTTGCAAGCAAGTCCAGGTGTAGAAAGCTGAAGTAGTGAAGGCAAATATGTGTGCCTGTAAACATAAAGAGGACAGAAACAAGTAAAAAGTTCCCACTCTGCTCTGTAAATTATCTTACAGCCATGCATTCCTTTTTCAGAATATCTGAGTGACATTTAAATGATATTTCTTTGTCCTACAGAAATCAAAAGAAAATACCAGAGTAATTTGTAAGCGCTGCAAGACAATGCTGGGAGAAGCAGTTTCATCAGGTATGAGATGTCCAAACAAAACTAGACTTGACTGCATCAGCTATTGAACACTGGAGGTTACGAACAGTGAAGGAAAGTAGTTTATCAATAAGGTGCAGTGATGATTCCTGTGTGTTTGTCTCATTCTCTCCTGGAACAGATGAGATTGTTGCTTCCAGTGTTAGACCTTGAAAGTGACTTTCAGCAGGAATTTTCATTATCCTTCTTTCTGTGGCATATTTGGCTAATTCTAAACCTTTAGAAGACTCAGTGCATGATTCCAGTCTACTAGGAATCCCAGTAAAAATGGAGACTTGAGAAATTACAGGTTCCTTGTTTTTCTGTCAGTTCTACAGAATAAGTGAAAAGTAAATTCAGAACTTGATCAACACAACTAGAAGCTGAAGATTGCTACCAGTCAGCCTGGTTTTGTGGGAAGGAAGCCTTTTTAAAGAAACAGGTTATGTCTCATCTGATGATGAGCTGATGGGATTATTGGTTTAAAAGCTGTAATTATATTGGATCAGCAGGGTTTACCTGAAGTGGTGTAAAGATGAGCATCTGGTTGTTTTTAAAATGCATCTATTAACAGAAGAGAAGTAATGATAAGACTGTTATTAGCAGGGTTCATTCTTTCATTCTCCCTCTACTCCACTGCATCAGTCAGCGTGAGCCTGCCTCAGTTCAGAGATCTGGTGAATATAAAAACTTCTCAGAAAATCCAAAGCCTGTTTAAGAAATGTCATAAGGAGATACAAGACAGAAGGTCTTCTGTTACGGAATGTTCTGATTGTCCTGTACAGGGATCTGAACAATACAGGCTTTAATGAACCCAAATTTAAGGTACAGCGTTTGAAAGCCCACAAAGCAAGATGTGACTTTGGGAAAGGAGTGCTTGGAAAAGAGCATGAATAAGAAGGTCATGAGTAATAGATCAGTGGGAATGGGGAGAGGCAAACACTGTGTAGATGTGCAGGGATTTGGTATGGACTCTGCACACGGCTGAGGTTAGATAGCGTATCCATTATTTTGGCCATGTTTCTTCAGTACTATAGGAAATTATGGTGGAGTTCAGAGAAAAAAAGAGATGTATGGTGTAAGTCTAGGCAGAACCATCTTTGTGAAAAGAGGCTAGAGAGCAAACTTGACTGTCATGCTTTGGTGCTTCCTCATGAGCAGGTATCAGTGTCTTGAAGATGAGGCAGGATTAGAGCGGGGTAGCTATGGAGGCCAGGTTTGGCTTTGAGACTCCCCCATTGGCTATTCCTTCCCCCAACTCTATCCACATATACTCATATGATTTTTTTCTTGGGAAATCACACCTCCTATCTCTCTGCAAGCAAACATCTCCTGAATTTCCAATACTCTTGTAGCAGTAGCACCAATTCCTTGCTCAGGGTAATGACTGAGGAACTAGAGGGACTGAACTGTTATTTCCTCCTGTCTGCAAGAACTCACATAGGATGGAGCAGACTTAATTAAACTTAGAGGTACAATATAATTTCTTAACAGTGAAGATAATTTAAAAAGTGTAGTATTTACCTGGAGAAGGGATGGGATTACCAAGCCTTTGGAGGGTTTAAAACAGATTAAGTGTCTTCCTGAAATGTTTGCTTTCATTCAGTTTTAATGGTATGTGTGGACAGAGATCAGATAAAATCCTTCCATCCTGAAAACTTGTGGACCAAATGAATCTTCCAGTTGTTCACATGCTGAGGCTTAGTAGAATGAATTTATTACTCTTAACCTGTTTTGCTGGCCCTCTGGTTGGGCCGTATTTGCAGCATAGACCCAGATCTTCAGTATGATCGTCTTTGACCTAACTTTATTGATGGAGATTAAATTATGTCCTCAAACACTTCCATTTAGTGTTAAAAGCTGTCTTAGTGGAGCTTTTGGTGAACAGTTCCATTGAAATTCAGAATGTATGCAGTGTTAACGTTGAGTGAGTGTGATTTTTGGAAAGAAGTTCCATTCTGCTCTTTGAGCAAAGAAGAAAATTATTCCCCCATGTGAGCTGTTATTAAAACTGTCTCTTGTGATTCACTGCAGCATTACTAAGCAGCAGAGGGTACTAAAATACTTATGTAAGCTATGCTGATCTCAGTGCTTTAGGAAAGTTCCTTCAATTCATCTTTCAGGTTTGGCTTGAGCTCTCGCTTGCTTGGTTTCAAGATGATTGTTCCCAGCATTAAACAAAGATCAATATGAATGAGAAATTGCTGATCTTGTAATTAGCTCAGAGCAATTTTCTTCAGGCGGTGTAGGTTTTTTGTTATGGTTGCTTCTACTCCTACAAACCCAAGTGCATATGATTGTCTGCTGCACCTCTTAATTGACTACTGAACAAACGTTTAATTAGTATAGTGATATATTAGATATGGTGACTTACAGTCTAATCTTAATAAGTTGGTTATTCTATTATATTTGAAAAATGTTTTTGTCATTTTAGATACCATTAAATATTATGTCACTGAGGTGATTATTCAACCAGCTGAGGGAAGTTTCAGTCCAACACCAAGGTAACAAAAATCAGATAATTTGCTCAAGTATATGTTTTAGAAAGGACGTTAGAAATGCTCAAATGTTGTAGTTTCTTGAATAATCACGTATAATAACAGGGTGCAATTTTATGTAATCATCACAGAATTAAGCATTGTAAAGGCAAAGTAGCCTGAATTCACTCATGTACAGTTTTGTTTGCTCATCTTTGTGTGTGATGCAGGAGATAGATTGTGTATAATTTGTCACAATGTCTCACTGTTCAAGTGATAAGCCAAAATAAAATACTTTTTTATTTTGAACTATGTAAGTTCGCACAATGTCTGGTGACTATTTATGGAAACAGAAGTTTATGTCATGTAAAGTTAAATTAAGTAAAGCTTAAAATGTTTAATTGGAAGTGAGACTTTTGAATTTTCAAGTAATTCAGTTTGAATTTAAGGCTAAGATGAAACAGAACTTGATCTAGCTACCTGGTATCATGTACAATGGTTTAATCACAGTTCTTTGTTTTTGGGAATTATATTTGAAATATATGCATCATTCTGAACTTTGTGTTCATATGTGTAAGATATAATAGGGAAAAGCTTCTATTCAGCATTTGACAGTTGGTGTCGGCCAAAATAAAGGATGTGGAGCAATTTAGAATCCTGATCTATTAAAAAATTCCTGTTGCAAGAAACAAAAAGTTCTCTGGTTTTGAGTGAGAGGAAGATAAAGAAGCCCCATCTTTCAGTTAATTGTGATTGTAGGATGTAGTGGAATTGAAGTATGAGTTACTCATTTACCTGTAGTGCGTAGATATGAATGACTGTGTAGTTGTTATGGAAACATATGATATGTGGTTAATTCTTAAACAGGTCTCAATTTGTACAGAGCATGGTTGCTCAGTGTCTTTTGGAATTATCCTCTGCTAAAAGCACATTTAGATTCACCATAAAAGGAGATAATGGAAAAACCTATATTCTGGTAAGTTTTTAAGTCTTCATCTTGCTGAAGAAGATTAACCTATGTATCCCAGTTCCTAAAATGTGTGATTTATGCTGTTCATTATTGTATGTTTAAAAAATTAACAAATTCAAATTCTTGAAGTGGTTCTGAGGTACATCTGTTTGGGTAAGAATATCCTCGAGTTTTTAATCTATTTAGATGTACACGTAGAAATTTTATTGATACGGTGGTGAAAGTACTACAGATGCACCACAAGTAGCACAGAAATAACACTATTTTGTATCCAGAAAACATGGAAAGCTTAAGTTTTAGCTTTTTAATATATATTTCTCCTTCTTGCTCCAGCGCTTCTTTTCTTTAATCACCAGAAGTGAATCAAATTGTATAGCATCTTTCACAAGCATTGTCTCAAGTCAGCAGGGGCTATTAATGTAGTCAGTACATTGCATTGCGAAGTGAAGTGCAAACAAAAATAAAATTGCCTATTATACTTAATGTTCTAATGCTGTTAAACTTGGTTAAGCTTGATATTTAGATGGTGACAGCTAGATTCCTCAAACTTTTAAGATGGATAAGAGTTGCCTTAATACTGTACACTTACTATAACCATCCAATAAAAGGATGTTTCCTTCTATTTCTGAATTAAATATAGGTATAGAATTTGTATTTTTGCCATTTATAGAAATAATTCATAGACACAAAGATAAAGAAATACTTGATTAGAGATTCCTGCCCTGGATAAACTTATAAATGCGCTTTCTTAAGGCAATGTAATTACATAAACTGTTTTATATATGCGTTGTCCAAGTTCTATAATTTTGGAAAATCCAGATGCTGAGGAAAATGTATATCTGTTGCTTTTAGATAAATTTTAGTGCCAATAAAACATTTGTACAACCACTGAGAAATATCTCTTCTGTGATGATAAAATGAAGGTTTCCTGAGCAGACCCATAATTATCATTATATATTATCTAGTTGAAGAGTCATTAAAAATCATTGTGATTTTTTTCTTGTAGCTTATCTATTCCCAAGTTACGTGAAGTTCTGGTGCTTAAGTCTAGTAACTTAGATACAGCAAACTGGTTATTTTTTAACAGAAAAATCTCTTTATTTAGTAGATTGCCATTACTCTTAGCTCTGAGCTGCATTTTTGCCAATGTATTGATTAGAGGAGCAGGCTGAATTAGATAGAGACTGGCTTCTGATTGGCCTCTCTTCCTTTATATTGGTTAGTTGTTAGTTTTTTGCAGGTGTTTTTAGTATTTAACATCAGAAAGCCCTTACTCATGTCCAGGGTGAGGCTCTGGCTACTGTACACGCATCAACAGCCGTTCTGGAGTCGTGGGTTAAGTCTTAGGACTCAGAGGCCTTGTGGACACAAGTATAATGTAAGCTCCGTTTATATTAATGATTGTCAGCGGCTAAACAGTAAAATGTGGGTGCTTGAGGCTGTGAGCACATAGCCAAGTTACACAAGTTCTCTCATCACTGATGCGTCATGAGCCAGCTGTCCCACTTGTTTGTTCTGATAATGAGCTAAAGATTCTAGAGCACAGTGTTTGTGCTTACCTACGTGGATACACACAGCTCAGACTCTGTATGTGATAATTAAGGTTAAGGTTTCTCACAAGTCTTTTTAATTTTTTTTAAACCACAAATACTACGTATACTTATTTTTCCTCATTTCCTCTGTATGTATCACTTAATATTACCAATTAACCAATTATGTTATTTGCAGATATCATGAGTTTCCATTGTTTAAGTTACACATATTCTGTTGTTTAAGCTATATCCTACTTATGTTAGATTTTTTTTTTTTAAATTTTTAAAGGATGTCAATAAACAAAACTTCCTTTGTTTCAGGGGAAAAAAAGTGGTACATACAGATGTCCTTATTTGTCCTGATTATATCTCTGCCTTCTTCACATTCTGTAAAAGGTGAATCACTTGCCTCCTCTCTTTGCTCCACTGTTGAAGGGTTCCCTGCCTTGCAGTTGCATGACTTACAAGCTAAGAATAGGAGGAGGACAGCAAACAGATAGTTTGCTCTATCTCCTAGAGATAGGAGAGCACAAGCAAAACAGTACATTATTGGTCAGCATAGCAGCATCTCAATAGATAGCTATTTTTTTCTGTACTGTAAGAAAGTGTAGCTTTGAAAGAGGTAAATAAGTAGTTTTCTGGATAGATCCAGGGAATTCATCTTATGGATAGGTTCAACCTCATAAGACCCAAAAAGATTACATCTGTGAAAATCAAAAAGTGTATGGTAGTTTGGACTCTTTAAACACTATCTCCAGTCTTTCAGTATTGAAGAAAAGATGTTTTTTTGTAGTGGGATTAGACTGTAAAGTGCCTTGAAAGTAAGGCAGCTTGTATTTCAGGAGTGAGCGGAGAGGAAGTGGGAAGATATCCCAAGAAAATGGATATGTAACAAAATGGGAGAGACCTGTCAGTCTGATTATTGTCCATGTCTTGAAGGGCATGAGCAGAACAGGTTTGCATTTGTTAAGATTGGGGATGGGGTGGATGTTGCAGTGGTCAAGAAGTGAGATAATGAGAACCCTGCTGAGACTTAGCCACCCAGCTCTCTCAGAGAGCTTTATTCTTTGTGAAATATGTGGAAACCACATCTTTACCTGAACAGTCTGAGTGTGAGAACAGAATAGCTGTAATGAAAGATATTTACATAAGTGACCTGTGTGATGATGAAAGTAACAGTAATGTCTGCAATAACGAAGAAAGACCTAGCAAGGAAGAATAAAAGGTTTGGGGTTTTTTTTACCCATGTTAAATTCAAATTTATGCCTAATTGTCCACAAATAGATGCTGGAGACTCAGGCTGAGATATAGGGAAACTGATCACAGAATCTAAATTGTGGTATTTCTGCTGTTTGGTTCAAGTCCCATGAAGTATAACTGGGGAAGATTTGTTGCAGCTTTCCTCCAAAGAACAACTTTTAAGTCTCTTGACACAATGATTTGAAACCAAAAGAAAATAATGAAAAAAAGACCAACAACCCCCAAATACTTTTTTTCCTGATTTTGTCATTTCAGAAAAGGTCATCAATGGCATTGTGAATGAATTCTATACTTTACGTATTTATTTTTCTGTAAAGGTTCTTTTCTTACTGGAGTTAATGTGGAAGGAATTTGGTTGTGCAAGCTCTGCTGTACAAAGAGGTAAAAAGAAAGGAAAGATTGCACATTGTGAGTAACATAGCTGAAAGCACAGATCAAAATATGAAATTGTGTTAGCCGGAAATAACATGTATAAAATTCTGAGAGTCAACACATCGAGTCTGGGTGAGTTCACTCAGATCGAAAACAAGGTCGA
Organism: Cnemophilus loriae; assembly: GCA_013397755.1. Lineage (NCBI taxonomy): Eukaryota > Metazoa > Chordata > Aves > Passeriformes > Corvidae > Cnemophilus > Cnemophilus loriae. The sequence continues at coordinate 4,904,243 of VZTF01017490.1, read as the reverse complement.
AAAATAATTCATACATGAAGAAAAGAATGAAAATACTGCCTAAAGAAGTAAATGTAGTTCAGAAGTTGATTTTACTCATGGCCAGGAATCCTTCCACCCCCAGAGATTCATTTGCTTTTTCTGTATTGTGTACTAAATTATTAATACAGATCTGTTGTGTTGCTGTTGAGACAAAGACATTCATACAAGTTGTAGAACCTGATTGTCAGGTGCCACGTGTCAACACTTGTGGTAGAAAGAAGTGCTTTTCAAATGGACTGTGTTGCAAATGAAATGCTTTGGTTGCTTTCTCTAGAGCAGATTGCAGAAGGCTTCTGAAAGGAGCAGACAGCTATTGCTACGTTGTTCCCTTGTCTAATTTGAAGGATATTCCCCTTCTGAAAAGCATCTCAGGAAGCTCCTTTCACGTGGAATTGTTAGAAATTTCAAAAGGAAGAAACTCTGTTCAGTTTGTGTTGGCAGTGGCCTGTGTTTTTTCACTGTTTTCTCCCAACACTTCTTCAGCATTTGGCTTTAAGCACCTTGTGTAATGGTCCTAGCTAATGAGGTATATTTTGCAGTTTAGGCTATAAATGTGTGCAGTGAGTTACCAGAGCAAAACTGATGAACAGCCACTTGCAAAGCCAAGTGTGGTTGCTTGTCATCATTCATGTGCATATGCTAAAGTGATTCTCCTCCTCCCATCCCCTCCCAAGATATCTTTATCAATATATCTCATTCCTTCTTTATGAAGCCTCCACAATAATGTTCTTAGCCTTGGGCTCTGATAAATTGTGACTGTCACATTCAATTACAACATATACTATGCGTCCTGTTAACGATGGCTTTCTCCCTCCACAGGGGATATCATGTGTCTGCTAGCTAACATCATGTAACTTGTTTTACTTGAAGCTGATTAGATCATGAGAAGCAGAAGATTGCTCTCTAGTGAGCAGCACTGTATAAGTCCCATTTTCTATGATAAATATTTCATATATAAACATTTCATACAGGTGCCAGATTTGTAAAAATTGATTTCCATTGTTAACTTGGATCACTTCACTACTGCAGGCTGTGAATTAGGGAGAAGTCTGACTTATTTGTATGATGTTTAGCAGGAAAGCCCTGGATCCAAGTCAGAACACTGATACCAAATCACACAAAGATTAAGTAAGATCCATAATGGGATGCAAAAAGTTCAGATTTCTCAAAACTCTCCCCCATAAATATCTCTCAAAGTGCTGTGGGCAACTAATTCTGAAGAATGCCAGTCCCATTATGAAATTTGATAAACATTTATTTTCCAAATGAGGGTCTCCTGCAGCTGTTTGTAAATTCCAACATTCCTTTTAGACCATAGTAATTGTTGTCTTTTTCTTTGCGTGTGTTAGCTCCATACAGTCATAACTACCATGCTGCTTCTAAAAATCCTCAATTTTTGGCTATTCAGTGGGCAGTCTTTCAGTTCCCTGTCTTTAGCCTTCAGTTGCTCAACACCATATGCTTGACTAATGCCTAAAAAAGTGTGAAATTTGAGAAATAATACATCTGGTACTGAAAGAGATGACTTGGGACTGTTTCTTTTGTTCCTACCAAAGGGGGTGTGGTACAATCACAAAAAGAGGCGGCTTCAGAGTAATGATCTTAAGAGTGACTGATAAATCAGTATTGTATTACCCTTTCTTTCTCCACTAGAAGCTGTGCAGGCTGTACTGAATAATAAAATATCAATTTGTGTCTGTTAATGCTTTGTTAGAAACTTTGCAAGAGTGTGGCTTTAGTATCAACTGATTTAGGATCAGAGTAAAGTAACAAATTGAAATGTATGTAATCTACAATAAAATAAATTATTTCTTCATTTATAGATATGGCTTTTAAATTCTGACACATTGCTGGTAGAGTCCTTAGGAAGTTCCTCCTCTTACAGTGTTTTTACACTATTTGGAGATATCCTCACGCCTAGCTCTGAACCAGTGGGAACCTGGAATGCTGTCAAAGTCCTTTACCAGCCATGCATTAAATGCAGAAATAAGGAGTAAGTACAACCTTTTTTGAACTCAGATTCTGGTATTTATTTGCTTTGCATTAGTATTTCTTTCAAGTTCTTTAAAAAAGAAAGTCTGTTAATCTCAGATATAAACCTCTTTGAATTTGCATATTTCTTAAAATATATTTTAAGCAAAAATGCCAGAGGAGTAGTATTTGGTTTCTGTTACAGCCAGAGAGAATCTGGTTGTTAGATTTTTGCATTGTAATATTAAAATATAGACCAAAGAGTTTTGTTATTTCTAGGGGCACATGTAGATAACTTAGGTATTAGTGTTTAAATTTAATTTGTTTTCAGTCCAGTGATGACACTATTTCAGAAAGAAGCAGGGCCCTGAGAGAAGGGAAAAGAGGTGAAGAAGGTAGTTAAGTACAATGTCATAAAAATGTTTTTCTTGGATATGTCTGAGTGTACTGGAGGCCTCATAAAGGAAACATTTGATTTCAGCAAGGTTTGAGTTCGACACTATGAAAAACATACACTGCCTAACATGTTAAAGCCTTTATCTGTTGGAGAGCAAAGCTAAGAACATGTTGATTAAACGATGGTTTGCAGGTAATGGAGTATGATTTAAGCATAATTTACTGTGGTTTTTATGCGGTGATAGAAAAGAAAGCATTGATTTTGTGTAAGTCACACTTAAATAGTGTTTTGTTGTTGTTTTTTCTTTAAACTTTGGAAACTAGGTGAAAGATTTAATTAAGTATGGCTGAAGACATTTACTCCAGACTCAGTCAATACACAAATAATTTATAGCCCAAGACCTCGTAAAAGTACAACAGAAATGTTTTCTCACACAGACAAGCAAACGTGTGTATGAACTTAATATTTTTGTAGGAGAAACATACACCTTACAAGCGTGTGTGATTCATTATAGTGTGTTTATCCTGAATGTTGTCAAGTGTATTCTTTTTATATTTCAAGCAGATGCAATATTGAATAGTGGAAATAAACTCTGACAAATGGAGACAATGCAAAATTTTAATATTTAGAGAAAAGGTCATTCTACATTGTTAATGTTATTCATGTAAGAGAAAAAAATATCTTTATTGATGTGATAGCTTCAGAAGATAGCTTTGGAAAACCTTCATGATCTAAATGTTATTTAGTGATCCAAAATACATTCTAAAGTACTATCATTAAAACTGCTTATTCTGAGAATGGGAGATGTTTTGCAAGAATCTATCTAAAATGAAAGATATTTCACTTACTACTCTTAAGTCTTACAGAAGTGTAACTTACAGTTTTGCTTTTCAAGTTTTGTTTCTTTATCACTGAGAAAACTTAATCATCGTAACACACGTTCATCTACTCTGACATGTTATTGAGATAAAAGTCATCTACTTAATCATTTTCCTAGCATTCACAAATGCTTTTCTTGAATGGAGTTCTCAGCAGCAATATTTTACTGTGAGATTATGTTCAGTTCTTTCTATTTCCACAGAAAGGCTTGATAGAAATCACTTTTTTTTCAGACATTACTTTGTATTTATCTTTGGGATTTTGCAGGAAACATAAGGAACATTTGAGGTTTTAATTCTTCTCTGACAGTAATTGTCATTTTCTCTATCCACTTCCTGGGCAAGTGAAATAACGGAAGAGAAGGAATGGAGGATTCTTTTTAAGCTTCAGAAACCAAACTGTTGGTTTAGTATTGTTTTTCCATTTTTCTATTTCTAGGAAAGAGCAGTAAAAAGGACGTGTTTTTAAGATTAGCTCAGTAGGTTGGAGCACGGTGCTAATGATGCCAAGGATGTGGGTTCAATACCTGTATGGGCCATTTACTCAAGAGTTGGACTCGATGATCCTTCTGGGTCCCTTCCAACTCAGATTATTCTGTGATTCTGTGATTAGCACTTCAGTCTGTTTCCACTAACTCATTTATCAGTTGGCCTCAAGTACCACCTAAATCTGTGCGATCAGACTGAAGTCTTTCTATATTGAACAGGAATGTAAACACAGCAGAAGCAAAAATATCAAAACCAATGTGGCTTACTTAATGTGATGCATTTGCATTTAGAACTCATATATTATTTCAAGAATTCTGAACAAAGTGTCTGATTTCTTGAATAGTCAAAGTTCCAAAAGTTTCAGATGCCCACATTCTGATAATAATTACAACTCTTACCTTTCTTGCTTCTGCACATACACCTGCCTTTGGAATAATGGAAAGGTTTCAGAGCCCATGGCCTGCTTCCCATGAGAGGGAAATAAGCAAGGACACCTCCAGAGCAGAAAGGAATCAACAGGAGGTCTGCATGTGACCTAGACCCCAGCAGACCCCAATAGCTGCAAGGGATAAGTGTGCACTGTGGCATCCTGTTTTATGTCAGAGGGCCTCTTCAGTTGCTGTGAGTCCCTGGGTACACTTGGGTTCTGTCCAGTTCTGGCAGGGCCAGAATCTGATCTGTGTGATGAGAGGGGAAACACTTTTCTTATTTGTGGACACTGCAGAGTCTGTGCTGGTTAGCTGGGCCGTAGGTTAAAACAGATTAAGGTTAACTAGAAGTAAAAGTATTGTTTGTAATATCTAAATATGATAATGTATTCACATATTTATAAAACATGGGTGAAGAAATGAAACAAAATCTGTACTTAGTCTACTTACAAAAGCATAAATCTATTTATTGTGAGATACATACACGGTTCCATTGTAGCAATTGAGGTCTCAGGCTTTGTGAAATTCTCCCTTGTCAAGTGCTGCTGCTAAGAGTCTGGCTGGGATTGCCTAATAATTCGCATTCAGGCACCCTTTTCTGGGGATGCACTTGAATATTTCTCTTGAGGGGAATGTAGTAGCTTTTGAATGTGATCTTCCATTTCAAAACTTTTGGGGTGTCAGAAGAAATTTATTATCTCACTCCAAAACTCATTTTATTCCTCCTTTATTCAGAGCTTAGTTTTGCAGTTCTTCATGATTAACTTAATGCTTATTTCTCTTACTCAGATACAGAAGTGTTTTTCCCCTTAAACTAGGAATTACATCCTGTGAACAACACTGCTTCAGTGAGCAACAGAACTCTCTTTCCTCCGGTAAATCACTGGCATATCTATCACTATACCTTACATTCAGTATTGCTCTAAATGTTAACAATGCAAAGAAAATGAACATATGAGTAGGATAAATGTCCATGGTTCATTACTGGTTGCTGAGTGGTAATTACCCATTTGGAGTGACCACTGTTTAGGGGTGGCTGATCCTGAAGCTTTCTCTAACAAAACTGTGGTCTGAGTTAGGCTGAGCATTGCTGGGAAGGTGATCACCCGTTGTGTGGCATCAACAATATGCTGATTTCACATCAAATTTGTTGATCTGTGTTGACCATCAGGTCCCTTCCAGGTAGATTGCAGTCTAATAAGCAGCCTTCCTCTTTGTTTTTCTGCGGGTGTCCTGTATCAAATTACATCCTAATTTTGTTCAGAACCTTCTTCTTTCTTGGTTGTGGCCATTTTTGTTCCAAACGTGTGGCCTGTTGATGACCCTTCCCAGCTCCATGTTGTCTATAGAAGGAAGAAGCATCTCTCTTCTTCCGGTCTCTGAGAGAGCGACTGACATATGGGATAGGAATGAACTGTGAATGTGTCATGTGGAGCCTCTCTCCATATACCTTTATTTTGGCGAGGAATTCTTAACAGTTGTGCTCTGGGTATTCTCTGTATATTAGACTGCATTGCTTAAGGACATTCAGTAACTTTTAAGGCATTGTGAAGTTAAAATAGGGTTAGATGTATCCAGACATAGTATTTATAGTGTAGTTCTTGGCATTTCTCCTTGCAGAGCTGTATTCCTCTGATCTTCCTGAGGGTAGCCTTTAAGTGTTGTAGTAATTTGTATCTTACTCCTTCAGCAGTGAAACAGGGCTAGAAACACTTAATGTGTGTTATGTGTGATAACACAAGTTCTAGGTAAGTGTCTGCAGTTAGGCTTTCAGCCCTTGAGGGAGCTTTATGACAATTCTTCTACGGTAAATCAGTTGAAACTGCATGAAAAAAGTATCTTATAAATGTGTTTGAGTCCCATTAGAGAAGGATGCCTCATGCATTTTCTGCTCCATCCTTTATGGGTCAAGTGCATGTGATTATGTTGATTCCCTCCATTTTTCTCTCAGCAAGGCTACTTTTCTCCACCTACAAATCTGCTGTGCAGACAGAAGTCTTCCTTTCAAGTAACAGGTTCTTGGCAAATAACACCTTATGCAAACAGCATTAGCTGCTGGGAGTGACAATAGTAAATGCTGGTGAAGTGAGAGTGTTATAAAAATGTATGAAGAAAATTGAAAATGTGGTTACATGGCAATTTGACCATAACTTGATCTCCGAAAATATATGTGAAGGTACAGTGGGAGGAAAATTGCACTCTTCCCTTTAGTGTAGATGCTAGGCAAAGCTTTGTCAAAAGGTCGTCAATAGCTTTTTGTATCTCATATGCATCTAGAGTCTCTCTGAATGGTTTACAGCTTTTGCATAAACCTTTTTCTATGTAAAAATTTGCTGCATATAATTTGGGAGTTGAAAAATTACTTCCAGAAATCGTTCACTTTATTAGCTTTAGAGGGACAAGAAAAAGCTGGAAAATTGAGTTCGTGGCTGAAAACCTGGAGGGTTTGAGTCCTAGTGCTTTTATTACAGTCCATATATAGTTAGCTGTTTATGAAGCTGTTACTGATATATTCCAGAATGTTGTTTATTTCTCCCAAGAATGGCTTTCATTCTGTATATGACTCTAGAGTAATTCACCTCTCATAAAAACATTAAACTGTGACCTATTTCACTGATTTTTTGAATGTCTGAAATTTTTGCAGTGTTTCAGTGACTCTTGCCTGTAGAAAACACGTGGGACTGCACAGATCAATAATTGATTGAATGAGGAGTGACCAAGGTTTCTCTAGTTTGCGCTCTCTGTAAGCTGATTTCTCTATCTGGAATGATTAAAAGAGTGGGTGATTGTAAATGGAACGTGAAAGATCTGGTTTGTTTCAGATTTTTTTTCTGTCCCTTTCTTGAATTATTTCATAGTATTGAGTTAAGAAAACTGACACTGTGGGTGGGATGAGTTGCCTTAAAAGAGATGACTGAACAGTCAGGCAAAAATTTTTAAAAGATGCAGTCTGATGCCAGTCAGGGTTTTGGGACAGGAAGGAAAAGAATACTTCTCAGAGTTTGATAGACACGTGGAAGTTATAAGGCTCATGAAATTTGAATGCTTAGGCAGCAGACTGCTTTTCAGTACTGGTAACATCCTTTCCCACCTCTAGGAAAAAGTGTATGCAACTTTTAAGTATAACTTTCAGGAGAAATATCCTGACTTTCTTGTTTCTTGAAACTACACCTGCCATGTGCAGAAGCCTTTTATGGTAGTTACTTAGGAACTTAGTTCTTGCTCCTAAACATAGGTCTGATGTATCTTTCCAGCTCTTTGGAGCTGTCGTATTTTTGGTATCTAATCTTTGCTATTTAAAATGATCTTAGAAGTACTAATTGACATAGAGAAAACTGTTGGAATAAACTTTTTGTCTACTGAATAAATTCTCATATTTTTGCTCAAAAATTTTGCTCATTTTATCATTCCAGCTGAGCTTTTTGCTTAGATTGCCTGTTTTTGTTCATCTTTTGAAATTTAGCATTGAAGTCAGAGGAGGAAGGATTCTGGCTGGTTTTTAAAATGAGATTTGCAATCCCAAATCACTTATCCATTTGTTGATAATCTGACTGATAGCCTGCCTTTCTTCTTGTGTATTGTGAAAGATGCTGTTGTATTAGTACTTGTCTTGCAGGGCACTGCTTTTGTTCTCTGCATTAGAAGTGTTAAATGCTATCTACAAAATAATTGTAATGTAAAAATATGAAATTGACTGTAAGGGCTATTGCTTAACTACTTCCTGTGGTCTAACTTTTTAAAGAAGAAATAGATAACTGTCATTAAGATCTCTGATCACATTAAATATGCTTTTGAATCAGGATTTGTGATTCTGTAATATGGTAAAACAAAAAATACATTTCAGGCTAATACCTTTTTTCCCGTATTCTTCATACTTATTTGTGAAACACTGCAATTCAGGTAAGCACAGCTTTGGTAATTTTCATGTGTCTTTGGCTCATCTTGCTGTAGTTCAGGTCTTTGAGGAATCTTAGGATTGATAATAAGAGAAATGTCAAGTTGGGTGGCAAAAAATTGTAAATTAAAAGCAGCAAGACTGTCTGAAACTAATTCAAAATGTGTTGTCAGAAACAACTGCATTGCCAGGTAGTTAATAATACTTGTAGAATGATAGGAATGTAGGAGATGCCATGATGGATCAGAGCAGTTTAGCACGTAATTCTGTATTGTCCCTCCAACATCCAGAAATGTTCTTCAGAGTAGTGTGTGAGCACTTTCTTGTAGTGCTCAGCTCTGTAGTTGTATTAAGGATGTCAGAGGATACAGTCCTGCCTATTTCCTTTACTGTCTGTTCATTCATCTTTTGATCATCTGTTTGAATAAATACTTTGGCCTTCTGGTGCTGTCTGCCTCCACAATCAAGTGACAAGTTCCGGAAGTTCATTACTCATGGTATAGTACTCTTTTAACCTCCCATGAACTGATGTCCTGCTAGATTTTGGGTAGGGATTAATGAACCACAATTCAGAATTCCCACCAGCTAAATGGACGTGGGGATCCTAAACTACAGTGTTCTGGCTGATTAGAGTTAGGGGCTAGACTTACTGGCCAGTTTGCTGGAAGGAAATCAATGTCACATCTGCTCAAGTCTTACTATGTATATGTATATCTCTATTATATTTATTTTGCTTTCCTTGTAACACTGCTTTTTTTAAAGCCAGGTACCCTAAATACCATAGTGCTGATCCATTTCGAGCAATTTTATAATCGTTCATCAGACATAGCAGATTTCACTTGGATGCTTACAGTTTGTTTCTCATAGACTTATAAAGACTGTTGGGTTCACTTGGGAACTGTAAGTACTCAACTACTGTCGTGCCTTTAAAATGACGGGATCTATTTGAGCAGGCAGGAATCAAATAATGAGCCAAAAGTGAAAAAGCAAATCTTATAAAAGCCTATTGGAGAGATGGCTGACATGAACTGCTTAAACCTCAAAACTTGATTTATTTATTGAATTTTAGGATCTTGGCCTGTTTTAAATTAATTAGCATTTGTTGTTTCTATTGTATTTCTCCATGACAGGCTGTGTAAACTAACAATACTTAATGATTTAAGCTGCCAATTTTACTGGAAATATTTTTAAACTGGTAAGGCTAAAGCAAATTTGGAGTGTATGACTTGAGACCAAAGAAGAAAGGCTTATTTGTGAAATTGGTCAGGATATTTCCATTTTTGTGTGTGCAGCAACAATAGGATATTGCTGCTGGTTGCCTGTTTTGAGTGCTGGAGCATCAAAACAGAACAAACAATTCTCATGCTCTGAGAATTGGCTCCTCTGAGTACTGGCCTTAAAGCTATAAATTAAATTATTTGTATAATTAATAAGCATAGTAAGTGATACCTATCACAGAATCACAGAGTGGGTAAGGTTGGAAGGCACCACTGTGGGGCCATCTGGTCCAACCTCCCTGCTCAAGCAGGGTTGTCCTAGAGTATATGGCGCAGAATTGAATCCAGATGGTTCTTGAATATCTCCGGTAAGGGAGACTCCACAACCTCTCTGGGCCATGTGTTCCAGTACTGAGTCATCTGCACAGTAAAAAAGTTCTTCCTCATATTTAGGTGGAACTTCCTAAAGAACATCAGTTTCTGCCCATTGCTTTTTACCCTATTGCTCAGCACCACTGAGCAGAGCCTAGCTCCAACCTCTGACACCCTCCCTTCAGATACTGATAGACATTGATGACGTCCGCTCTCAGTCTTCTCTTCTCGAGGCTGAACAGGCTCAACTCCCTCTGCCTCTTCTCATAAGAGAGGTGCTCCAGTCACCTCATCAACTTTATTGCCCTCCACTGTACCTGCTCCAGGAGCTCCATGTCTCTCTTGTACTGAGAAGCCCAGAATTGGACTCTAGATGTGGCCTCATCAAAGCTGAGTAGAAGGACAGGATCACCTCCCTTGACCTGTTGGAAATGCTCTTCCTAATGCACCCTGGGATACCATTGGCCTTCTTGGCCACAAGGGCACTGCTGGTTCAGGGACAGCTTGTTGTCCACTAGGACCCCCAGCTTGGTCTCTGCTTTTCTAGGAAGTCAGTCTCCAGCCTGTAGTAGAGCCTGGGGTTACTCTTTCCCACGTGCAGGACCTTGCACTTGCCTTTGTCGAATTTCAGAAGGTTCCCCTCTGCCCCTCTCTCCACCCTGTTGAGGTACTTCTGAAGGGCTGCACAGCCCCCTGGGGTATCAGCTGCTCCTCTAGCTTTGTGTCATCAGTGAGCTTGCTGAGGAGGCCTCTGCCCCTCCATCTAAGTCACTGAGGAATAAGTTAAACAATACTGGGCCCACTACTGAACCTTGGGGGACATCACTAGTGACAGGCCTCCAACTAGACCCTGTGCCACTGATCAGGACCTTCTGGGATCTATCCTTCAATCAGTTCTCAATCCACCTCACTGTATGTGGTCATGAATGTTTGAGGAAGAGGTGGAGGAGATCTGATGGAAAGCTGGGAAGGGTTGTTCCAGGGAATAAAATTGCTGCAGAATTTTAGAGCTTCAGCCAACTAATTTCCAAAACACAGCACAAGACTACTCAGAAGTGAGCTGTTGGATTGACCATGCCTATTTTCCTGCTGTATATGGCTATGAGAGTAACAGCCCAATAACTGTTCTTGCAGGGAGGTGAGTATTTTGGCTAAAGCTAAAGTGTCTGGTTTAGTTTTACACCTCTGTCACTCACCTGCCAAAAGACTTTCAAATTCACCTTCAACATACCTCTTTTGCTTTCTGCAAGCAAATTGGAGTGACATCTGTAAGGCCCCAAAAACTTGCTTGGCAAGACTCTTAAAAGGGCTTACGGTTTTTTATGTGCTCTAACTTAGGTGCATGGGGAAAATACTGACAAGATATTCTGCAGAGCTCAAGACAATAAAAAAACTTTACTGGCAACTTTGGAAAATCAGAGAACTTTGACGAAAGTTTAGAGCAGCATTCAATCAACATAAAAGCAACTTCTCAAAGCATTAACTTAGCAAACTCCAATCCCATCCAATTTTAAGTTACTCAAAACTATGAGAAGAGAGAATTAGTAGAATGAGAAAGACAAGAAGACAGAAAAGATACAGAAAAGAACAAGTATAGCTACCATTCCTGGTTCCAGTGGTGTTCAGCTGATAGAAATTCCAAGAAGAGGTAGAGTCAAGACATGCTCACTGCATGTCCTGGCTTAAATGCCCTTTGGCTTTCCTGGGCCCCTCCACCAGGTGGGACTTCTGGCCATCTGGCCACTCTGGGGCTAGAATGGGGCTCCAGAGGCGAGTGTGGAGCATTGCCTCTGGTGTGCCAGGGATTGGCAGCCACTGCAGGGCTGGGATACAGGATGTGTGTGGGGTGTGCAGAGCAGGGCATCACCTCATGAAAGGCAAGGCCCGACCTGCCCCTTCCCACACACATGCGCCTGAAATGTTTTGAGCCAGCAATCCTTCCAGTCTCATAACATCTTTGTATAGAGAGCCACACTGGTACCACAGTCTTGATTGGACTGTTATTCAACAGTTTGTTAATTATTGAGTGTGGTTTTATTTCTTTACCTCTGGTGTGTTCTCCTACATCTGAAATCCATTCTAATTAACTTTATATACAAAAGGCCTATAGCTGTCTTGTTTTCAGGTCTCCTCTTTGAACAGGTCATCTACTCAAAGACTTCTCATTGAGTTGGTGTCTGTGACACAGTGTTTCCATGCCTACTTTGCTTCTTTCCATTAATAATCTGTTTTAGTCTGTCCATAATGTCAATTCCTGCATCAGCATTGACTTTGTTTAAACATAGATTTAGTCTTCCATCTAAATCCCCTTCCTATTCCTTTCTTCTTCTACTGCTCTTGCTCATGTCCAGAACTTGGCTGCCGGGCTGCATGCTTCTCTTATCCTGTATTTTGTGCTTCTAAGCTGAAGCTAGCTTCCCCTTTTTCTTGACCCATAACATTTTAAGAAAGCTCATAAAACTAAAGAGCTAAAACAATCTGCATTCACTAATCTGACCATGTCAAGGTGTATGTGCATGGCGCAGCCCCCACAGTGCTCTCACAAGGTTGGTATGTGGCCTTGTGTGATTGCTTCTGCTGTGTTTTGTGTCTGCAGCAGGACAGCAGGACTCTGGACAGCTCTGCCTAAGAGCTGCCATGGTCTCCATCAGCATCAGCCAGGATTAAACTGGCACTGTTTATTCTCTGCTGTAGCAGAAGGGAAAGTTTCAGAGTAGTTGAAAGGCAAAACTTGGGAAATAGCGCTGAGGAGAGGAGGTGTTAAAGCTAGGGACAGTTTTGGGAAGGATGGAGGGGTTATTAATGGAAGAGTATTTCCCTGCGCAGGGGAAAACTGACAGACATGTGAGGACACATACTGGCAGAGGACATGGAAAAGGGGCTAGTGGAAAGTTGAGTCTTTCCAGATTGACACTTGGTCTGCTGTGAGTTTCCAAAGTGAGCTGTGGGATGTAGTAAAATATGTAAAAAAATCTATACTGGTTTAGGATTTTGAGTTAACTTGAAGTGTATTTTTAAGAGAGGAAGCTGTGCTCTTGGCTGCTGGTTTTATTTATTTAGGATTTAATTGCTTGTTAAATTTCACTTGTAGCCACATCTGATACTTTAATTTTGTGTTAGTACCTGCATAGAGTGAGCTTCTGTACAATTTTTGTAAGAGGTACAATTTTTTGTGAAGAGGGAAAATGATGATAAAAATAAACTCTTCTATTAAAATTGTGGTTTCAGTGTGAAAGGGAAAATATGACATAAATGAAATTCTAACTTCAGTCATTAGGCTTTTGTTTGGCAGTGGTTTAGATTGAATGAATAGAAAGAATAATGCTGTCAGCAAATTCAGGATCAACTACTTTTATGATTTGTGGTGTTCCTTGCTTTGCTGCGGGTAATTGCATCTTGAAATACTGAATTTCCTTCTCTTCTGAAGTCAGTACATCAGGAAAAAAACAACTTCAAAGCATCAAGCTGAGAGATTTTTGTGAACAGTGATTACAGCATTTTTTTTTGTACAGCAGGATAACTTCTCCTTTTGGATTCAGACATAATGTTCTGGAGTGCCTGGTATTTGTGAATATTTCTATATGGAATATCAACAGTGCTGTGGAAGAGATTTAATTTTACCCATAGGTTTAAAAATCAGAGGCCAGAAAACATTTTCATCTTTATATTGTTCTGAAAATCCATTTCAACTTCAGAAATGGCCCCCTGCTTGGTATAATAGGACTTAAAAAGGGAATTAAAGTTTATGGAGCATGTATAAATCTTCATGTGGCACAGCTGGTAGGAATAACCTCCATGAGAACACTCAGGGAAGTGCTTTATACTGTGGCTAGGGAACTTCAGGCTTTATGTACAGGGTAACAGCAGTGTCATCTCATCATACAGACCATTGGTTCATTCAACTTTAATTTAATTTGATTTTTTTTTCTTAAATAATTTTTCTCCACCTCTTGCCTGGTTTGTTATGCTGACAAAATGAGTGTTACTATTTGTAGCTATTCTACAGCCCTGAATGCACACCTGTTTCAATTCTGTTGGGGCAGGGTATCAAAGACACCATCCCACTGGTGCCAGTGACAGTGTTGAGGCTTCTGGCTGGGGTGTCAGTGGCAGTGAGGAGCTCATATTTGGGCTGTATTTTCTACATAGTGCTTAATTCCTGTGGTTTGTGGTTAGAGCCTTTCCTGGGGACTGTGGTGTGACCATTAGTAACAAGGCAGAGGGATACCACATTGCTGACTGGGTTTGCTGCCACCTCTCTGCCACTCTCCCTGCACGGCCTAGATGGGAAACTTAGATTGTCTTGCTGAAGCCAACCCTGCTTTTCAGTCATGGTCTTAGGTGAGGTTACTGCACCAACTGTTTGCCTTGCTTTTGCAGCACGGACATCTGAACCACTTGACAGTCAAGTCCTCAGCTGCTGCAGTTTAGAGCATGTGGTTGAAGGTGAATTGTTGCCAATTTTGGATTGCGTAAAGACACTGCACATTGAACCATGGCAGTTTAGGAGATGAGTGATGAGCAGTTCAGATGTCCAGGCAGGGTCAACTGCTGAGACCAGTAGCTTCATCAGCTATCTCACCCCTGCTCATCCATCAGGTCACTGAGTACCAAAACTGAGTGATGCGAATACCTCCCAGTGTGCTCACAGTGCACAGAAATAGCAGGTTACACCAGCTTTACAGTATTAATTTTTTATTTTTAAGGTATTTATAAATATCTTGGCTGTGAATGTCTTCTTTTTTTCACCTGTAACTACTAATTAAAAAAAATTCTTACCTACTAAACCTATGCTGATTTATCATAATTGCATCTATCAGTCCATTTCTAATGACTATATGCATGAATTTCAACAGTCCCTTCCCTAAGGCCGCATTAGTCAGTATAAGCTCAGACTGATACGTAGAATAATTTTTTTTTTCCAAACTCATAAGGAAGTGTAAAAAATTTATGATGTTGCTTTAACAAGGCCCTCTGAGATTTGGGATTATATATCTAAGCCCTTATTGAAGACAAAAACTTTTCTATGTTTAGCCATGCAGAGCAAAGCTGCTCTTCAGACAGCACTTTAAAAATGAAGATAATTTGATAAACGTAGAATTGAAATCATAGAGAAAGGTATGAGGGATCTTTCCTCTGAATTCCTTTACTGCAAAGCCACAGTTACTATTAACAAATAAAAAATGTAAATTGGAGTGGCAGCAGCTCTTGAATTTTAAGGCTATTTCAGCAGTGGAAAACTTTAGCATTGTTAGAAGAAAACTACTTGCAACGCTGAAGAAAAAGCAGAAGATGAAAGATACACGTCATTCCCTAGCAGGAGGATTAATTCTCCTGTACAATTAATCTGATTTCTGAGTTTCGCTCTTCAGCACCCAAATCTCTGTTCTTTCTCCAAGAGGTAATTTTTACTGAGGTATGCCACTGTTGCAGCCTCAGTTTAATATCCTTCTACGTCCTTCTCCTGGGAAACTCTAGAAGGAGAATTAAGTGAAATGTATTTCATGAGATACTCTATGTTGAACTCCCTCTTGTTTTCTTTGAGTAATTAGGAAATAGTTTCCACAGGCTTGGAAATGAAAAATCTAATGTAACATTAGACTATTTATTTAAATTATAAAAATCGAACCTAATATTTTTAGGAAGGATATTTTAGAGGAGGCCACAGTGGTAGTTGGCAGAAAGTTTTAAGTTCCACACTTTCAAAGCACCAGAGTTGCTTTAGACATTTTCATTCCTTTTGTCAATCTGAGCAATCTGTGTATCCAGAAACTTAAATGCATTCTTTGTCTCTGTCAAGAAACTAGGCGTCCTCTTTTTGGAAGGGTTATAGGCTGATAAATATGTACACTATTTCATTCAGCCTTCCTTTGGGTAAGTTTCTGCCATTTTAATTTTCAGTGTTTGCTGTTTTGAATTAAGCTTTCCTTCTGATTTCCTTTTAGCAAATCTGTAAGACTGCTCCTCTGCCAGCATTCCAGAGTTAGCAAGTGATTTCCATTCTGTAGATCATTCAGAGGTGCAACTGGAATGTCGGACATGATGATGTTGTAATCTCCGAAGCTGAGTTCACTGCTTCTGTAGACATGTGCAGATCCTATTGTGCAGGATAGTCTGTCGTCAGCCTTAAATTGCCACACACCACGACAAAAATTTGTAACACTGCATATTTTTCTGTTATTCCTTGAGGATGTAAGTTTTTCTAGTAAAGGTAAATTTTACGTTGTCAGTGTCAGATACCTTATCTGGAATAGTGACTAGGAAAATATGCTTCCTCTTCCTTGCAATGGTCTCCATTCATCGAGGCCTTCTGATAACTAGCTCTGAAAAGCTGTTCAGTGAGGTCACTGTGAAAGTATTTAGATTCACTGGAAGTCCATACAGGGCAGTCTAAAGATAATTGAGCTTCACAGTCCCAGAAAACCTTGAAGAAGAAATGCAAGCCCAAACGTGGCTGGGAATAGTATTGCCGTTTTTACAAGCAGTGACAGAGTATTGTATGGCAGAATGCAGACACATAGGTGTTCTATATTAATGATTAAGCTACCGGTGCTGATCTTTAAGCAGCATCTGCATGTATTTTTACATTGTGTAGATCCAACAGGAATATGTAATCTCTCCCATGCCTCAGATAATGATGTTTTGTTTCAATAAGTGATGAGAACGTTGTCTTGGAATGTCACTGTATTTGCCTTGCTTAATGTAGAATGATTTAGTCTGGATACAGAGTTTTGCTTTTAAGGATGCAGAGTTAGTAAAATAATCTTTAAATCTGGTGAAATACCAAAACATTGTTGTCCATCTCTTGAATTGTTTTGCTGTTGTGAGGTCTTTTTTTGCTTTTTCTGCAGCATCTGTGAGATTTGAGATTTTCGTAGTAATAAGTGTTGCATTTGGCACACGTGACATAATTGCTGTTACTCTGTAGATATTTCAATCAGGGTTACCAGTTTGGAAATAATCTGGTATCTGTTTTGGAGAAGCAAACCAGGAATTTTTGGACTGGCTTCAGTAATGTCTCAGTGAATGAAGGAAGACTTCAAACAAATGAAACTGGAAAACAAGTCAATCACAGATGAAACTAGGAGCTGAAGTAACTCAAAATAATTCCTGACGTTGCGTTTGTGATGCTTAGAATTATTGTAAGAGATCAAGAATAGTAAGTACATTTTTTTTTTAAATCTTGGACATCGTATACTAATTTCTTTTGAAATAGATATACTGATAAAATTCCTTGCTAAGGTACTGCAGCTTGGTTCAGTGCCCCTGTTTTCATTATGAGAACTTCTACTTCTCTTTGAACTCTAAATTATCTTTACAGTCTCCAGCTTTAAATTTTTTTTATCCCCTTGCTCTTAAAATAATTTGCTCATCTGAGAAGTGATTTGGTGAAATGAAGTGAATTAAATGCCACTTCAAATTACATAGGTCTTCTCTTTCTTAAGCATCTGACCCTCAGTGGGTCTGGGCATACTGCTCATGAGGATTTTGGAACCTTTTGTACTGAACTAGCTCAAAACTTTAGTTTTTGTATTTGATCTGCCTTTCCACTGTTTAGAATGATGGTTTTGGATTTTTTGATTGCCTCTAAATCAACCTTTCACATTTTACATGGTGAAAAATAATTCTCAGATACTGAACATAGCATTTGTACACAGGGAAACATTCTGTGAACTGAAGAGCCCTTTTATTTGTGATAGGATACCTGACACTATGTTCTTTATGGTCACTAATATAACACCTCATTTTGATGATTTTTAAGTAAAGATTATAGTTCCGTGGAGAGATGTAAAGGCACTTTCTGGAGAGTAGTGTTATTGATAACATCTGGGCATTCAAAAGTCTAGACATGCCAATATTTTTGAAAAAGATGTTTATGTCTTCTTCCTGAGTCTCCTATTTTATAATTGGAGTTTCCAACCTTGAGAGGGGAAAGAGGAAGGAAAGAGTCTGTAAAATCATTCCTGTGTGAGAGCTTGGTGGAAGTGTAGCCCAGGAGACAACAGAGATATTTTGAGTTTTCTCTGGTCCTTCTACCTAGTGTCATGATGCCTGGAGGGGCTGAGAGACAGCCTGTTGTTTCAGCCTTTGGGTGGGAAGCTCAGCTGCACGAAGGAGATGCTGGTTAATGTGCAGACAGTGAGGAGAAGGTGCTCTGAATTTATGACCCATCACTAGAGTCCCTTGATAAGATTCTGTAAGTTCTTGAAGTTGTTTTATGGAAAAAATGCACTGAGGCAAATATGTTTTTTTCTTCTGGGAGAATGAAGTGTTTGTGACAGTACTTGGATTTGGTAGTGTTAGATTAACAGCTGGACTTTATGATCTTAGAGGTCTCTCCCAATCTGAATGATTCTGTGATTTTATATTTTCTGTCTTGCCAGTTACCTCCACCTTCCTTCTCCTGCCCTGACTTTTAAGCACATTTGCTTTATTTGGACAATTTTGGAGATAAACCTTCTTAATTATACTTTTCCCACGATATCTGTAAAGGAAGTGTTCATCTAGAGGAATGCATTGTTAACACTCCTGATGGGATAGACTATAGGTTGACAATGACAGTTGCAAGAAGAGTCTGCTGAGGAAGGCAGCCAGTCCAGCAGACATGACTAGTCCCATGAGCAGGCTTCTTTAAAATCGAATGAATCTTTTAAGGGTGAGCTCTCTGGAATTACTTTTTATTTTATACTTTATTTTATTACTTTATACTTTTTTACTTACTAGGGTAACTGTATTGATGTCAGCAGGTGCTGTGGAGGAGCTTTTACACCGCACTTTGTTTTTCTACAGCTCTACTACGCACTTGTACCCTTCAGGAAATGAGTGTTATTAGAAGAGGCGTACACCCATTTGCCGGGGCAAGTGGCCTTTATATACCCTTATATACATATCCAAAGTGTTGACAGGTTAAAAAAAAAGAAGAAAAGAGATGTAACCTGAGAATTCAAGTACTGGGTTCATACATGCTGGGAAGAGAGGCTTTTTAGTTTGATGGTGTTGCTGCTCACATTTGATATTCCCTGCAAGTAAGATGGCACCAGTCAGGCTGTTAGCGTAGGTCAGTAGCACACTCCTGTGTCCTCTGCATCCATCCCAAGCACAATAGTCTACAGCTATTGTCATACATTACGGAAATTATGAGCCATCTGTTCTAATTTAGACCAAGATGTATCCAGGAAGGAAACAAGAGGTGCTTAAGGTGGAGAAAATTATTTTAAGAAGCATACAAAGCTATCTCTTCATTCCAGCTATATAGGCATATTCAAGAAAATTGCATTCTAGAGTCACAGTACTACTGTTGCTGCTGCCATTGTCCACTATGGTGAATTATCAGCAGTGATCTTGCTGCATGAATCTGATCTTTATTGTTTTCAGAAAAGTTACTTTAATTCTTTCCACCTGGGATGCAGTAAGACATGAAAAGAAATGCATCTTAAAGCCTTAACACAACCATGAAGGTGAAGAAGCCTATTCTAAAGCGTTGGCCGTGCAGTTTTTATGAGAGTAATTTGCTTCTCCTTTTAGTGGGACCACATTGCTTTGCTGCTGAGAAGTCAGCAATTACATTGTACTTTGGAGCTGCACCAGCAATTCTGCATAGTGTGGATGTTGAAGAGCAGTCACAGCAGACTTTAGGCAATGCTCAGCAAGAGCTAAACTCCTGTGCTTTTCTTGGTTTTGTAGGAGAACTAAATTAGTGTGGATTCTACTCTTTCACCGAGGTAGGCAAAAATTACGTAGGAATGTTTAAAAAGTAGTTTAAAAATATATATATTGTGACAGAATTCTCTGTCTGCCATGTTTTCTTCCTGTTATGTCTAGATATGTTTGACATCACAAGCGCAGCAGAAGCTGTTTTCGCCATGAGGTTGTATTCCTCGGTCAGATGCTCTAAATAGAACTTCTCTGTAACTGATGAAAATTTGCAGCACTTTTCTGCTTTTACAGCTTTAGCTTTTGCAGTAAGCTGTAGATCTCGTAGATGAATGAAGAAAGAATGTCTCTCTCCACAGACAGTTGTTGCTGTGGGTTGACTCTGTGGATAGGTCTGCTGCTGCTATACCTCTATGGACTGTGGTTTTGCTGATAGAACATAGTCTGGGACATACCAGGCAGGTTTGAGATTTTATGTCCAAGGTCAGTTCCCACAAAATTAAAATCACTTTTTCTCTTCATTCTTTGATGAGCCTGTTTCTGCTTACCTGGTGCTGAAACTAAATAAAGATGATAATGTTTTAGTTGTACTCACAGACCATCTGTGCATAATTTGAGTACTGTCGCGAATTTTAAATTTAGTACATTTACAAGTGTTTGTGGTCCCATGTATCTAGGTGTCCCATTGAACAAAAGTCTGCTTTAGACATTGTTGCTTGATTTAGGTTTTCATACATTCGTTTTAGATCCTATGAATCTTCAACATAGTGGTTTCAGAATAGATGAACACCTGCTAATCCTTCTGTGATGTTTAAGCTTTATTTCAGTGATTCTTGCTGCTGAAATTCAGTTTTGTCTTCAACAGAGACTGTACAGTTGGTGCTGTTTTGCAATAGAATGAAAATATTTTATGGGTGATAAGAGTTTGCAGCTTAAAATTAATGCTTTTGAAATTGCATAGCAGCCAGATGGAGGAGGGAAAGCAATGTAGAAAAGCAGTTGGTGAACACCCAAAAATCTTCAGTCTGGAGAAGTATGTTGGGCATTACTTTGAAATTACATACTCCAAGGCAGAGTTACTCCTGGACAGGATTAAAATGTCAAGATTTATTGCCATGCAAAAAGTTGCAGTATGTTGAGATAGCTTTCTGTGCTTCAGAAGAATAATCTACTTGTAAATAACCTTGTCTGTCTTGGAACAGTATACTAATACAGTTGTTTGGTTTTCTGCTTTTGCCCTTTACCCTTTGAGAAAAAAAGAATTTAATTCTGTGATCTATTCAGAGGCTTTATTGTGCAAATAGCATTTTTTAACAACTATACCAAAACCGAGGTAGTTACATTTAAGTTAATATAGGGCAGTTGAGTCTACTAAAAATGTTGGTTGGTGTGAAGCAAAAGAAAACTAGTTTGGGCTTTACTTTACAGTTTGAAATAGGCAGCTTTACTTCTCTTTTTGACTTCCCTTAAATAGCTTACAATGATCAAAGCGTGTCAAGAAGTTGTAAAATAGTTTCAAATGCATTAATAAAAGTAATGTCATTGAGATTCATATGTAGTTGTTTAATGCAAACAAAACTATTTAATCCACAGGCTTTTAATGTACCTTTTAGCATGAGTTATTTAATCTATGCCATGTATTGGAGTTAGAAATGAGAAAACGGCATGTGGAGTATGGATTTTAAATCATAAAAGCATTCATCAGAGCAAATAGCATAATTTTAATTAAAAGGCGCTTTGAAATATTACAAGACCAGTTGATACCTCTTATGTCAGCCCGTCTGAAAAATATTATGGCACTGCTACTCTGGTGAGGTTAAATCTGAATTTTCATTATAAGACTTTCTTATTAGTATTAAATAACTTGCCCTTTTCAAATGGTGACACATTAAAAGTTCAAGAAGGACTTACATTTTGCAGGATAGGGTATTTTAAACCTGCTGAATTGTTTTTGCAGTGGATTTCTAACTAACTTCTTTTTGACTAGACTCCAGAATTGCATCTTTTTTTCCAATCAAAGTATTCATTACTCAGAAAAAAAGCTAGAAGACTGTTAATAATGAGCATGTCCTTGTATGTGCAACTATTATATTAATTTATAGAAATACGTATCATTGTATATTAGTATGATTGTTGTATATATAACTAATATAATTATATATACTACATTAAAGTATATGTACTGTATGCTATATATTTGATGCTCTTTAGTGTAAGGATTCTATATCAGTAATTTTATAATGAGAATGCTTTGCAAGCGATAGTATTTAAGACCGTGTGAAAATACAAAAATTCAGTTAAGTGAGATCTTGTCTCTACAGTGATACACTGAAAAAGAAAATGTTTAAAACATCGAGGTGGAGCTTCTGTGTTGACCACTGTAGTCCGTTGCAAAAAATACAAAAAGGCATGCTCTCTGCCTTCTTACTTCCCTAAATATTTTGCTTTTCTCGTGCTTATTTCCTTGCAAGGACACCAGTGGGTTAAAATTCTGTTCTTCTATTTTTTGTCTCTTATGAGAGGTGTAATACCTATTGGTTTGGGATACCGTGCAACTAGTAAAGATCCCAGGGAAAATTTGCTCAAAACCCACACTTGACACTCCCAGCTGCTCAGGATGAATAATGAATGGTAGAACATGACCATAGATGTTTGTTTCAGGAGGGAAGCAGTGATTCTACAAAGCAAGTTTTTTGCCAAAGGCATGTACTGTAGACTGTGAAAGTACTGCACTTCTTAGTCGTCCATATTATTTAAATTTTGTTAAGAGTTTAGTAGCTAATGAGCAGGCATTGATTTTTATGTTGTTTTTAGATCACTGCAAGGATAATTAAAAATATAAATAACTTAGCCTCCTGGTACATTAAGTATATAGACACATCATCAACCATAATTAAGAATTGTTTTTAGATTAAATCATTTTCACAAATAGTTATTTAATTTAGCAGGTTTGTCCTTTGGTTCAGTAAAGTCATCTGTCATTTCTCTCAGAGAAATGCTTGTGGAAAGGGCAGCTTTAACAACGTTCAGTGAACTCTGAGATTCAGGGCTGAGCTTCTGTTAGCTTTTATATTGGATTCTTCGGCACAGGCTTGATTCATCAAAGCACTGAAGCTACAGTTAACATCTCCTTCAAGAGTTTCACAGCGTTTAGATGCTGTGAAAATGCAAGGCGCATTTACCTAGATCATAACTAATAAAATCTAGTTAATTCATTGCCTCAGCAACACTGAGCAGAGCACTGAGGAAGAGCTTTTTCCATTTTCTAGTTTTAACCTGTGTAGACTACCCTCAGTTAGTGTATTTATAGAAGTAGCCTGCTAAATCAGAGGTGATGATGGGGATGTGCTGGAAAGGAAAAAAGGGCTTATCTGTTCCTCTTCAAAAGCAGACTTACTTTGTCTGTTGCTGAGACAGCTCAGTTGCATTTAAAAGTGAATCTCATGCACGATGAAGGGTGATTACTGATAAATATATTTAGCATTGATGGAAGAGGCTTCTTTTGAAATAAATGCAATCTAGTCAGAAGTCTGGTCCAGTTTTTCAAAATCTTGTGAGAATCTTTGTCAGTTTTTCTCGGGTTTGAAATACAAAGTTTTCTTTTGCTTCAGTTATGTGCCATGTATATTGCGTTTTTCCATGGAGACTTTGGACGTTGTGGGTGGGTTCCATGGCCTGATGGATGACTGTTAGTTTACTAGTTCTTATATCAAGAAATTATGAAATAAATGTATTTCATTATTTTGGTGTCTTAAACCTTGCTTTTAAGGACACAGTTTTAAAATGTTACTCTAACTTACATAGGCAATTCATTGGGATAGATTCCATAGTGAACAGTGGACAAATACCATTCCCTGATGCATGGTGATTTAAATGTAAAACATTATCTAAAAACATTGTGATCAATTATTTCTGCTAGAGAAGTAACTGTCTTATCTTTAATCTTATCTGAGTTGTTGTTTTCAAGTTTTGCTCCTCTCTGCTTTCAGGATTAATTGGTTGAATTTCAGACAGCATTTGCTGATTTCTTTTTATTTTTTAAAGAAATCAAGATTTCCCCGGATTTCCCATTATTATCAACTAAACAGCTTTGGAAATACCACTTCATTTTTTAAAGCATTTTATACATAGGAATGTGGGAACTTTACTTTCCTAGCTGTATTTCCTTGACTGGTTATGGGAATGTGACAGTCATATCATGTTCTAAATTTCTCCTTCAAATGACCAGTTCCTTAGAGACAGCATTGAGAAGGACAAGGGGAATATAGTCTCAGCTTGTCATCTTTATTTCTTACCTGTTTTGAATGCTCTGTTCTGATAGTTTAGCACATAGTTGTTTCGCATCAGCACCTAGCACAGTAGCCAAGTATCACCCCCTTGAGTAGAGTTTTACTTCTTCACTTTCTGTACTACTTCAGTTCAGTTCTGAATTGTATGCCAGAAATATATTAAAGTTTTATTAGCATTCATCATATGTGGTTCTGTCCTTCTCAAAATGAAAGTTATATGAAGGTTCTAATTATATCTTTTAATCTTATGTCTGTTCATTGCGTTTTCATGGGTGAGACTAATAGATATCTCTTAGATTGAACAGAAGCAGTTCTGAGTTTGAGGTTTCACTTTAATCTGCAGAGGCTGCATCTCAAGTTTGATTAACACTGGGGAAACCTCTGACTGTTGTTCTTACTGGGGTTCAATTCCATTATCACCAATCCTTCTTCCTGCCTCAAAATTTAAGATTTTTTTTTCCAGTTGTCCTGAACCCACAACATAGAGTGCACTTAAGTAAAAGCACCAAGTCTCTCAGTTTGTCTCACTCATTAGGGAGTATGGTGGGCTCTGAAGAACATGTTTACTTTGCTTATAGTAGTTGGTTTTGGTAGATAGAAATGTCATATGGTTGAGTTTATGCTCATATTCTCCCAGGTAAACACCACTTGATTAGCTAGTGTGCATGTTGCTGCATTCCATCAGCAGCTTTCCTCTGTGAAGTAACTAAATATGCGTTTCTTCTCAGTACTCTCCTGAAAATCAGGAAAACATGAAACTTCCCCAAACCTAATTTATTTGAGACCTTGCTTAAGAAAATTTGGTTGAAATAAGCTAAGAGGATTAATACAAGTTCTGGGGAAGAGTGGGATAAAGAAAAGACAGAGAAAATGGAAAGAATGGAATGACAGACAAAATGCTTAGAATTATTTGTGTTTTCCTGTTGGTGAGATCATTGGCAGACAAAACTGGATGATGACGGTGATTTACAGAGGTGGATTTAACTTCTGTGAAAAAAATCACTCTGGCATGTCCTTTTCTTGACTCAGAGCATGCTCTGGGTTTGGACCATTTTCCTGAGTATGTTTTACTACATCTTACTCTTTTAAAGCCTGGTTTCTAAAGCTGACTCACGTTTCTCTTAAATACTGGCACGGTCAGTAGGTAGTGGTGAGATTTTACTTGTCACAAAATTGGTCCAAAGTAGATGCAGTCTTGTTCCCCACAATAAGTTAGGGAATCTATGTAGAATTTATGAATTTTGTTTGATACTGAGGGTCATATTTTTTTGTGTCAGACTGTGAAGTCCAGAATCTCACGGCTTCTTTGTGGTGTAGAAAAGTTGATTATTTGCTGAAGGAAGAACAGCATTATTTCTGTTGTCACCCTCACTTTCCTCAATCTAATGTCTTATGTCCCACTTATTCCTTTCAGCTAGTGTAGCAAGCTGTGCTCTGATGCCTGGGAATTGCGCTGGGAGCTGATGATCTGAGTTGTCCTCTGTGGATGCTCACTCTCCTGAGGAGCATTATCAGCCAGTCTACCTCTTCTAGTAAACAGAAAGCAAACAGTCTCCTGTCCTGTACTGGAAGTGAGACAACTCTCCTTGTACAGAAAGACTGTGAAACTAAGGTGAATACCAGTGGATTCTTTGTGGTTTGCTTTGTTTTAAGCATAGATGTTTTTCTCTTTTCTCTACAATAAAGATTATAGAAAAATGCTTCTAAAAGTAATAGGGATAAAGAAGAACAAAGAGAAATGATCTAATAAAGCAGTGACTTGCCACAACCATTTGTGTTAAATGCTGTGAAAGGGCAAGTCACAAAGACTAATTCCTAACATGTGTTCCTGGAGCAGTAAGTGCTGGGATACATGTTTTGTTTGTAATAAGAGAATACACTGGCATAATTTCAGGAAATACTAATATCTGAGCAATTAATAAACAAGAATTGCAGTATAATTAGGGTAAATGTCTTTATGCAAGCATTGTTTCCCTCAGATAAACCAACAGCCACAAAAGTCCCCAGTTCAGTGTCAGGGCTGTACCAGTTGGACTTTAAAATGAGGAGGCATCTCCAAAAAATCCTTATTTCAAAACACAAGAATAGAATCAGGGTACTGATGTAAGTTGTGATGTTTTGAATATTGCTTGGAGTTCTGAAAAGTTTCATTGCAGAGAGGGTGTTGATCTGTGGAAACACCTTCCCAAGACAGAGAACCTCAGCATACCACCTCCAGTCTCCAAACACTCTAGCTGTGCTTGCACATTGCTTTGTTTAGATTTGCTGATTTTTGAAAAATAGAAAGCCCCTATGTTGCTAGCTTCACATAAATTTGCGTGCATCACCAGATTGTAGAAATTGTAGAGAAAAGAATGAGTAAGGAGCATATAAAGATAAGTTTCTAATTATGTGGGGAAAAGAAGTTACCAAGTGCGAAGGAAATGTAAAACTCCATTCTGGATTGCAGTTAATGAGGTTCCTTGGTTACTCGTTACTTAGTGCTCATCATCTAGCTTTAAGTGTTCCTCCTGGAACATTTTTAGAATCATAGAATGGTTTGGGTTAGAAGGGACCTTAAGGATCATCTCGTTCCAATCTCCCTGCTGTGGGGAGGGACACCTTCCACTAGACCAGGTTGCTCAGAGCCCCATCAAACTCTGAACCAATCAGGGCTGCCTTTTCTAGGCTTGGCCACTTGTGTAGTCTTATAAAAGAATCCTGCTTCCATTCAATATAGACACAGTATTTGTGATTAACTGGAGGTTTGTAGCTTCCAATAATGAAAATACTTCACAGTCTCTTCTAAACATCTCACCTTCCTGTCCTAGTGGTCAGCTGGGGTTTTTTGTAGTAGCTTTAACAACTTTTCCAGATCCATGTGGCACAGTATAAAATGAGATACTATGTATTATAAGAGCTGTTAATGTGTGGGAGGTTTTGGCCTCTGCCCTTTGGTATGGTCTCAGACATGTTGGAAATCTTAAGTGATGCACTGCCATTAGAAGAACCAAAGAGTGCCTTCCTCCTTCCCCTTACCATGTCAAGCTTAGACCTTCTTTTGTCAAGATGACTCACTGGTGAGGTTTGAGAAGAGACACGGTGTATTTGGTAATCTGGATGTGATGTGATTCTCTTTGTCTTTTATTGTGGGGACAAAAAAAAGAATGAGGGAAAACACTTCTTTTTTTTAGGGAGATGAGAGCCCCTCTGATGTTCTGTATTATAGGTCTTGCTTCTATGTACCAAAGCAGAGCTGGATTCTTATATACCCACAGATAAATTAGGAAGGAGGAAAAAAATGTAAATATTAGTAAGACAAAAGCAAGGAGTTGAAATTCAAGTGGCCAATTTCAGACAAATGGAGGTAAGAAAGTGAAAGGATGCCCACTCTTTGAAGAAAGATGTGTAAATTATGCTACGTAGGACATCTTCTAGAAGAACTAAGAAGGTGCTATGTACAAAAAGTGTGTAGGCAAACCTCTATGTAAGAAGCAAGACTTTACAGAGAATCATTGGGTTTGAGACACCTGAGAGAAAGAGCACCATCCAGGATGACACAGATATTGTGAAGAGAATATTTGCTCAGTTTTCACCATGCTGAAGGCTTGGGGTCGTGACTGCTCTTTCAAGTGTTTAAAAAAATGCAGCTGTTTCTAGAAAGTACTTAAAATAAGCTGATGTGTTCACAAGCAGCAGTTCAGTCAGACAAGCTGGAGGAATTTAAAAGTGAAAGCTGATGCTAAGGTCGCTTATTGAAATTTTGAAGCCTTGGACAGAGAAGGGTAGCAAGCATTGTCTTCTAAAGTGATGCACTCAGGTCTGCTGAGAATAATTGCCATTCACCTTACACAGAAGTATCTGATACTACCTACCTAGACAAAGTTATTAAAGTAACTGGATCACTGATCAGTCCGTCAGTTTGCACATTATGGAAGAAATAAGCCTGAACTATTGGAAGCAGAATGATCTTGTGTTTTAAATAAATCTTGTTGAACTAATCTTGTTCTTCAGCATGTGATAGTGGGAACAGTTTATAGGAATATCCTTCTGGAATATTGTTTTTATGTGTAACTCTAGAAATCTTAACTGTTTTAATACATCTAAAGAAAAAAGCTCTATAAAATGAACTGAGATCGAGTTTTGCTTGGTACAGACTGTTAGGAAGTTCCCAGTGAGCATCATGAAGGTCAGTTTTGAAAATCATGCCTGACCTCCTGTCTTTTCAGAACTGAATGGAATCTTTCTTTCTAGAAACAAAATAAAAAGTGGAGACATTATGTTGTGCAAAGAATACTCTAGCTGTAAAATGATTATGTAATGGGCAATTACCAGTGACAGATGAAATTTTGTTCAAAAGTAATGAAACTTTGAATTAGAAACATGAGTGAATTTTTCTAAAATATGCTAAGTTTTCCTTTCACATTATGTATCTTTTTGAAAGATATTGGTGGTATGGTTAAGGCACTTTATCTAAATACACCGTGTTTTTCTGGTAAAACACACTGATCTGTGACTTTTACAGGGAAAACACGAAGGGAATTTTTTATCACAGTGATATGACGCATTTTAATACTTAATTGAAACATATATTTTAGATCTATTTTAAGAAAATGAAAAAGGTCCTTTTTTTAACTCTACAGCCTTGCCGATGCATGGGAAAATGATATGGGAGTTCATCCTTTAAAGTTTCCATCAGAAACATGTTTGGAATTATTGCTGATACTGGGTTCGAGTACCGCATCTCTGCCACCTTCACTTCGATGCATGAACTCTTTTCAGGTAAGGAACAGCTTCTATTTCAGTATAAAGATGTTACTTTTGGAAAAAGAGAGATCTCTGGGGGCCATAAACCCTTTCAGAGGCTTTGTCTTCTGTAGTTGCATGACTCTCCATTATATTGAAATGTAGACTAAGGTGAAAAATGCCATTGAATTTTTAAATAGTTCATTACTGTTTAAAGTGATGAAATTTAAAGAAATTTCAGCAAACTTAGGCTGGAGTAGCTAGAATCATTATAAAAAAAATCTTGTGGGCTTAAAAAAAAAATAAAAGAAAATTCTCAGCAAAAAAATAAAGATTTCTAGTGGTGAAAACATTCTTCTGTATGTTACTTTGGAAGTTCTCAGCAATCATAGAAATTTTCCAAAGAAAACATTGTTGCAGGCATGTTAAATTGTGATTTGTATTTCTTTTGTAATGTGTCTGGAGAGTATGATTTTTACAAATGGAATAGAGACAACTGAATTCATGATGATATGACATAGCAACTCAGCCTTTTTACGATGTTTCTGTCTTCCCCTGTAGTTACACTGTCCATCAGTTGTGAATTGATGCAAATCTGAGGTAGCCAGCTGTTCAGCAGGAAGTGTACTAAATCTGTGTTCTGGCAGCTATAAAAGAATCATCATCTTAGTGGGACTGAGCGTCCTTAACAGTTTCTAACATGAAATCAGGTAGCTTCTATTTGTCCATATTTCCTGTTTGTAGTTAAGGTACATCTGATTAGTGTTCCTGAGTTATGTTTACTGAAAAATAATCTTTCGGTAGATTTTTTGAAAGCAAAAAAAACATGGTTGTAGAACAAAATCAAGTATTTGACTTTAACAGACTTACACTGATGTACCACTGCTGAAAACTCCTGTTTTAGGAAATAGGTATGCATTGTTTGTTTGCTTTGCGTCTTGTGTGCTTGGAAGCAGGGAATCTGTATATGGTGATCACTTGGGTACAGCAGCAGCCACTGATTGTTTCAATGTTATTTTAATATCCAGAGTCAGAATTGTTACTGGGTTGCACATTCAGAGGCCATAAAATTGAAGAATCTCCTGGATGCCAACAGATTGCAACAATTACGGATTTCAAGGATTGGCCAGCACTAGTTATCCATGCAGTTGATAGTCCATGTTTCCTTTTAAGAAGTAAACATTTTGGTTGTCTAATCCAAGAGGATGTATTCCTTGTCCATTACATTACCGATAATCTGTGGTAAAGTCTTCTCTGCTTTACCCATGACGGGTTAAATAGGAGTCTCTTCCTGTATGCCGAGGCTGTATGCCCTGTATTGTTTCTGTTCATACTCAGTCCCACGTTGTGTATTCAGGATTCCCTTTGTTTTGTGTGTGGGGTAGAGGTAGGAAGTGATAGATGTCTGTCAACTGGTGTTTTTACCTTGGAGTACACAAAGCATCAGACTTTTCTTTTCTTCCTTTTTAGACTCTGCACAATTGTGTTTGATTGCTCCTGAGTAATTTTAGCTTTGTGAGGCTGTCTCTGTAAAGAAACCATTGCCCTAGAGGCACCTGGTGCAGGTCCTGGAAGTGTAGGGTTATGTCAGCTGTGGAGTGGGAGGTCCCGGTGCATCCCCTGGAGACCCTCTGACTGTGGCCTTTCAACCCCAGATTTCTGTGGAACACATGAAAGCAAACAGTACTTTGCTAAGCTCATTTACTGACCACTGACTTGCACAGATCGTGGTTTGCCTGCCTGTGTGCCAAAGTTGGTGATGTGACAATGTCCTGTCTTTCATAGCAACACACTTGGCACTTTCTGAAAAGCCCAAGTTCAGAACCTGCTCTGCTAAGATAATGTTCTGTTTTGCCAAGTAGGAGGAAAGGAAAACGGCTTTTTGGATAAAATTCTGTGACTCCGGCTGTCACCCTCCTTGGCAGACAGTCAATATCACCAAGTGTTTGTCCTAGAGGGCAAACACTGTCCAGTAAAATTTTGTTTTATTTATTTTTATCGTTATAAACCTTGTTTGGATCTCAGTTAGTGAATCCATGAAGCAGAAACAAAATTTGCCCAAGCTTTTCCGTGATGCTTTATAATGGTCTACCAGCCTTATAATTTTTTTTTCTGGCTTGCTTCTTCATGTTCAGCGAATACTAGAATTACAGATCCTAGTTTTTCTGTATTTTTCGTGGAAAAAGTTGGCAAGATCTGAAGAGAGCTTGAATAGTGATACTAAATTGTGCTGTTGCCTGAGCATAAGATCACGCTGCATCCAAAATAGTGAAGATTGTGAGCCAAAAAGGGAATAATAAAAGGGCACTAACTGAAAACTGATATTTCATGTATCTTAATGGAGTAATGGCAAAATGACAAAACTAGTTATGCTTTATTTTGTGGTAGACCTTAATGTGGCAGTTGTCTAGAAAAATTTAAAATATTTTAATTCTATATTACAATAAAACTTGTATTTGAACTGGACGTAGTTGCAGAGTTCCCCATTATCTGCACAGTAGAAGAGTGGCAGTCTTGTTCAGCAGGGGCCAGGCTCTTGCAACTGAGTGCTGGAGGAATTAGAAGGAAAAAACGACCCCAGAAAGTGCCAGAGTTTTCTCCTTTCATATTTATGTGTTTCCACTGTTGGACATGTGGTGAGGAGCTAAATGGACCACTGCTTTCTACTGGTGCTTTTCTTTATGTTTTCATACAGTATTTGGAAATGTATCTAACGAGCGGCTCTAATGTAATGATCTAAAAGTCACAGTTTAACTCCCGATGGCTTTTAAAAATCCAGTTGTTTTTAATTAGGTAACCAGAAAGATGTCACCGACACTCGTGATTTTTGAGAATGTATTTACTCTCTCCCTATTATATTACAGTACTGCAGTGTTGACAAGCCAAAATTTTAGTTGGTATGCATCTGCATTGGATGATGCTTAGGCTGTAAAAAGCACACGAAGGAAATCTGCTTAGTTGCTAATAATCTGTAATAAACTCTGTTCTGCCTTGTGCTCTAGAAGTACTCTCTGGGACTAGCTTAGCAGACTCTGTATCAGTGCTGAGACATAAATTACATTTTATTTTCCATTGGTATGCTACTGCGTAGTAACATAATATTTGAAATCACTTTTCAGTTCTGTTTTGACCCTGTAAAGATCTTTCAGTGTGATTTATGTTGCTAGAAGAGCCTGAAAGAGAAGAGCAGCAGCAGACTGTGCTACATATCTCTGCTGAGTTTAAGGTGCTCACTACAGCCACCTTATGAGTTTCCCAGGCTGTTGATCCTAGGTACTAGGTTGTCTTTGGCTCATCTCTCATTTCACCTGTACAATTGCAGTGACATTTTTTTGGTGCACTATAGAGAGTTAAATCTTAGGAAGCTTGAGCCTGTAAACTCTGAAGGACCGAAGGGGACAGACCATTTCTTGCTGGTTGATGGCAGCTCTCAGGTTTACTGGAGAACATGGTTTTTCAGCCCTGACTTGCTCCTTCCCAGGCTTGTAATCTCTCACCCATACTGAGGATGTCTCAGATCAAGGTAATAGGATTGGCTGAGGCACTTGATGCTTATCCTGGAGCAATGAGAAAAGCAGAAAGAAGGGAGAGAGGAGTTTGCTACTAGAAAGGATTAATTTTTTTAGTTTGCTTTTGCTCTGAGCATTGTTCTGCCGCTTTCTCTTCTGCTCCATTACACTGCACGGAAAGCTGCGTTACCTTCTTACATACTCAATCTATATGGCTGTCCACCCACCTGAGCTGTCAGCCCTTTGCTTTAGGAATGGTTGGGCTTTACTTTGTGTATTATTCTTGATACTTGCAAACACTTGTAGCTAGCACCCACTTGAGTTATCGTGTACTTTATCACAGAACTGCTCGGCTGCTACTTCTCAGCACAGTCTCCGGAGGATGTGTTGGTATTTCAGAGCCTACACCACAAAACAGTTAACACAAAGAGATGCTTTAAAGTGACAAGTAATCTCTGCTGTGTTTTTCTAACCTTATCTCATCTTTCTCTGAATTCAAGCACAGTGAACAGAAAATGTCCTGGATATTGAATTCTTATGATGATATATGGAGCTGTTGAGCACATTTTCTCTCACTGCCGTTTTTGTGGGAAACCAGGCATTTTACTTCCCCTATCAAGGCAGTATTCATAAGGCCACAGACTGTAAACAACAGTTTTCAGAGTTAAACAGATCATGGTTTTATTTTTACTTTTACAGTTGCATGAAATTGAAGGAAGATTGTGATTAAGAACTGCTGAGCTGTTTCAAAATTTTATTTCAAATAGCTCTTGATAGTGTTTAGAGCTGCACCCAGTGCCCCGGTAGCTTTCAGCACACTGTGTGCTTTGGTTAAGAGAAGTGAAGCCACTGTTTAAGAAAAAACAAAAAAATGTTCATTCTACCATTGCAGTAAGCATCCCTAGTGATGTCTCTGAAGGAAAAAATCATTTGCAGCTATTTTGCTTTCAAAAAAGGAGGGAAACCCAAGGTTTCTCATAGAATAGCCTGTCAAGTTCTCTGTCGTTTAGTCTCTTAATACAGTGCAGGAAACTTGCTAAAGGCAACAGGGTTAGAAATACAGAATATGAGTTGCTCAGAAAATGTAAGAATGAATAAATACAGTATTCATTATAGTTTAGTGGCTCTAGTATATGAGTATCAAAAGGGTCACAGAAAACAAAATATAAAATTATTGCTGTCTCTCAAGTCTGTGCATGGTCCAAACTAAAGTGTCTCTTGATATTTGGTGGTTTTTAATATTAATACTTTTATTTTTTATGTGTCTCTATATATGTGAAAAGCAATTTGAAAATAATTTATTGCAAGAAGTTACCTGAAACTAACAGATGCACCTATGTCTTCTGACAATCCTTTTTGAAGCAAACAGCTGAGTAAAATTTAGAAAAATCTGTTCAGCTCAGCTCTTCTATTTGTTCTGGGCATTTGAAGCTAGAGAAGATGCATGTATTCTTTTAAGCTGGATTCCATGCCTTTGGAGCACTGCCAGACAGCAGTAAAGACAGGACAAAGATACAAGAAAAGAAAACATAAGGAGTGAAGAAATGACTTTCAAAATATTGTGTCTTTTATTAAACTATAGCAGAAAGGAAAAGTAAATAAGTGAATTTATGCAGTAAAATGGCTTATTATCCCTTTAAACGTTTTTTAAAATCACAGGGTATTACTTTCCTAGTGAGGATCTCCCACAAAATGAATTATAGGTCTGAATATATATCTTCTGTAGTATTTCACAGACAAAGGATGAGTTCTTAGATACTGTATGAATTTTTAAGAAATATTTCTCTCAAGCTTGCAACTGCCTATGTCTCTGAAACTTCTGCATTAACATTGACAGTATTATGAGGCAACCACTGCAAACACATTGCCATCTCTGTTTAAATACAGTCATTTTTGTTTTTGTTAGCTGACCGGTTCTACATAATGTTAACTACAATGAGCAAACCCAGAGTAGTTAATCTTAGTCAGCCTCCTTTGGCTGCTCTGATTTTACCCAAAATAAAGATGTTTTGATTTTTGCAGGTTAGTATAAAAGTGCCTGCTTTGTGCTTTTTGTAGTTTTGACTAACTCAGATAGGTTGCCACAATGACACAGAATGGATTTATTTTCTGTTTTATTTGTGATCATTATGTGCAAGTTTTTAAGTTTAATTTCAAATTATTTATTTTAAATAGGAAAGAAGTACCCAAACCTTATATATGAAAGCAGATGTAGTTTTGTAAAATATGCATACAAATATTTAATCAGCTTTTAAATAAAGTAAGTTATAACATATATATTTGGGAGATTTTTTATGTTTGTCTGCGTTTAATTGGAGCCATAATAAATCTATTGAAACACTGCAAAATAATTAGGAAAAAATTATAAAATTATACTGAAGAAATGTTACCAAGAGCAAATGATATTAAGAGAGTTAGTGTTCCAATGACAAATCTGAACACTTCTTTGCAGAATTGTAGAGATTTCTATGTTCAATTAAGAAATTATTATTTCGTCTGCTGCTTAATTGTTCCATATTAAGTTGATTTATATTGTGTAACTCAGGTTATCTTACCTGGTGTTCACCGTAAGCCATCTTTTAAAAGTATCTCTGGAGCATTCCAGTATATGTCTTGGACACTGAGACTATCCATTTCTTTTATTGTTAACTTTTGGGGCCTAAGTCTCAGAGGGAACAAATTTTTAATTGAACTATAAATAGTATTTTTAAGTCCTTGTTGAACCTGTACCAAAAATGTTTCATGGTGATTCTTCATAAACTTTATTAGAGCATGATGTCTTCTGGCTGAGAACTGTTCAGCTCTGTATGTGCAGGAGCTTATTGAACAATGTCCTATATGTCCGTATGTGTCCCTATATGACTCATCCATATCAGCAGCACAAGCTCATGTTTCTAGGCTGTGGTTTTGTGATATCCGTGACTGCTTTGGACATGCTGATGGGAAGGTATTATTTCACTTATCTAATATGTGGCATGGCTACATTTCTTCTAATGGGAAGGAGCTGCCCTTTTATATTGGCGTGAAACAGAATGAAATCAATCATGTGCAAACCTAAACTGAAGCTATGAATGGGAAAAATGCAAGCTGAGCTTACTCGTGGAAGCACAAAATTTCATGATTACTTCAGTGCTCAGTGATGGAGAATCAGAACCTTGACAGCAGTGGCCTTAAAGTGAGATTCAAAATTTGTCGTCAGTTTCTCAGAAAGGGTGACTGGTTCTTTTCTTCCAAGGCAGTTCTCCAGTAAAGAGGAAATCAGAGAGACTGAACCTCCACATAGCATAAACAGAAGTGGATTTAATTACAAAAAGACCATGAGCTCCAAGTAAGAAACATTGAACATGTAGCATGCAGGCAAGTGCCTTCTCTGGAAATAAGGTCTCCTGCTGCTTGAGAGGGAAGATCTGCTGGAAGAACACTTCATTTCTGTGCAATTCCCTTTGCCTAGAATATGGCAAAAGCCATTTGTTACATAAGCATCTGGTAATAGATTTCAAAGCAGTTTTCTTAGAAAAGAAGCTCAAATATGTCATCGTGGTGGTTTGACCCTGGTTGCCCACCAAAGCTGCTTTATCACTCCTCAGCTGGACAGGGGAGAGAAAATGCAATAAACAGCTTGTGGGTCAATGAAAGGACAGGAAGAGATCACTCACCAGTTACTATCATGGGCAAAACAGATTTGACTTGGGGAAATTAAATGAATTTGCTAACAATCAAATCAGAGTAGGATAATGAGAAGTAAAACCAAATCTTGAAAATATTCACCCCCAAGTCCTCCCTTTTCAGGTTTAACTTTATTCTCAATTCTTTGACAGCTCCTCCTAGCAGTGCAAGGATATGAAGAATGGGGGCCATTGTCAGTTCATCACACATTGTCTCTGCTGCTCCTTCCTTCTCAGGCAGAGGCCTCTCACATATTTCCCCTGCTCCAGTGTGGATTCCCTCCCATGGGAGACAGTTCTTCGTGAACTTCTCCAACATGGGCCCTTCCCACAGGCTGCAGTTCTTCATTAACTGCTCCAGTGTGTGTCTCTTCCATGGGGTGCAGTCCTTCAGGAACAGGCTGTTCCAGTGTGGGTCTCCCATGGGGTGACAAGCCCTGCCAGCAAACCTGCTCCAGTGTGGGCTCCTTTTTCCACAAGTCCATCCAGGAGCCTCCTCCAGCGCAGGCTTCCCACAGGGTCACATCATCCTTCAAGCATCCACCTGCTCTGATGTGGGTTCCTCCATGGGCTGCAGGTGGGTCTGTGCTCCCCCATGGACTTCCATGGGCTGCAGGGACAGGGCTGCCTCACCCTGGTCTGCACCCACGGCCTGCAGGGGAATCTCTGCTCTGGTGCCTAGAGCACCTCCTCACCTCCTTCTCTGCCGGCCTTGGTGTCTGCAGAGCTGTTCCTCCCACATATGCCCCCTCCTCTCTCCCAGATTGTTGAACAGGTTTTTTTCCCCCTTCTTAAATCTGTTATCCCAGAGGCACGACCACCACCACTGATAGGCTTGGCCTTGACCAGCTGTGGGTCCACCCTGGAGCCAGCTGGCATTGGCTGTGTCAGACATGGGGGAAGTTCTGGCAGTTTCTCATAGAAGGCACTCCTGCAGCCTTCTTCTACCAGAACCTTGCCATGCAAAACCAATACAGTCGTTTACCATTTAGATGTAAATGTACAATTAATTGCAGGGATCCAGTTTAGATGGTCTGGTATAGCCTGTTGATAAACTGCTTGAAAGGGGTGAAGACAAAACTAATTAGGAATGAAAATGCCTGATTGGTGCCACTCTTTTTTTCTTTTTTCCACTTTTCATCTATTGTGAACTTTCTGATTTTCCCAAGTAATTCTGAAATCTAAAAGAGTAGCTGTTATGTCCTAATAATTGAGTAGTTGTGTAGGTGACGTACTGTTAAACAGAAACTGAGAGTTTGTCTTTATCAATAGGCACCACACTGTGGAAAAGACAAATACTCGTGTTTTATGTACCTGAATATATACATAAAGAAGAGTCTTACGAGAGGTCTGATATACTTCTAGAACATCCATTCCTGTTTATTAATAGAGGCTGTTTGTGACTGAGAAACAGGCTCTGCTCAAAAGATATATTTATCCGTATGCACAACCAAATACTGAAATCCATGTTCAGCGGCTTGTACAAGGCTGCTTCCCTCCAAAACCTTGGCATCTGTAAGATAATCTTAGCTCTATCCACATTACAATTAATAGCTTGACTTACGTGAGGTGCAAGTGTCAATGTTGTAGCTAAAAATGCGCAGAAATCGCATTATCAGCTACAAAGAGCTCTTTTGCTTTAAAAATGATACTGAGTCATTGGGTAACAATGATTCTGTAATGGAGATTTTCCTTAGAAGTTCATGTTGTTATGCTGTGTGTTTTGTGGATGTGTGTTGTTATGGAAAGTTACAACACTATTCATTTCCATTAAGAGTCTGCATGGAAGCTTTGAAGCTACTTGAGGAGTCCAGAAAGCTCTGCAGAAAAAAAGATGTATTTATAAGGATGATTTTTCATAGGTTTAAAAGTGCTTTAAAAGTGGATGGATCAAACTCTCTTAGATTTCAGCTATAGGCTGGAATAGATATGATGTTATCACAGATTACAAGATTTTGGGAAATCCTGAGGGAGGTTGTCAATAAATTCTAGCTTTTTATTAACAGACAGGTCTGCTTGCCAAGGCACTTAGAGCAGCTCAGGAGTGTTACACGTTGAAGAGTTGGAAATGGTAATAATGTCTTCAAGGAGACAAATGGACAAATATACAGAAGGCTGTAAAGCCAGAGCATAATAACTGAATCGATGACTTGACTATGATAAAGTACATAGTGGACAAAAAGGAAGAGGGCTGTTAAGTTTTCTTCTTTTTATTGTCAGTTGAAAATGAGTCTGGAATGGATCTTTTGGTGAAGAAGTCAGTAATGCCTCCAGTGAGAAACATACAATTTCCCTTCCCTCAGAAGCAGAAGTCCATCATTCTGTTGCAATGTCAGTAAAGAGAGTAGTTTGCTCTAAATCTTTGTGCTTAAATCATAGGTCTGTTCCAGGGGTGGTGGCTGATGACAAATGGTACTGCTTGAAAGCTTCTGTTTCTTAAAGAAGAAAATTCTGTTTGGATTTTAGGAAAGCTAGAATGGGCAGAAACATGACATGGGGGAACAGGTCAGATCACTGTCTGTCCAGGGGCAAGGAAAGACTTGAAGAGAAATGTAAGAGATAAGATGGACCGACTATCCTTTTACTAGGCTAGTGATGTTCCCATTGACATACACCAACACAATTCTGACTGGCCAAAAAAAGGACAAGATTATTTCCTTTGTCTCTAAGTTGTTTGCTGCTTTGATCCATAAAAAAAATCAGTTGTGTGAATATTTGTTTGTAATAGCTCCACAACTTTTGAATTAAAGGAAGCTGGTTTACACATGGGAGTGTGTGGCGGTATCTCAGCCTGTGCATTTTATAGAGCTCCTAAGATAAGATTTGGGATATTCCCGTGGGAAGAAAGAAAAGGGCAAGAGGATATATAAGCATTAACACAACCTACTGAAATAAGGAGACTGTTTAGCATCCAATAGAAAGCTGTTATGCCTTGAGGTGAAACTTGGCAACCATTTAGCAATATGTAGAAAAACTTGCAGAAATCTGAAGATGCCATAGCTGAGTGAGATCACAGGGAGTGCTGGGTGGGCAGAACGTGATTGCTGTTTGGACTTTTGCCAGGCATTTTGGTTAAAGTTTCTTCATCTGTCTTCCAGAAGCTTGACAAGTAAAATAGGAAGTGATTCTGCCTTACGGAAAAAAAGAAAAAAATTTTTCCTATATAGCTAATGTGAACTATAAAAGTATGGTATATAGAGAAAGAGACTATTTTAAAACACCAGTTCCCAGTCTCCAATATTTTTGTGAGCTGTGGCATTGTGAATTGATGAAACCAGATCAGGGAGCTATATTTCTTCTGTTGCTTTTAGTGAGCTTGAGTTTTATATGAAAAAGAGAATAAAAAAGTATTAAGCACCTTGGCATGGAAAAGGGTCTTGCCTGAAAACTTGTACAAGTGAAGATGTTATTTTAATCGTACTGACTATTTTGGCTACTCTTTCCACTTCCAACTCCTTCCAGAATGCGTGGCATGTCTAAATATTATCCTGAAAATGGCTGAACATTGTACTGTTCAGATGTTCTCACTTTCTGTGACTGGTACTGCTGACCCTCATTTTGCTTCTTATCAATAACTATATACCTGCATAATTCAGCTTTAAATAGAAGGTTTTCTTGCTGTTGATGCTCCAGTCTTTGACACATTTTCTATTTCCATATGTCCCACCAAATTTAAAAAAGGCTATTATTGTGTAGTGGGGGGTGACTAGCTAACATATTTCTTTCTTAACTTACTGGAGAGCCTGCTGCTGACTTTTTATTTCATGTTTTCATACAAAGTCTGTTTCATTTATCATTTGCCAGATTTTCAGAAGTTAAATTCTAGGAGTATCTTGTTTCCCTCTTTGTTAACAACTTTGAGTTTTACGCATTGAGTTTCCATGTTCCTTTCTCATTTTTAGTAGATACGAATTTATTTTGTTTCCATGCCTTTTATGAGCAGACAGCTGTGTAATTCTTGCACCTTTTTCCTGTTTAGAAACTAACTTTTAATGCTTACCTAATTGTATTTGCCTCTTTTCAGGTAAGATGGAAAAACTTAGTCTGGGAGGGGAACAACAGGGCTTTCTGTCCTTCTCTGTAGCAAAGTAGAATCAACTTTACTTCTTAAATTAAAAAAAAAAAACGGTCTGCTGAATGTACAGAAACCTTCATATTTCAGTTTGCCTTCTCTGCTTCCACAGAAAGGAAATGCATTTTCAGCTGTATTTTTGTAGAGCAGTAGCTAGTGACTAGTTAAATTAATCAAAGTCTCTATTCTGCATGATTGTCCTGAGGATATATTCCATTAGGAGACTGCTTTTTCTATTTTAAGGTAGGATGTGTAATGTGACTAAATAATGTCTGTAAAACTTACGTATTCTGTTCTGTAAGCTTTTACATGTGTGAGCTATATGGCTCAATGCTAAGATTGCTTTTGAAAGACCTACTGAGTCTTATTCTGCATTTTTTAAGCCACTCCTGTGTGAGGAGTCTGGGGAGAGACCATTCTCCCATTTGCCTGGTAAATAGATCATCTTCTGAGGACTCTAGCATTGAACAAGGTTGTATCTACAACACTAGATTTAAATGAAGCAGAGCTCCAATTCCACCTGGAAATGATTGTGCTCCTGTAATTTAGTTAAAATGAGCTGTCGGAAGTGAGACAGTGTTTATGTGTTTTGAAGTGTAGCTCAGAAGCTGAAGAAAACCCTGGTGACACTTTGTAGCTAATCATTTTATGTAAGCCTTTCCTGCAAAGGCAGAGCATGCATTCCTAATGCAAAACAATGAAGAAGTCAAGTAGGACTCTTTTACGACAATACTGATACTGGTTAAAGTACTGATACTTATTAAAGTGCAATGTCACTTTTGGATTATACTCTTTTCCCAATCTACATTCAGATTATTTACAAAGCAGCAGAATGCCTGATTAAATACTCCAAAATGATTCTCAAAACAACACTGTAATATTTTTTTACATCAAGGCAATCATCTTGAAGAAGATGCAGGTCACAGAAAAAAGAATTTCATGTAGAGATATTATCTTAATCTCACAATCTACTCTGTTTATGCAGAAGTGACTTGTCAGTCCAGTTTTAGCTATTCCAATAAAAATTGCCAGGATTTTGGATTACCTCAGGTTATCATTCAAATGAACAAATACTGAGTGTTTTTTAAAGTTAGGCAGTCTTTTAGGGTGTCCACCTGAGGGCTTAGGAGCCTGTTTCTCATCTTGTAAGCTTAAAAATGCTAGTGGTGGTCCTTTAGCATTGGTAGCTTTGCTTTAATTAGTTTGTGTGGTATTACAGAAATGCACCTGAAGCGTTTGTGGTGATAGCTCAACATTGTAGGCAAGGATCCGAACCTTTTGAAGTTAATATCAAAACTCTCTTTGGCTTCAGTGGTGCAGAACTGAATAAACCAGCCAGCTGGATATATTGTAGAGAAATAACTATTGCAGACTCTGAAAGTTCCTCATTAACACTGTGGCATGTGAACTTT
This sequence comes from Cnemophilus loriae, assembly GCA_013397755.1. Taxonomy (NCBI): domain Eukaryota; kingdom Metazoa; phylum Chordata; class Aves; order Passeriformes; family Corvidae; genus Cnemophilus; species Cnemophilus loriae. The sequence continues at coordinate 4,863,249 of VZTF01017490.1, read as the reverse complement.
GCAAGCAAATGCTTGAAGCTAATCTCCGATAGCTATTTGTTAGACAAGCGAATTAATAGCTGTGGCTGCTGGTTCATGCAGAGGGTTCTCTGTTGTTTTTTTTGTCCTTTATTTGAAGACTTCAATCAGTATAAATGATTTAAAGGCCTCACTCCACTAGATGGGGAAAAGATGCTTATAATGTAGTACTTGCTTACACTCTGCAGTTATTGATATGATGTAATATTTATACACTTGGGTAAGTATAGATTTTGAATAAAAGAATTTAATTAACACTGAATAAATGTTCCTCATAAGGGGAAAATTCTCTATTTCTATTTCATTAATGCTTCATGCTTCTAGCAGTTAACTAATTTAATTTTACTCCTGGTGTTCAAGGTCTGTGCTTTTCTTTCCTTCTGTTTTTCAGTCTTTCTGTCTTTTAAACAGGCTTTGTTTGTGTTTTATAGTTGGGAAGAGAATATCCGCTAGAGACAAAAGATAGGGAAAAGTGCGAAGCACTTTTTCCTTTAATTGGACTTTGTGTGATGCACAGTGGACATGTATCTATGACTGCGCATAAAAAATATGTAATGCAAAAAAATTAGGTTTTTGGAAAGACCGCTGAGATTTAAAGATTACGAACCCTATTTTAAAAAGCAAGTTAAGGGACAATGAATTATTTTAAATAAAAAAAGGTAGGGAGGATCCATCACATTGTAAAAATAACCCTTGCACATGCAAGCAACCGTGCTCATTTAATTTGGCTTAGTAAAGAAATTTAGGGTTTTGGGGATCAAAATCCCTTTTGGGAGTTGTTTTTAGTTGTATATGCAGTACAATAGAATCTTGTATAAAATGCTTAAATTCAGGATACAAAGTGAGTGAAATGATGTGGCAAATGTTCAAAGTGAATAAAAAATATCTGTTCATATTGTGTGTCAAGCAGCAAGGGGTTTAGTGTGAGAAGTCCAGGAGAATGATTGTTTCAAAAGTTTGAGGCAAACCATTTTTCATTTGAAATTTTTTCCGCTAACTCAGTACAGTTTTATTAAAGGTTTTCATGCAGAAATGTTAAGTGCCTGTTTTTGATCTTTAGTAGTTTTTACTGTTTATCTTATAAAGCTGGTAAAATTTTGAAGAACTTTAGGTTATTTCATTCAGACCTTAAGGTCATGCTGTGATCCTCAGCTTTGGATCTTTCACATTTCTAACTTGTTCTTGATTATCGTCTGTCTACATTTCTACTAATTTATGCTATTTTTCATTCATGGAACTTTGGGAAATGCTAAATTTTTTTTTTTATAATGCAGGCAATTATGTTTCAACAGCATATTTTTTTAGTGGCCTTGCCCTAAGGAAGATGTTTTGGAAGTCTTAGAGCAGGCCAGTGTGCTGTAATAATTACACTTCAATAATCCAAAATGATGCCTCCAGGGAGATATGACTCCAGTGTATACTTTGTTCATATATATTTCTCCTTGATGGTAAAATTGGATTAAAAAAATAAGAAAACGAATTGGAAGAAAGAATCTGGAAAATTGATTCTTCTTGAAGGTCATTAATGTTTTCTAAAAAGAAGTTAAAAAAGAACATGAAAATCTCATTGTTAAAGAAATCATTCTAGCTTTGTTTTGCATAATAAGATTTTTATCAGTACAAGAAAAGGTCTCGTAATAATAAAACCTAATTGTTATTTTCATCTGAAACTGGGAAGTATTCAGTGTCTGGAAAACAGACAAAGAAAAAGAAGGTCAGGAAAAGAAGCTTGAAGAGAATAATATGGACTGCATAGTGCCGTGAGCTGAAGGACGGAGTTGTACTATATTGTAATATAAAGAAAAGAGGTTGCAAAGGAGGAGGGGAGAAGAGAAGGGGAGTCAACCAAAAACTGCAAGATAAGGTTTAATTCAGAAGTATTTTCTGTCCAGTATTTAACTAAAGTATCTTTCAAGTGAATGAAGGAAGTTGATATATAAAAGGAAATTTAGGCAGCAAAATGAAGAGGGAATGTGAAATTTACACTGCATCTAAACCCCCAGAAAAGAGCAGAGTAGAAAAGGTCCAGTTTGTAGGTTTTACAAAACATTTGAACCATTTGTCTTCAAGGATGCCTTAGTTACCAGTCTTTGTTAATTAGCTGGTTCCCTTAAAAAATGCATGCAACAGAAATACGTTTACAGAGTCACAGAGTCATTGAGGTTGGCCTTAAGCTCTTGATATCATCTAGTCCAACCCTCTGCTAAAGCACAGTCAGCTAGAGCAGGTTACCCAGGACCATGCGCTGTTGGGTTTTGAATACCTGCAAGGATGAAGACTCCACAACCTCCCTGGGCAGCCTGTGCCGGTGTTCTACCATCTTACAGTCAAAAAGTGTTCAGAAGGAATTTCATGCTCTTTAATTTGTGCTTATTGCCTCTTGGCCTGTTAGCAGGCACTACTGGGAAGAGTCTGGCTCTCTCGTCTTCACACCCTCCCATCAGGTATTTTCACACATTGATATGATTCCCCTGGACCTTCTCTTGTCCCAGCTGACGGCTGACGAGTCCCAGCTCGCAGCCTCTCCTTATATGAAAGACACTCCAATCCCTTAGGCATCCTCGTGGTTCCTTCTTAACCTGTTCATAGCCCTTTCCTCACTTAGTTAAGCCTGTATCTTTCTTGGAAGCCCAGACCTGGACCCAGCAGTCCAGATGTGACCTTACCAGTGCTGATCTGGGGTGAAGGATGACCTCCCTCAACTTGCTAGCGACACTTTTCCTTACGTAGGTGTATGTCTGCTGTAAGTGGTCTGTTAGCTGGTCCTCCTTCACAAAGGGTAAGTCTTCTTCCTACAGATTTCCCTACTGGTCTCAGGGGCCTGGGTTTCCTGCAGGCTGATTATCAGCAAAGACTGAGGCAAAAAGGGCATTGAGTACCTCAGCCTTTCAGCATCTTTTGTCAGCAGGGCTTCAGGCAATGTACTACTCACTGCTTGTGTGTCACTGAGAATCTGGAAAGAGCTGCCTCCTGGCTCACTCAGTTCTCCTTGTCTGCTGAAGTAGTTTGCTGTTCCTGGTGATGGCTGCTGTTGCAGTCAGTTGTTTACCTGGGGTGAGTAGGGAACCAAAGAAGCCTTTTCTGAGATGTAGAGTTGACTGCACCTGTTAGATGTTGCAGTAGATCTCTTCAGTGATGGTTAGGTCAGGGGTGTAAATATTGGTTCGACAGTAGTCTCTAAATAATCTCATTATCCCAGCCAACTGGAGACAAGCAGTCCCTAAGTATCCCATATATGTGTGCAGTTAATGTCTTTGTCTGACACCAGTATTTTAACATCTATTTCATTTTGAAATGGGTCTCATTTCAGCCAGTTATGCAGGGTGCTGTCAAAGCCCATGTGTGAGCTGGGCTTTGCAGTGATAAATGAGTACAACTTGTATCATAATCTGTTTATTTTTTTGCTTTTCCTTTTCAGAATGTGATGGGTGGCCTACTTTTGTGGGGATGAAATATTATTTTCCTGTTCTTTTGTGACATAATGGGTCTTGTAAATAGCTGCGTAGTTTTTTGGAGTAGGTGGCAGTACGAGGATGGATATTAATTATTTTGGGGATGCTGATACATCACCTCTGATCTGTATTTGTCTCTTGAACCTTCCTCATCTCTTGCTAATTACAGTTGGTCTTGAGGGGATCATCTTCCTAAGTTAAATAGACCAGTGTAACACACAGTGTTTCTGGAGTGTGTTCAGGTGAGAACTGGTTCATGTCACCTACTTCCATATTCACAACCCTCAGATTTTATCACGGTTCTGCGGTGGGCATATGCTAATGCTGCTACCTACGCTCCTGTTTGGGAGCAAGCTTCTAAATCCCTTTGCCCTGAAAGCATGTAAGTTTCTTTTTCTTCTGTTTCCAGGCTTGTTGAGCAAACTTGTTCTTTTCTTTCTGCTTTAAGAATTTCTTTGTGTCTTTTTCCTGCTGATTGATATATTTCCTCTGTTCTAGCCATTGCATTTTTTTAAAACCAGAAATAAGCCTTTCAGCAGATTCTGTGATTACTGTTACATCAGTTATCTGAAACTGAGGAGGGGAAGAGCTTGTGCAGATTTTTTTCTGGTTGTCTATTTTGCTTACCTAAAAAAGTCTCTCTCACATCTTTTTTTCCTTTGTCTTCTCTTCTCCCCATCTGCCAGCTCTCGAAAATTGGAAACGTGAGAGGTCTTGTCTGAGCATTGGATTAAGAGCCAGGAAATCCTGACTCTTTCCATGACCTGTTGTGTGTGTCCTTGGGCAATCTGTTACTGTTACAGATAAAAGCTGTGCATAGCACTTGGCTGAAAAATTAAAAGCATGGTGCATGATCCAAGGAGATTATTTCAAATTTAAATCAAAGCATGGCAAACGTGGACAGAAAAGAGAGGCTGCAGAAAGTGAGTATGGGGGGAAACAGTTTGTTTATAAGCTCCATAAAATGGTTATGAAGGGAGATGGGTATTGCTCACAGTAGTTTCTGTCTTGTTGAACCCTTTGGTTCTGTCACAGTGCAAGCATATGCTGTGGTAGTAGATGCACACACACCCCTCAGTTTCAGACCTGATATGTTATTATTAGAAATGAAGTGGGTAAATAAGAGTGATGGGAGAGGAGAGGGTGCACTGTTCAGTAGATGCACCTGCACTCCACTGTGTAAATCCAGTTCTCTGAAGGTTTTCTTGGGACATTGGTTTGGTGATTGTGTTTAAATGTGTAAATGCCTGAGGTTTTCCTGTTTGCTTAATTTTTTTTTACATTTCACATCTTTAAGGATGTGAACTCTTCCTCACAATTTAGAAGAAATAACAGAGATCTTTGGAGAGAGCAAAGGTCTGGGGCTTCTAGACAGAGTCACCTGGAGGTCAGAGAAGACAAATGGAATAATTTACCTATATCTTCCATGATAAATCAGACATGAAAATAACTTCCGGAAGTAACAGGATATGATATGATATGATATGATATGATATATGATATGATATGATGATATGGAAAGCTGCCTTCTGTATTCCTTATATGACTTCTCTGTATAAAGCTGAATGTGGTGAAAAGCTGCCTATAGAACATGTTGCTTTCAGAGTGTATTTGCAGACGTTTTAATACCACGTCCATTCAGTGTTCGTTCACATGACATGGCCTCTACTGTTATTTTTACTGTTTTAATGATCTGTACGTCAGCTCCCATTGCTGTGATATTGAGGGTGGTAGTTTTCCATTCAGCAGCAACCTATCTAATCCAAGGTAGCCTTTCCATCTCCCCCAGCCTCTTATTCATGTAACCTTGTCTTTTCCTTCTGCTCCTTTGGTACTATCCACGGACTATGCAGCTGTGCCAACACTGTGGGGAGGAAGTTTGCAAGACCATTTGGTTATTGCTTAACCTTCCACCAAAGAAATGCTTACTTCTCTGGTGAAATACATTAGTGAAGGCTGCTGGGGTCTTTGTATAATCTTTGCTATTTCGTTTGGTAAGGAAAAAAGGCTGTGCTTGGAATGAGTGTTTGGCTTTGATTAATAAATCAAATGCCTATGTTTGGGGTTTATTCCCATTTTTGAGTAGTCATGGTTAATTGAGAAGAACAGTATCAGGGTTCTGAGATTCAGAATCTTCTGGTGATGCTACAGTATGCAAAAGGTCAGTTCTGCCCCTGCAGTGGAAGTTGCTGTGCTGATGCCAGTGAGTGGGGTCAGTCTGACCGCTACTTGAGAGTGTTAACTTCCATTTTCCACTGTTGCTGCTCTTTTGACATGCTGAGATAGAAATCTGATGAAGAGACTAGTTTAGAAAGGGTTTAGGTCTGGGTTCTATGCTATCAGATGTTTGTCCTAGCTTTTGTGATCAGTTTTTACCTCACAGACTTGCAGTAATTGGTCTGGTTTATAGCTGGGACCATGTGGAATTCTTGTATTTCATTAAATTTAACCGTGTTATTGCGGATAACGTCATGTATCATCAATGAGTCAAGCTCTGTCTTAAGATCCCCCTGGTTCCTTGTACAACCCTTCCTTTTGGAAGACCAATTCACTTTGAATTACCATTAATTGATGCATTCATCAAAATTTTCCAATTCTGTCCTGATGGAGAGTAAATATTTAAAATGTTCTGATGCCTATCAGACAGGCAGGAATCCATAAGCTATTTATGAGTCTAGATTTGACTCCCATAAGCACTTCACCATGTGAATAATTGCCTCCCTTCCACAACAGAGGTGTTGCAATGTGTGTACAGAATCAGTGATCCAGGGCAAAGTTCAGCTTCCAAATAACCATGTTATTGTTGATGAAATCTTTAGAATCAATAGGATGAGGAAATTTGTCTCAGGTCAAAGTTGTTTTCTTCAGTACTGTTTTCAAAGAGAATTCTCTGTCATCAATTGTTTTAAAATCTTTCTTACTCTCTTGCTAATTTAATAGACTTTTCTCTCATGGGTGACTACTGACAAGAAATACTTAGAAAGGATGCAATTTAAATGTACTGAAGTCAAAGTTAATTGCATTAAACCTTCTTAAAATGCAAGAATCATATAATACCAGGAAAATAAACATCTAGCATGCAGAAATTACATTACTGCGTTCCTTCTCTCAGTTGTTCTACAGGCAAGCTTTTTCATAATGAAAGACATAAGGGACTTCAATATAGTCTAGACAGCCATTTTAATGTCTTGTAATACTCTCAGTCTAACTTTTGACTTTTGAGGTTCAGTCATGCCAAGAGTTCCCAGAGCTGAGGACTCATGCTGCCCATGGAGGGTCTTCCCAGTATCTCCATAGTTAAATTTTATTTATTGTGTACATCATGTCGTACTCTTACAAGAATGTGGCAATAAGCAAAGTAATAATGAACCTCATACATCTTGCAACACTTGCTACGCCATAGATCTTTGCTTTTAAAAATCTTCACTTCACTTACTTCTACCATTGTATAAAATTAATAATCTATCTTGATGAAAAGAGGTTTAACTTGCAGGACTGATGTTTGAGCATAGTCTGCTTTCAAAAAAAAAAAACTTGAAAGCTTTTATCTTCAATTATCTTATTGCTGAAGGAAAAATACTCTAAAAATGGTAAATATTGTATTTTCTTATGAAGCTTCAAGGTCAGTAACTGTTCTTTATACCAAGAAAACATCTGTTTTCATGAGTGTGAGCCTTAGAATGGATAGTTTCAGCTTTTGTTCTGATTGCAGCTGCAAAAGAATGTGCTCAATCCCTAGAACTAAAAATCAGTTTGACCTAGTAATGGCTGTAGGGATCTTAGAGACCAGAAATCCACACTGTAAAAATACCTGATATAATTTAGGAGCTCAAATCTCACCGAGGTTGGCCTTAAACTGCTACATCCTTTAGAGGCTCTGAAAATGTTTTATTACCCAACCAGTATTAAGCAGTGTTTACTGAATGCTTGGCCATTTAATAGGCATCATGAGATTGTACAGGAACAGGATGACCTGGGACCAAAGGACAGCCCTGCTCAGACTCTGTCCCCCTCGGAATGAATCATAATAGGAAAAGACATTTTCCTAAATATCCCTCAGTTATTGTAGTTTTATGTTTTCTTCTCTGTGCCTCTCTATTTTACAGGATACAAATGAATGCCTTATATATTTTTTTTTTCTTTTCCTTCATCTTCTTTGGTTTGTGCTTTTATTGCAGCCATATCATCTTCTAAACACCTGTTCCTGTTTAACTCAGTCTTAATCTCTTGCCAAAAGCTGAACTCTGGTAGGAATGCAGTAGTCCCAGTAAGGTGTTAAAAATAAAATAGTAGTTGATACTTAAATACCCATTTATATACACAAACAAATTAATCCTCATACCTCATGCAGGGAGGTATTTATTCTCATTCCAGTTTTAACTGCCAGGAAGCAAAGAGAATTTAAGCAGCTAATTTTTCAAACTTGCTTTTTTTCCATAAAGTTTTCAAAAGATGACCTAATGAAGACATCTGTTCAACCTATCTAGTTTCAAAGTGTTACATAACAGTGCCACATTCTCCTTTAATCTCCTCTACCGTTTTCTGTAGAGTTATAGTAGATTTGACTGTTCGGATTTCATGTAAAAATAAAGATTGTGTATAAACGTGAGCATATAACCAAATTCTTCTCAATAAAATATATCGTTTATTTCTGTTCTGTAGTGCATCCATTCTATGTCATGCTCCCTCTGCCACCTCCTCACATCTTACTGGTATTTCAAATCACATATCAGGTAGTTTTTGGGTTTGGTATGTTGAGAAATGGGTGTGCACAGAGAAGACGGCCACGTCTGACACTGTGGCAGCGTTGTGTATGGGACAAGATATCCCAGAAATTTCAGCATGACATCAGTGTGCGCTGCTCCTGCAGCATTTGCTCTTAGAAACCCAGTTTACATCTCTGTACTGGTTTCTGTGACATAACTAACTATAAACATTGCAGGAGATGAAGAGGGTAGGCCATTTCTTGGCTTTCAGGGTTTGGTAAGATTTTCTTTTTAGGTAAAAATGTAACAGTTTAGAGACAAAAGCAAGATTAAACTGCAGTGATATCCTCCAGGCCATCAGCAAGTAGAGTATTAACCAAAGTGATTGGCTTGTTTCCTTGTGGCCTCTTTGTTTGTAAAGCACCTTACCACAGTAGTTTTTAATAAATCTTTTCCTGACAATCCGTTTGAAGGCAGAGCAGGTGACCTCTGGTGCTGCTCTATAATTTCTCGTGTCAGTTTTACCTGTCTATTGGGTTTTCTAAGGCATTTCAATGTAAGAGATGAGAAAGTTTGCTGTATCAGCTGAACCAGCAGTTGTGGTGGGCGGGGGCCAGAGAGCCCAGGTACAGAGGGGGCCCGCTGGTGGGCAGGCTCCAAAGTGCAAGACTCCCCTTTACCTCAGTGAGAAAGGGCTCCCCCATTGACCCTATGGAGATTCGGTCTGTCTGACTGGCCAACAGACAGACGCCCCTTGTATCCCTTAAGAGGATGTAATCCAGCCCACTCCGTCCCCTCCTTATCCCCACTGGCTGTTGGTGTATTACCCCAGCTCCCTCCTATATCCCTATATAAGTCTATACCGAACGGAAGTGTGCCCCTTGCTGCCTTGGTCCCTTGGCCCCTTGCTCCTGTGGCCCTTTGCTGCCTTCCCCCTTGCCTCGTCCTTTCCCTCGGCCCTTGCTGTCTTGCCCCTTGCTCCCTCGGCCCTTGCTCCATTCCCCTTTGCCCCCTTGCTGCTTTGGTCCCTTGGCCCCTTCCCCCCTTGCTCTCTCGGCTTTTGCTCCCTTGCTCCCTCGCCCCTTGCGCCCTTGCCTCCTCCCTCGCCTCCTTGCCTCCTTGGACTGCATCGAAACAGATGAGTAATAAACTTCGGTGCTCTAGCGAGGGCCGCCTCTGACTCTTTTGCCTCTAGTGACACCTGAGCTGGCTGGCTCAGTGTGAGTGGCTGCGTGTTTCCACCGCACTGGTGAGAGAGCTGGCCTGCGGGGTGCCAAGAAGCACCGCCAGAGGTTCCTTAGCTAAAGGTTCCCCTTGGAACAAGCAGCAGTTACTCAACCAACACCCACAAGGCGATGAAAGTTGTTTTATGACTGGCCTTAAACAGACTCTGAACAGGGGCCTAAATTTGGACAAGGAGAGAAAGACTGATTTTCATTAAATTAAAATTCAAAGATGCATTGACATACAACATTAATATCTAATGTCTCTGATGTCTTGCCAGTGCTGAATCCTGAATCCTGGACACTACTGTATTGCTGTTACACTGGGAGTTATGGAGAATGTGAGGGAAACCCAGATAATTTCTTTGGTTGATGCCTGTGTGATAGCCTTGTTAATGCACACCAATTACATCTCTTTTTATTTAGTGCAAATGCTTGCCTACACTTCAGTTTTTAGCAAGATATGCTGCTTTCTCCTCCTTTCTTCTTAGGTTTCTGGTTCAGTTCCTCGTTCTCTTTAGCTTTCCACCATGTTTCTTCTAAACCTGAAATAATCTTAGCCTGCTTTTTAACTCCTCTAAAGGGCAAGGGAGTTGAGGGGAGAAAAAAGACAAGACATATAAGCAAGGAAAGGCATCTCTAGCCAGGCCCTGAAGGGGTTTCTGGCTTCTAGATTTTACCTGCTGCTGCAGCTGGGAAACAAATAACTGTTTTTGTAGTAATCTTGCTTTTCCTGGAGAAACTGTGAGCAAGACTTTATCTCCTACTGCATTATATCTGACATAGTACAGGCTGGAGGTAAATCCTGATGAAAGGTGTATTGTGTGGGTTTAAGGGAGAAGGATTGGTTAGAGTCAGAAAAAAATTGCTAGGACTAGTGGTTAAAAATAGGAGAAAGACAATTTGAGTTACTGTGGTGAATGGTTCAATAATAGAGAATAAGAGAGAAAATGTTAGTTTATGGTGAAGGGATCATTTGAGCTGGAAAACTAAGCTGGTAATAGCAGACTATATTATTCATTTTTCTGGTTTGGATGATGCAGCACTTGAAAGTCACCTTTCTGTTTCAGAGTGTGCTACAGTATTTCATGGCTAAAAGGAGAGGAAGAGGAGAGGAAAAGGAGAGGAAAGGACACATTTGCCAGCTTTGAATCCAGCTGTGTTACTGTGTAGTGAAGACCTAAAACCAGTTCTTCTCTTTCACATATGTTAGTACTTCCCTCTCTTTAAGACATAATAGGATTGAAATAGAGTTAAGAGGGTATTTTGGTGAGATAGGATGCTTCGTAAATTTTGTTGCAGAGAATACCACATAAGAGCATCTAATTGAGAGCAACAGCCATGCAAAAGACCAGAACATCACACATCTGGGTAAGCCAGCATCTAATCAAAGACATAAGTGCACAGTGTGCTGTGAAACACACCTGACATGCACCATACTTTATCAGCTTAATTTTGAGAGAGGAGCTTCACTGTTAAAGAGAGGTTATGTGGCCACTTAGCTAACCCTATTTATTCTCTCTGGAATTAGGTACAACTCACTTGCTTCATGGTCAACAAAATAAATCCATATATTTCTCTGTTTAGACCTTTCTTTTATAAGACACCAGACTATTCATAGTGCCTTCTTCAGGGCTTTTTTCATCCTCTTCTTCAATGCTGAAATACTATAAGAGGTGCAGTTGCTGAATGTCACGGCAGCACCAGTGTGTCAGTTCTTTCCCTTTCTGGGGGAGATACAGCAGTATATTATTGGTTCTGATCAGTTGAAACAGATTCCCAAGACTGCAAAGAAATCTAGTGGCATGAGAACTGCAAAAACAGAGCAAAGGCTTAGAGTGACATGGCTTTCAGGGAATCGTGTGGGAGCAAGTCCTGCCATGACAGCAGACTGTGTGTGTGCGAGTGTGGAATGGCCCAGTGGAGTGCAGGGCTTGGAAAGGGTGGCAGACTCACGCTCCTCTAATTCAGCCTCGTGCCACACCTTTCGGCAAGGCTATGAGGTTTTTAGAAGCTGCATCATATGTTTGGGCTGCCAAGCATTAATTTCTTCACGTGTCTAGCTTTAGGATACAGCTAGCATGCAGTAAATTGACACAGCAGCTTGCAGTGCCTTGTTCGTATTAGGTTAACTTGTGTTTCACAGCTGCCCATGCATATATGTGCCTAAACAAATGGTATTTTCTACAGCAGTTTAAAACCACCTGATGCACAAACGTATGTGCTGCTCTGATTGCCTGATTAGTTTGAAGTTTGGCATGGTGATTACTACAGTAAAAACCAGACATCATCTGGTGTTGACTAAGAAAATCCTAAATTCCATGGGGTTTTTAGCTCAGTTTGGTTTGTATCAGTAATTGCAATGCAACATTAGTACCCAGTTGCATCCCCCATTATGGTTTATGTTCAAGAAAGTGTATGTAAGACTAGCAAAGGTAAATAATACTGCTGTTTCTGTGCCTGTCTTAATGATGGGTACCACAAGAAGTAACGTCTGCAATGGGAATAAAAATAGTATAGGCTAATGAGGAAGGCTTGGCAGAAAACAAAATAAAGCCATGAAGTTTTGTGGCTTCTAGATGTAAAGAAACAAAAGATTAATAGCCATCTCATCCTGAAAGAAAACAAACCCAAAAAACCTTTTCTTTTTTTCTCACAAAGAACTACTTGATCTAAAATTTTAAAGAATTGCTTGTCTTCATAGCAAATAAAAACATGCAGAGATTTATTTTCTGTTTATGCAACTCCCATTGGTTTTCTCTCTAAAGCTTTGGCAAGTTTCAGCAAGCAACTGTTAACAATAGCAAAGTGATAGCTTGCAGTACACATGCAGTGCCTGGTACTTTGGAGGAATCTTGCTTTTTCTCATTTAGCTTGTCACATTTCAAATCGAGCTTCATTATTATAAGAAATTAATACTTTAGGAAGGATTAGGTTGAAAGAATGCATGCTGATTTATAGATGGGTTTATTTCTTAAATCCTGGAGGTACATTACCAGATTGAGAAATCATATTTAAAGAAGGAAACCCTTGCTTTGGTTGAAATTAATTCCACTAGAAATTGAATGCAAGGAATCTAATTCTCTTTCTGCTTGGTTGTTTTGGTTATATTTCACATTTTCTCCAGCTTGGACAGAAGAAGTGATTTATCGGAGTGGTGTTCTAATCAGTTTCTTCCTGCAGTGAAGACTGGAAAGCCCACAGATGTACAGTGCCTTTCACATTGTACAGCAGAGGACTTACCTTTCCCCAGCCTTCTCCTAGGAGTTCTGGGGAATTTCATTCTTCAGATGATAGGTCTGCTGAAGCCAGGTTCTTCCCAGCTTTCATTCCCACCTCTGTTCCTCTGCTTCCGTAGTAGCATATCACTGACCAAAATTATGTTTCCTCTAAGACCTTAAAGCTGTTTGAAGTACCTGTTCATTGAGATGTGAAATTCCCTGCAGATATATGTGCTGAAGAATGACCTCAGTCTCCTGTGGAGTGAGTGAGTTAAGAGTCCTTCACAGAATGTCCCCTCCTTCATACCCAAACCTGAGCCCTGTAGGGGTTAGTGTGTCAGACTGCAAAGCTGCCATTCCACATACCTTTATTCTTCAACCCAGTTTGCAGGGTCTTAGTTTGTCAGGATAGCATGGTTCTGCGATCTGTGCTTCTGTTGGCTTCATTATTGCCTCCGTGACGTAGTCCTGTGCAGCACAGTGCTGCTGTGTTTGGCTGAGAGAGTATTCTGGATGTACTTTAGTTTCTGTCTCCTTTGGAACTTGAGCATTATAGTGATAGATATGAAGGCTTTTAGATTGACCGAATACATTAGTTTTGTTATTTGATTAAATATTTGAAATTTGGCTTGTATAACTGTATCTGTTCTGTGAATCTGTAGTATTGCAGTATTGTTTTAGTGACCTTTTCAAGGGACTCATATTCCTCTAGAGACACTTTTGTTCAAAAATTTTTGTTTCTGTAGTAAAATTTTTGAGACTTACCAACCCAGTGGTATGAAGTTACCGTGCTATGAGCACGGGCTGGTGTTTCCTTGGTTTTCTTAGACCAAAAAATGCAAAGGAAGGTTAATTAGATAAAACGCATTTTCATGTTCTGGTGCATACTCAAAACCAGACTTCTCACTGCATGGTGTTTAAAGCATGTTGGGAAACTTTCCCTGTGTGAGAGAACATGAAACAGTTATTGTTGACATGCTGTGTTAGGTGGCTGCCATTGATGAGCAGTGGGGGGGATATTAGAGCAGCCAAGTCTGTTTACATGACCTCCGTGCCATAGGAGAAACAGGCACCTAGTGACCCAAGGTTCAACTATTATCACAAGAGCCTGGAGTACAGAAAAAAAAGAACTAAACATCAGTGTAACAGAGGACAGCTTTGCTGCTGGAGTGTAGCCAGTGAGTTTGCAGGCTACCAGGAGGCCCTCTTGGCAAGTAAGTACTATACTGTCAAGGTAGGGTCATCTCAAGGATTGATGGGTTTGATAATCTTGGACGTCTTTTCCAACTGTAATGATTCTGTCTCTGGCTCCTGTCTTTATTCTAGTAGTGTGCATGTGCTTTCCTCTCCAGTTTCCTCTGAAAATGCCTTTGCTCTCCCCAAAAGCCACCCCAGAGATCTGGAGGGGATATGCAACAGCTTGGTAACGTTAAAGTCTGGAAAAGACAGCTGCTTTTTTATGGGTCTCTGGATTCAGTGGGGGCAAGTGTAAATATAGCAGTTAATGTTCTCTCATGTCTCTGCTCATCTAATGCCATCTGCTTTGTGTCCATTCATTCACACTGGTGCCAAAATGTATTTCTGGAGCAGTTTATTTGTGCATCAGCAGACTTGATCCCACATTGTTAGGTGATAACAAATATATAAACTGTAAGGTATGGGTAGGCAGGTGAACTCTTAAGATTTAATGTGGCTATTTATAATCAGCCATTGCCAATAGTTGCTAATCCACAGGGTAATGGTAACATTTATGAATTGTCCCTGCTTCTGGTGGTGGTGCAGGAATGGAAGAAGCACTGTTTCTCCTCTGGGAAAGGCCTTATTCCTTTGACCGCTCTGTCCCTTTTCAGCACCTATGGCAACACCAAACTTCTTGCAGAGTTTATCAGAAATAAAATATTTATAGAGCTGGGACTTAGAGATGGTGCAGATGCTTTAATCCTCCCACTCGTTGATCTGTCTTTATTTTACAGGAGTGAGAAATGTGTCAGGCAGAGTTATGGCCTTCTCTGTCTGTTTATGCACATTGTCCCTGTAGTGGTATTAGTGCATTATTAAATATGGGGATAAGGGATATGTAGGTTCAGTTATATTCACACAAACATGTTTGTATCACTTTCTCTGATTCTTTTCCAAGGTAGAAGTGTATTCTATGTACAGGGCATCTTGACTGCACTATAATTGCAACCACACAAGCAGTTGTGCTAGCTGTAGTTATTAAGGCTTAAGCCATAACACTTAGCACTAACCATAATTTGTGGCAATACAAATCTGGATGTGAATTAGACTGGTCTGAGGCTTTGAGTATATGTTATCTTTCAAATCCAGCCGTACATGTGGAAAAAAACACTATTCTCAGCTTTTCACTCTCATTTCTGCCAGAGATTAGTCTCTCCCCTGTGATCTGCCAGCAGAATTGTTTGTGCAAGCCCTCCCTTTCTTGTTTCTAGGATAAATCCAGACTAGGGCAGACCAGAGGCCAGAGTTTGATGTATCAGTCTGATTTCACCAGACACTAGGTAGAAACTTTGAAGTGGTCTTTTGTGGGGAAAGAGGAATGGTAACTTGCAGCAGAGGGACACCATGCGTCTGTAAGATTAATATCATCCAGTGCACCTGGATCTAGGAGCAGAGGTCTGCCCACAGCTGTCCTTGGCTTTTTGGGAAGGTTATTCTCTTGCTGTGCACGTGGATGGCATGGCATTGCTTGATTACCTGTCAGCCTTGAGTGGAAATAAATACAGCATTTGATGTTGATTGTAGGCTGTAGCCTTGCTGGTGTGTAATCAACGTTTCTCTGCAGTCATTTCATCATGCCTGATTTCACACTAGCACATGTGCAGGATTGAAGCGTGGGTATCTGTCTATGTACAGACTGTCTGTTGCAGTAGATATGATTTAAGATAGCCATGTAAGTTGTGTTCTTCTAAAACACAATGTAGCATTATGAACTGTGCATGGTAGTGTTTAAAAATTGGTCTAATGTTCGAAGAAGACAACAGGAAAATATCTTTTGTACGTTTAAGCTTCAGGTTTGAACCGGGTGGTGTTTTATTCTTTGTTGTGCAGTGAAAAAAACCACAGCAGTCATATTTCAGGAAGCATTCAGAGATTTAATAGGCTCATTTTCTTCTGCTGAAACTGAAGCATACAGAACTACTTTCAACCCACTATTTTCGTTTATAATTATGCAGGAGTAAACAGAAGTACAATTCCCTCTCTAAAACTGAAGAGAAATTCTGTATCTTCTGCATACTTTTGTTTAGCTCGTAGGAGAGACATAGGTATTAGAAATTCTTCGTTGTCAGCTTTGAGAGACATACATAGGGGTTTTTATGCACCATTCACTTGGACTCCTTTAAAGAGAAAAATGTAAGGACAGTTTCAAAGCTTGTGTTACAACATGGGAATGCAACTTTTGACGTATTATTTCCTGTTTTGTAGAAGTAAGGATCTGGCTCCTGTTCTGGTTCTTGCAGCTGATTCAAAGGTTGAACTGCTTTTTCCTTGTTTAGCTGATTTGCAGATTGCATTTCTTTAAAATACGTTGTTTAGCTGCTTCTATCACGCTCCTGCTTCTCTTACAGCGCTCATCCACTCTGCCTGCTCACCTAGTGTTAGCACTTGGTAGAAGAGATTTCTTTTCACCAGCTTCAGCCATCTGGAACCACCTTCTTTTATCTCCTAAATTCATTAGGTCTCCGTAGTTTTTAAAATATTTTCTGAAGTTACAACTGTTCTCTTTCACCTTTTACTCCTCAGTGTTCGGACATATTTCACTAGACCAGGTTGCTCATGGCAATCAATGGGATTTGAACTAGATAATCTTTATGGTGTCTTCCACCCCAAACCGTTCTGTGATTTTCCTGAGAAAGCCAAGAGAGTACGTCTTGTAAAATCGAACATCACTGCCCGGATTTCTTATCTTGTCCTGACTCCAAGAGATTTTAACAAAGTTGCTGCTGCTTTATTGTTTACTGAAAGAGTGATTTCGTAAGATATATCTATCTTTCATATGTCTGTGGTGCTCTGGTGCTCCCTCTGTATTGATATCTCTTAAAATGCTAGAAAATGTGGAGTTTATGTTTGTTCATTATCCAGAGGTCTTGGCAGCTTCTGGCTCTGTGGAAGCTAATGGGATAGAGGGCTGAGATGCACTTGATACTGTGTGACAGAGTAAGATTAAAATCATCAGAAATAATTGAGAGGAAAGGAAAAAACAATGTCTCCTGTCACAGAAGTATGGATTGTAGAGTACATAAATTGTTCTTAAGGGTGGATTAATACTGGCTATCCTGAGTGCTTTAAGAAGGGGACAATGTGCTGAGGTAAGGTCCGTCAAAAAACTGATTAGAGAACTGACTTTTATTCTGAATTTAGTAATAAACCTTTGTAGATGAGATAACTGTTTGGCACATTATTTTTCTTTCAAAATGCACTCATAGCAGTGAAATACTGGATGTGCAGACTTTGCTGAAAGCATTGCTACTAAAGCTGGAAGAAGCCAGTAGTTGTCTGTCTTGTAGAGAAAGTATCCTAATAGATAGAAAATTGGGGGAGAACCACTTAGTCTCATTTTCCCAACCTGTAGTAACTCATTTATTATGTAGAACATATAGTTTACTGCTGTTTAGATATCCAACTGCATCTACAGTAAAAGTATAATAAAAGAATATTTTATATGCTTCATATTGAACTTTGGATGCATAAGGTGAAACTTTATAAGTGGTTTAGTTTCAGTTAATTTTGTTCTGAAGTTTTTTCGTGGGTTGCAGGTGTTTTTCTAAAAAGCTTATGGTTTCCAATTTTTTTTTTGCTGGCTATGTCAGCTGTAGGGATGATCAAATGTGCTCTTTTCACTCACATCAGTCGTAAATATAAACACAGACAGTGATAAATTATTCCTTTTGTTGCTTTTCAGTTTATTGGGCAGTAGGAGAGCCTAGCAGGCTAGGGAAACATTATGTTGCAAATAACTCTCTCGAAGGAGAGGAAGAGTGTATTTCATGCATTATAAAATATAGCAAGCAGTCAAATTAAACAAATATATCCACTAATGGCACTTCAAAACTATGTAGCAAAGGAGTCTGCAATCTGAGGCAGGAAAATCTGCTTAAAATTTTGAGTCTTGTGTATTGAGATGGTTATTGCTTTTCTTGATTTTCTGTTTTTTCCTTGCAATGCAAGGACAAATCTCCCACGTTGTTAAAGTCAATGTGAGTTTTCTCTTTGATTTGACTGGTGCCAGGGTTTCATCTCTAGGCTGTATAACTTATGACTCTTCCACAGAGGTAAGATTTTACATTTGCTAATAATTATGTATCTATCTCTATTCATCTGAGGAACTAAATCATGAGTAAGATGACAAGCAAATTGATTTTGCTTTCGGTTTTTTTTTGTCTTTGAGGCTGGGAATCTTTGGCATAGTGGATAAATTTCCCTACATGATGAGTAGTCTCTGGCTTTTACAACACCGCTTGGTTGAGCTGACAGAAATTATTTTGATGTAGCAGCTTACTGCTGGAAAATGCTGATGGAGATGAACCAAAACACTCTGTGGGAATGTGTCAGTGTTATGAGATTTTCCTGGGAAAGCAGGCCAACTTCCACCCTGGCCAGCCAGCTGTTTGCTGGCCAGCTTTGCCTGTAGACATTTCTGAAAATGTATGTTCTTTAAATCATAGAATCATAGAATGGTTCAGGTTGGAAGGAACCTTAAAGGTCATTCAGTTCCAACCCCCCACCATGGGCAGGGACACCTCTCACTAGACCAGGCTGCTCAAAGCCCCATCCAGCCTGGCCTTGAACACTGCCAAGGATGAGGTATGCATGACTTCTCTGGGCAACCTGTGCCAGTGCCTCAGCATCCTTGCAATAAAGAATTTCTTCCTTATATTTAATATAAGAAATGAAAATTTTTGTTTCTGAATTTTAGTTCCAGTTTGGAAGAAGAAAAGAATGATTGGAAATATGGAAGCTTTCGGGGATCTCAGTTTTGTTATCTGTAGAAACCCTTCTGTGCAGTCACTGCTATTTTCTACTGGGTTATTGCTCTTAGTCTTGGAGTAGCAAAGGAGTGTTCAGGAAGTGAGATTGCATGATTTTTTTTTCTATTCTTAACCAAGAATTGTTATTGTCATGTCCCATTTATGCCTTGTTTTAGACATAAATCCTTTGTGTGACTGATCCTCTGAGAACCATTTTCAATATTTTAAAAATTGCTGCTTTTTTTACATCTTTTATGGCAGACATATAACTCTCTCTTAAACTTGCTTTGGGCACAGGATCCAAAATGAGTGTTTTAACTCTGTTTTATCCTCTGTTCTGAATACTCAGTGATACTTTATGCTTGCATTCAATTCCTTCTGGTTGATCATGCTTCATGAGTTCTTTAGTCACAGCATCCAGCAGAGTGGTGATTGAGAGTCAGCTCTGAAAATCCAAAGTAGTAATTGATGGTAATTTTAATCTTCACATAAGTGCAGTCACTTGAAAGCTCTTGGAGAGAACAAAGAGGAAGTGTCTGTCTCAGAAGTTCTTTTCTTGTGTTTTTCATCAGATAGGATAAAAAGGTTGTATCTTTTCAGACGACAGTTGTGTAACCTGGTAGTAATTTTTTTTTCTTTCTTCTTGTGTTTTTGTGATGGCATCTGTACATCTGTTTTTGTGTCTTTGTGATCAGCAAAAAATATGTGAAGCAATCTCCTTGGCAGATAAGAATCTGGATGTGTCATTTCTAGTCAGCTAACTTAACTTTCTGCATTAGTATCCTGCAAGTCCTGAAGAAGGCTAAATGAAACCAAAACCATACAGGAGAAACTACTGCATGCATGTGACCAAGAACAAATGAGTTTGGGACAGGAGAAATCCTATAGGTCTCTTGTATTTGATAGATCACCTTCTCTCTATTTAGTGCACTAAAGAGAAGAGGTACATCATTTGCTATCTTCTGATCATATACAAGTATTTGTCTTCTCCCCTTGGGCAGGATTTTGATTGCTGGTTATTTCAAAATGTAAGGCATTTTTCTTTATGACTTTGGACTTTTCATCGTGACTTGGGAATCAGGATTTGACTTACAAGTGATAGCACTGTTCAAATAAACTAATATTCAGACAAAACAGGGAATGTATCAAAGATTTAATCTAAGCTAGTTTCAAAATACTATCAAATAGTCTTTTAAGTTAGATGAGATAAACATGCTTCGTTATCCTGGGGAAAGAAAAAAATTTAGTTCTGCAACACGGGCAGTGCTTGAGCAAAAATAAAGTTTAGAAATTTTTAGGAGACATGTTAGGTAGAGAAGAGGTGGGAAAGTAACACTGCTTTCAAATACAGCCTCTGTTTCCTCATTGCGTTACTGTGTTATTAAGTAAAAAGATTATTATAATATATAATTTCTGTTGATACAAAGAAGCATCTTTGTTTTACCTGCAATGTTGAAGCTAATCACAGTATTGTTTTTGCTTCCTTTTATAGGTTGCCTTTTTGAAGATATGAAGAACGAAGACACCTTTGTTGAAAACCATTGTTAGATTTATTTTCAGCAGAAATGTGTACCGATAACTTCCAACGGTGCGCCTTCTAGAAGAAAATCCACTGGCAGTACAAAAGAAAACGGGGTGGGGTGGGGTGGATGGGTGTGTTCTTCATATCTGAATGTGTTTCAAAACCAAAGACAGAGTTGACTTTTGTATCCAGTGCATTCTTAGATGTCATTCTAAGAGTGACTTACCTGTCACTCCTCTGACATCCAGCTGGGATGACTATTATGATGTCTTCATTGCCAAAAGGAAATTCCCTGTGTATGTTGTAATACCTTTATCAGTGTTTGATAACAATGTATATATCCTTAGGAAAGTTCACACCTGGTAGCGAGTATTTTAAAATGTCATGAATACTGATGTGAGTTCTTTACTTTCTTTGTTCTGGTGAAGTTAGAGGTCCAACTTTAAAACATAAAATCTGTTTTTTGTAAAACTTACATGTTTATCATGTATATTGTTTCTGCATTAAGTTCTACCTCTGCTTGAGAGTGAAGGAAGACGGTTTCTGCATTCCTACACCATACGTAGATTTTTAAAAAATGGATAATGTTTTGGAGAATCAAGGTTCTATGGTTATTTGGAATAATTATTATTATTATTATTATTTCAAGGAAAGTTGACATGCTCTTTACTCATTAAATGATCCTAATGTAGGAAGTGATCCTACAAAGTGTTGGGTTTTACACATCCAAAGACAAATAGCTGAGGCCTCACAGCACCCACTCTGGATGTAATTTTTCTGTTATTATTTTAGTTTTCCATACTGAAGGAAGAACAAAATTATTCTGACTTTTGTATTCAGGGACTAAATTATCTAGCTACAAGATATATTGTCTATGCACCAATGTTGAGTCATTTTATGAATAAAATATTTTTTCTGGATTAGTTTACCATTTGTTCTGCCTAATTTTTGTGACAGTTTCAGCTTCCCAGAGTGTGACTGAGCAATTTGCAGAGGGAAATCATTCATATCACACCAAAATACTCCAGCTTTAAAATCTTTTTCAGCCTCTTTAAATGACCCCTGTTATTGTTTTGCATGTATGGAGCAACCAAAAGTCAGAGAATTTTTATGCTGCTGAGGTTCAATCTCAGTTGTGTCCTGCCTCATTAGGTACTGTGGCCACAAAGAGCTAATCTGCCTGTGGTAACATACATGGTTCCAGAAGGATGAGTGCAGACATTTCATTGGGAATATTCTGGGGGGGAAAAGGCCCTTTCAGAGATGAAATGCAAATCAACCCGACAAAGTCTGGTCTCTCTCTCACCTGTAGGAGTTATTGGCTCCCTTCATGCTACTACAATGTCAGTGCTGCAGCAAGCTCAGGAAGCAAACCCTGAGAGAGTGCACTATAAAAGAGGGTGCAGAGTGTACTCTTGAAACATTAAATTTCATAGCAGCTTGTCCTCTGCCTATGTATGCTTCAAGCTTTTCCTGGTTCTTTTTTACCCTGTGCATTGGTGAGCTGGGTCTGCCTGGGGTGGTGTTATAACAGCCCCTGTGGTACCGTGGTTTGTGACTCCAACATCAATATTTTGACTATAGCTGAACTTGCTCTTATTTCCCACTCTGCACCTACTTTCCCCAGTAAAGAGGGGCAAGAAGTTAGCAGGGGGACACAACAGGGACAGCTGATCCTAATTGACCAAGGGGATGTCCTGTACCATACAGCACCAAGCACAGCCGTGAAAGTGATGGTAGAGGAAGAAAGGAGGAGAGAGGTGTCTTCCAATTTTGTAGTTGCTCAGAGAATACCTGAGTGTTGGTCTGCTGGTGGGAGGTGATGAGTTACTGCCTTTGCATCATTTGGTTCCATTTTTGTTGGATTGTTCTTTTTTTTTTTCCTCTTCATTTATTAAACTGTCTTTCAACTCACAGGTTTTCTTGCTTTTTTTTTTTTCCTGTTCCCTGCCCCATCGTGCTGGTAAAGGAATGAGGACATGAGTGAGTAGCTGGGTGGGTACTTACCTGCTGGCTGGGGCTGGCCCACCACAATTCGAAGTAAAGGTGTGAAATCCCCAAAAGAAAAAGAATAAATCTCTCTGTTCCAGCTGCCCTCCCATTTGGGGACATTTTCCTTCCCCATGTTCTCAATAGCCATAGTTGCCTGTCTGTGTCTATACCAGCAGCAGGGCAGTTTGACATGTTTGGTGTCATTTTTCCCTTTCCTTGCTTCTAGCTCTGAAACCTCTACTGCCATTTAACTACTGAAATTACTGGAAAATATCAGACCACATATGATAATATATGATTGTCTCAGATGTCTTTCCATTTGAAAATAGATTTATTTGGCGATGTTCAGAAAATAAATGATCATTTGCTCTCCCAGGTACCAGGTAATGTTATTCAGAACTCCTGTTTCTGAAGACAACTTTATTGGGTCTTTTTTCTCCCCTCCTATTTCTTATGTCACCTTTCCTACTGAGCCAGTAGTGGATTTGAGGTTTGACAGTTTCCTTTGACACTTTCTTGAAATCTCTCTGCTTTATAAAAGCAAAACTTGACCTTTGTTATCTTTGCAGTGAACCGTGGGCTCTTGTAAAAAATGGACTTATGTTCAGAAAGACTGTTGAGTTCCCCTCATGACTTCTTCCTTGACCCATGCCTACCACTGCTCTTGCCTCCATTTCTCTCTCTGTTGAATAGCATGAAATTTTATTTTCTTGTTTGCTTATTGACATCAGCATTTTGAGTAGTGTAAGTGCAAAGTACAATTAGTTACTGTATTATTTGCTTTGCATTCAGAGTTAGTGGTACAATTTAGACTGGCCTAAATACCACGTATGGTTGGTTACAACCATAACAGTTTGTTTAGTTCTGAAGTGTGCAGACAGCATCTCCCTGAAGATGGAAAAGCAAGCACCAAGATAGGGGCTGGCCTAGAAGCTGTGCCCTTACAAAATGTTTGGTCCTTCTTATCACTTGTCCTCTCTCCCCAGCATTTTTTTCTCTTTCAGTCTGCATTTCTCATTGCAGAGGCTGTCTTAATTTTTGCTTTCTGTAGTGCCAAGCACTATGTTAATCCTGAAGTAATAATAAGTAATCAATGATGTCAAGAATCCCCAACCTGCATTAACTGAGATGTGCATCCTTTCCTAATGAGGTTACCAAATACTGTATGGCACCAAGAAGATATTAAAAATGTCAGCTTTAATTCTAATATGTTATTGCACTATAAAGCTGGCTGTTGCTGTGGTGCAGAAAACATGCCTGTCTGTCAGACCAGTACTGTACTTGCCATTAGCAACAACAGACAATGTTATTGCTGTCATTAATGAGTCACAGGGCAATTACATTTGTGTAGGACTTGCTATTTCTTTTTAAAAAAGGTGACCATTTAACTGGAATAGTAAATTGGCGTACCAGATTGAGTCCCAGTGGTTTTCTTTTAATTCCAAAATTAGGGTGGCTTTCTAGCTTTGTTTAAATCCCTGCTAGAGTAGGTTAGGATAAACTGAATAATAATAACAAATGGGTTAATCAGAGAGCTAGACTGGCCTTACCCTGTGAGTTGGAGGGCAGGTTCTAGCTTACCTCCGTCTTACTTTTCTGTGTAGAGAAACTTCTATATATAAGGAACAGCTTTAATTAAAATTTACAATAGACGATTCTGCTCTCAAGTATTTGGGGTTTAAATGCAAATGCTTTTCAGTAATTTTCTTTTTGTTTTGCTGCCTTCAGCTTTGTTCCTCCAGAACATCACTTTGTGGTTTCAATTTTAGACTTTGTGTCCTATCATTCCTCTCCTAGCCGACTGTGCTCCATTATAAATGACAGGTAACTTGTCTGATGTACTGCTTTAGCTCATCAACCTCATTCCTTTTGATTTACCTCCATGGGTTTTTTTGCTACTGTTGGATCACTGTCGTAGAAGCACTGCAAAATCTGCAGATGAACAAATTATAGAGTCATTGAGCAACTCTTGTCTTTTGAAACAGCTTCAGTTTATTCATTCAGAGTGGGCTGAATTGCCTCATAGCAGATGCCAGGGAGCATTTGGCAACATTCACAGAATATCAGGAATTTTGCAGGTCCGCATAAAAATGGCTGAGCAGCAACATTTGGGTCTTCTAATACCTGAGTGTGACTATAAGTGTTGAATAGCATGACATTTTTCTTAGTGTGGACAGCAATTGCTGTGTTCAGATCCCACAGTTCTGTGGTTTGGCTAGTGTTCTCTTAACACGGCAGTAATGCTATTGTCTCACTGCCACCGGCTTTATTCCCATCCAGTTGTCTTACACATGGATTGTGCAGGTCAGTTCTGTGTTCTTAGTGATAGATGCTTCTTCTACCTGCTTATATTCAGTACTGATATAAATGTATATCAATTTGTCCGTGTAAATAGTAGAAAATTGTTTGTTTCAAAATATAAAACATCTGTAAGTCTATCTTACGTGCTTTTAATCAACTTCCTCAAGACTGCAAAGCATTATATTATTTACCTTCTTCTGTGATAACTGAGTTTTCTGTAGTGCGGGCAGGATGGCACAGCTGCAGATAGGCTCTACCATGTGCTTGTGGCAGCACCACCAGCAAGGGGCTTGTGAAACAGACTTTACACTTTCATTACTGACTCTGGGTTATTACAACCCCAATGGGCTGGGCATCTTGTCTCTTACTACATGTGTTTCCTCGCTTCTGAAACTATGACTGTATCATAAGACTCACGGCTTTCCCATCAGCAAAGAGGTCATTTTCTCAGCAGTGCAGGGAGAAAAGTCCCTGTGTGGCCATCAACTGAGTTACGCAGATGAAGGGCAGACCATCAAACACGATAAAGCTGATGCAGCTGTTCTGACTTTATTGGAGCCATTGCCAATTTATATCAGCCAACGATGTTCAGTGTAACAGGAGGGAGACGAAGTCTCTTGTCTTCCCCTGTCAGTCCCGTTTCAGAATATAGGATTGAGTTGGCACATAGATAGAAACAGGGCTGACTATGTCTGAGAAAAGCATGAGAACACATCTGGAGAGACATGGAGTTGGTTCCATCACTGAACCATCATAATGAGAGGGCTCCACACAGCTCACAAGTGTCCTTCCTGCAGAGAAAGGACATTGGCTGTAAAACAAGAAGAGGGAAGAAAGAAATTCAGTCAGTGCTCTATCAGCTCTGCATGATGGAGTCCTAGATTAACAGGTTTTTTGGGTGTATCCATGATGCAATGGCTCTACTCACCTCTTTTGTCAACCTCGTCAGAATTTTCTAGTTTCTATCTGTGACTAATGGGAAGCACGACATGCAACAATCCAGTTGTGTAGTTAGTGTAGGCTGTTTGCTCAGATTACTTGACTTGTCCTTTACCAGGCTTTGATTTATGCAGACATAACATGAAAAGGGCAAGAACGGTCCTTTGTCTGAGCTTTGAAAGAAAACTGAGGTATGGGACAATTTACAGCTTGTGCTTTGTTGCTGAAAGGAGGTTTTGTGAATTTGTTGGAATAAATATTCTCAAACACATGAAGCAAGACGAAAATGCACTAAATTAAGAGCACCTTATAAATTTATGGTTGTTGGGAAGTAGATATGAGTTGCTGTTTTAGTTGATTCACAGTAATTATTAAGATCATATTTTGTGGTTGAGATGCACAAAAACAGCTTGACTGTTGCAGCCTCTTATCTCAGGAGCACAAAGAGCAGTGTCTGTTCCGATCCAGCAAACACAGCTCTGGCACTCAGGCAGTTCTCTGTGTAGGTAAACAAGGCGTGAGCGAGCCCCACAGAGGACAGGGAACATCACACGGCAGAGGGCTCTGTGAGATGCTGAGAGAGAAAATATATTAACAGCCTGCCTCAAAGAGACATTTATTCTGTCCTTAAAAGTGCTTTTTAGATTGCAACAGGCATATAAAGAAACATCTCGGTAAGCTGGGGGTTTTGCAGTTGGCATCATAATTTGCAAATGAAAACGTATTTCCTAGGCTGTTTTTTTTCGATGATCACATGAATGCAAAAGAACACCTTGTTGTAAGTAACGCTGATTTATTTTGCAAATATTTCTAGTTACCTGTGGATTTATTAGTGAATGCATTACAATCTATACCTTCCTCTGCTTCTAGATTTTGACACTTGCTGAGCAAGAGTCACCGTTTACACGAAAGTATATTAGCTTTCCCCGAATTAGGAAAATTTTCTTTAAAATAGCAACTAATTACAATTTGTTGTTACAGTTACCAGAAGACTAGTAAGTAAAAAAGACCTTACATGGGCTATTTGGTTTTTAGTGTAGTATTTCACATTTTAAAGTGCATTTTTGTCTCTTACTCTACTAGGCAGATGTTACATTATTAGAATTAACAATTTTTATTTTGGCCATAGAATATAATTTTAATGCATTTTTGAAAGACCTGGAATTCAGAACCTGTGAGACTTTTCCAACCTTTAAACCCAATCTCCTGTTACAGATGGCACTCTTCCACATGGTTCTCTCTTACATGACTACTTCCATATCCTGATTCACCCTAAAATCGATCACTAGGTTTGATTTTGGGTTTTTTTGTCCTGCTATCCTTACTGAAAGCCTGACCCAGAGTCTCATTCTTCTAACAGGAATCTTCTGATTTCTAGGGTAAGTGTATTCCTGGCTGTATTGTACCTATTTGTTGTTGCACCAACAGCACTCTTTAACATGGGCAACTTCATTCTTGGATTCTAAAACCTTATTCTGTGCTTAGGGAACAATTCTATCTCCTCAATGTTAATTTTATTAATGGTTTCATTCCCTAAGATAAACATGGCATTCTACCAAATTCTGTGTCTCTGCCCGCTTGAATTAATCTCTGTTGTGTGGGAGTGAGCAAATTGTGCATGAGGTGTGCATCTTAGCAAACCGACATTAATGCTTTCTTACTTCTTTTGGGAACGCCTCACGTCAAGCATTTGTGAGTGCTTCTCTTTTTTCTCAAGTCTGCTGGACACTGGCTCACCCCAGCTCTTCTTCCCTTCCATTTCCAACTGTGGAGACCTAGAGAATGCCATTATTCTCTGGCAGAAGAATCCGATTATTTCATAAGTGCGTGACCTCATGCTTTGTGTGTTGATCCTTTCCTTAGTTTTTCTGATCCTCATCTTTATTTATGATGCTTCTGACTGCCACATCAGCAAGGGTTCTTTTAACATTTCTAGTGGACCATGTCACTGTGCTATGGTCACTAGAGAAAATATTTAATAAGATCGGCTTATAGACAGAACTACTATCCCCTCAAACCAGTTACTCTTTTGGGTTTCTGCTGAGGATTTGAACCTTGGAAGTTCATTTCAGACCTCAGCAGGAGTCAGGATCTTGATGCTGTCCTCCTGAGCCAGGACTGATCTACCAAGCAGAATCAGCCCTCCAGCTGTTATTGACACTCACTGGGCAATACTTGTTCCTGGCCATACATGAAAGACAAATGCTCTAGTGAATGGAGTCCCCCTGCTGTGGTAGAGGGGTGTTGGGGTATTCTACACTTGAGCTATTAGGTAAAAACTGCAGATTATCTCATTCTTCTTTAGCACTATGTTGCTGGTCAATTTGGGGTTGTTTCGTTTTGTTTTGTTCCAGAGTGGTTTGTTAATTTTAATGTTTCGTACAAAAAGATTGGAATTCTAATGACCAAATGCTCATTAAAAAATGCAGTGTTACACTCCATCTCTTCTGCTGTGAGTACCAAACACAGCCTGTTGATAAACTGAGACCAAGTTATAGGAGTGGGAGCAAGACAAGGGTCACGTTCCAGTATTTTTAATGGAAAGTGTTGCTGGCCTGAGCTTGGATGCTTGATGTTACACCTTTGATAGCTGTGGGGCCATAGAGGGGGCCTGGGATATTCAAACTTTTCCTGCCAAACTTTCAGAGGTGTTTGACAGACCTTTGACAGATCTGTGCTTTGATTTTTCCATATGTAACGTTATTTACATTGCGGGCTAATAATAATGCACTGTATCCTGTGTAAGCTTTTTTTAACTGCGAACTCTCGGATCCGTCACTCTGCGTGGTGGGAGTTTTGTCAGCGCTGCCGTGTCGGAGCAGCTTTGTGCCTTCTGTAGCACCAGCAGCACCTTGCAAGTGTGACCCACCCTTGCTCTCTGCGGAAAGGAGGTGCAAAGTGCGTGTTGTCGTGATCTTGTGGGGGTGAGCACGGAGCGGTCGCCTGCTTGTTTTAAATGTACGACCTTCTTGGTGACTCTGTTGGAAGAGGTGAGGGACAGAACCGTGCCTGGGAGTGGAAGGTGTTTGGATTTGCCACGGTCCAGAGTTTCTGTGTGACGTCCCTCCATAATTGAAGAGGCCACTGTGAAAAGTTTTTCTCTTGTGGGAAGTGCAATAGCTATCCTGAGCCCAGGTTTTCAGGTGTCTTGAAGAGAGGACTTTGGGATCAAGGACTTGATTCAAAGCTCCATGAGACAGCAGCACAGACAGCAGGTGTTAGGTCACTGACATGTTTTATTAAAATCTAGTTGGAAGGAACTTTTTTACCTACAAGCTATGTTTAAAAACATTTAATATGCTCTGCACAATTTTTGTCCTGTCCCTAGTAGTGTTTCTCAAATGCAGGCTACACCGATCAGCCAAAGAGTGGTTGGTCTGTCACCAGGATGTTCTGCATTCCTCTGCCTGCCATCACCAGCAGGAAATCTTTTCTCTTAAGCCAGTTTCGAGTAGCAACACATGTCAAGCTAGCCTTGTTCAAACATAAGCCTGCTAGGGCTAGTGGCCTGACTTTATGAGGGGAAGAACAGATGAATGAGCTGAGTTTCTGCAGATTAGTAGTATGGTTTATATATTATAACATACCATGTTCTTTATTACCCTAATACATGCACAAAAAATGCACAGGAATGCCATAGGTACAGCTGCAGAAGGTAAGCCAAGCTATTAATAGTTATTAATTTAAAATGATCCTCTAATCAAAGATGATACAGTAATGCACGAAGGGACACACGCACATTTACATTTGGTGTTTTCTGCCTTGAAGTTTTAGTCACATAATCTCAGCATGGGTGTAAGTGTTTGATGATGTATATGGAAATGTTTTTGATTATTTAGAGGAAAGCATTAGGAATTCTGAGACTGTCATGTGTTTAGACACAGCCTCTGAAACAACTTCGGAGACCAGACTCACTATGTCAATTAACTGTATCTTGTGCATCTGATTTCGTGAAGAATTCAAGATCAAAGGTCACATTAGAGCAGTCTTAATACTGACATAATTTCATGATAATAAAGCACAATTTGGCATCTTTTCCTTGTAATGAAATGATGTTGCACACATTGCAAAATTATGGTAATTTTATTTTCCTGTAATTCATAAAGAGAATAATAGCCAAGCAACAATGCACTGAGGCATTTTATTAGGAAATTGAGGGCCATATTCACTAGTTTTTCATGATAGCTTTTCTCCTTTCCTCTGTGTTTTTGTTTTTCAGAATTGCATTGCTTTGGTATCATCTCACTTCTGCAAAAGGCAATTTTGTTAAATGTATCCCCAAATGCACTGATGAAGTTATAACTGTTTGGCAAAGGCTTAGAGACAAAGATACTGCTGTGAAAAATGAGTCTTGTCAAAAGCAAACTGATTTGTGAGCACAAAATGTGGACAACACGGTCAATTTTGTATTATCCGTTTGTCTCCCACTTTCAGGTGTATCCACTATCCTGAGGTAGTTTTTACATATCAGGAGCATCTATACAGACTCTGTCCACCCTTCTTCACTGTCAAATTATATCAGAATAGAGATTTTTTCCATCTCTCGGCACTGTGGCTTTTGCCCAGTATAACTGGATATTCTGGGGCTTTGTGGCTGGCTCTCTAGGGTTTGGACACTTCGTTCCTCTTTGTGCATCTGTACCTGTCTATAGCTCTGTCTTTTATCTGTGCCTACAAAATGAGAGAAAAGCACAGTCTAGTCTCGAAAAAGATATTATGAGGAGAAACCTGTTAAAAGACTGTGAGTTTTAGGCTAAGCAGTCAAGGATTTAGTGGATGAAATACGGATTTGCTACAGACTGTTTCTAAAAGAAGGCGTATCTTGTTCCAGACTAATAGTTGTGTGGCATTTTGGCGCATAAGTGGAAAGCTGTTGCTCCCAGGGTCTGCTAGGAGATCATATTATTTCCTTCTCCTAACTCGTAATGCGTTTACCCTGCCTTTGATTTATGTAGCCAGGAACAAGAAGTGAAGCACTTACACAGGGGAGATAGGTAAGTACTTGTGTGGGTTCCTTGTATGCCAGAGAAGTTAAAAGCTAAATCTCCAGATCTTTGACTCATAGGATAGTGCTTCTAAAGAGGACACCTTAAACCTGTTTGTATGTATTTATTAGTTTCACTACTGTTTTATTTCTGTGCTGTTTAACAGCAGCTGATATCTTCCCGTGTTTTTCAGGAACCCAGGGTGTTTATTGTAGTTGCAGTTGTTCTTTTGTTGAGATCAGGAGAGTATCTGGGCTTTTTCAGCAAACAGACTGCAGGTCTATGTTAGCCAATGAGCCAATAGTTCATGCAAGTCTAGGAAATTCTGCTTTCTGTTAAACTGCAGCAGCACATTTATACTCTCACAGATTTTCATTAATGTAGTATCCGGTCTCCTTAAAATGTGTGTGCTTGTTTTGTCCTAATCCATCTCTTTGAAAAACAAAAATTAAAAGCGTTATGCAGTATGTGTGTTGCTTTGATCACAGATTTGGAATTTTCTGCCTCATATAAAAGAGAATGGATTAGATGTAACTCCAGTCTAACACCCAGGCCTAACATTTGCCTTGCAAAAGTGGGGAGGGTCCTGTCTTTGCAAGGTATTCTAGGAGACCCCTTTTCCAAAGTGGAAAAGCGGTACTTCAGACTCTCAGATAAATTGTCTCTTCTTTTACAGGCAGCTGCTAAGACCTAGGAAGGATGCTGTCTACCCTTGTTGCCACCGACGGAAGCATAAAGAGGTGACTTCTCAAGTAAGTGCTATTTTTGTATAATCTGAGTTTCATCATATTAACTGGGCTGAACATCCTACAGGTCATTAGGAAGGGTATGCAATATAGGAAGGTTTAGCAGGGGTGCAGGCAGAGAAATGACCTGTCCCTCATATAGACGGTGTCTGACAAAATTTCACTTTGCTGATGTTGCCTTGCTACTTGGTACCCCATAAGAGAAATAGCACCTGAAGAGTAAGGTAGGGTCCAACAGCAAATACTACATGAAATGGAGTAGAAAGCTAAAAGCTGAACTCTTCCAGTGAGCCCT
Organism: Cnemophilus loriae; assembly: GCA_013397755.1. Lineage (NCBI taxonomy): Eukaryota > Metazoa > Chordata > Aves > Passeriformes > Corvidae > Cnemophilus > Cnemophilus loriae. Next base: position 4,831,862 of record VZTF01017490.1, on the reverse strand, counting down.
GATGACTGCCTGCATTCTCACTAAACCCCTACTATCCAGGCTTTTTCCTTTCATGCTGTTCATGCACCATGCAAAAACTCTGATATCTGTGCTGCCTGTATCTCTTTTGTCAGCAGGAACATAGCCCTCTAACCTCTGAAAGCGACACCAGCTTCTCTGGGCAATTACTTTGGCCATTTTGTGCTAGAAATGCTCCTTCAGTACTGCACTAAATTTAAAAATAATATGTTTTAAATTAGCCCGAAGGAAACTTTAAAAGGTAACAAGCAAGGGGTGAAGGAGATGACGGGAGAAGAATTGTAACTAGACTTCAGCTCATGTTCTGCACATAACAGAGCCAGAACAACATAGCATCACTTTCTCTCTGCAACAGAAAAAAATCCCTCAGACTAGCTCTCCTGTGCAACCAATGCAAAGGCAGTTTAGATACAGCAGAAATAGACTCACTGAAAAAGTTGCAAGCAGGTTCTAATTTCCAGCATCCTTGTTCAACTCAGGCATCCAAAAGGCGCACAAGCAGAAGTCCCTGCAGCCAAATCCAACCCCACACTGGTTGTCACTTGTGTAGGTATCAGTGCTGAACACTTTCCCACCCCATGAAATGCAGGAAGGCTTTTGCTTTGCAAATTTTCGAGTTGTTGCACTCTACCTGGAATTCCCCTGGTCGAGGGTTCATGCGGTCAGGGGTGAAGCTGAGCATCCAGGCCAGCATATAGAAGGTATGGAAGGTATATGCTCCTGGGATGCCTTTCTAGTTCTTCCTGGTGGGAAGGTGGATGAGGAAATTAATCAACACAGATCCTATTATGCCTTTTTAAAAATAAGAGTTTCAATTAAGGAAACACATGCTTAGGAAAGGTTAACAGATCTATGCACTGCTTAAAAATGGAAACAAATATAAACACTAACAAAATACTTTGTAAGTGTTTGTAAAATGCTTTGTAAGTCAGAAAATGAAAAAGAAAATGACATGAAAAACTCAATTTAACAATATTAATAATTTCCTTACTAATGTAAGAAAATTCCAATTGGAAAACTGTCCTATGCCAGAGGGGCAGCACTGAATGCTGTTGGATATCTGAGCTCCTAGCTGACAAATGGTTTCTAATTTAGGGCCAAATTAAGCCCCCATTTATGCTAGCACGTGTTCCCAGGAGCTCTTTTCACTTCATCAGGGTACTTGAGTCTTACCCACATGTAGCTGAGACCATAAATGAGCCCTTATGAAGCTTTTTGCTACCGAGAATTCTTTCAGAGCCTCATCATTATTTAAGTTCTTTCCCGAATAACGAACAGGCAGACACAGTACGCAGAAAAGACTGACAGGCATGGATGTGCTGCTATAAAACCATGAAATTTCCTAAAACTTGATGATTCTGACTCTATTACAGATAACACTCTTAAAATTAGTCCTTACTGTTTATTTAAGTCCCATAAGCATTGGGAATCCAGAAAATGCACATTATTAAGGTGTTCAATGGACCTGATTACAACATATATCACTTTAGTATTCATGTGGAAGCTTTTCAAAATTGTCTTTCAGTGACTTCTTTCCAAGCCTGGGTAGAACGGGTCTTCAGAGCTGGACATTTGCGTGGCGTAGGAGAAATGTTACGTGTGAGTGTGACCTTCAAGGAGTCGCTGTTATGGGCACGTCTCTTGTGGTTGCCATGATAAATGATGTTACGCTGGCTAATTAAATCAATGCACCTCATTAATGCCTCGCAGCTTCTGAATTTCTTGTCGCTCTGTAGTCCTGTGGAACACTTTCCGTATCTGCTCTTCTCAGGCTGACATTCAATTTTTTTGCACTTCTTTCTCTGCAGAGATACAGCAATTCCAGCACTCTCCATCTAAAAGTAAGTTTGAGAAGTATATTTAGTACATCCTGGAAGAGAGTAGTTGAAAGGTAACCAGTAGCACCTCCTGCTTCCCCATTAAATTCATTTTCACCATTTCACAAATGAAGACACTTCTACATCTTTTGGACTTAAGTTATAACCTAAACAATGGAAATAACTTTTTTTATTATTATTTAATGTGTTGGGAATTGTGTTAATACGGGGAGAGAACAGTTGCTGAGAGATGTTACATGAAAGAATGTGAAGAATCCTACAAGGATTTTCACTCTCTTGCTGCACCGACAAGGACCTGAGTTAGGAATATGGCAGACAATATTGTCCCCGTGCCTATTGTGTGTCTGTCTCTGTGTTTGAATGTAATAGGAAGCCTTTTTCTGATCCCTTCTTGACTTTTGCCATCTATTAAATACATAATAAAAAGAGGTTTAAAACCTTTCCCCCAAAGCTCCCCGTTTTTCCACAAAACTAGTAGCCTAAATATCTATTGGAATATGTTCATTCTCTTGGCTATTTTTCCTTTTTTTCCCCTCCCAGTAAATAATGTTTTCAATACCACCTCAGGATGGAAACAAAAATAATTTGGGAATTTGTTACTTTTAAATTATTTTTCCCCCTTTCTCTTCGGTCATTATTTACAATTTTTTTTCACAGGCAAAAAAGGGGAAGATAAGGGAAGGAATTTCTTCACTTGAGCATTTCTCTGGAAGAACTTGGAAGAAGCATGTTTCTACAACAGCTAAAGGAGCAAGAAGAAACAAAAAAAGAGCAACTGCCAATGTTTTAGCCAAGCCTAGCAGCAGCCCATGTCTGGATTGCTTGTTATAATTCAAGTGCATGTTTTAATAGGAGTAAAACTACATTGGTTTGAATGCACTGAATAGCAGTAATTCCCAAACAGAGAGCTTCCTGGCTGTGGGCAAACAGCAGCCTTGACTTGGACTCTGGTATTAACTGCATTTGATCATCACGCACTAATGCCTTTACACACGGACTTGCCTCCATCCCTGTAGCATGCCAGGGTGTAGGAACACAGCCCGGCTCCTCCCTGGGACTCCTGCACTGCCTTGCTTGATTGTAATTAGACAAAGGAAGGATTCTGGAGTAGAACCTGGGACAAAATCTCTCCCTGCACCACTAGAGCCATTAACTCCAGACCTCATAGCTGTGCTGCAAGAGGGAAGGGAAAGGTGAGAAATAAACAACCTGACCTGTAGATACATGAGACTGGAGTGCTGCCAGGGGAAAACACTGGGATGACTACATCAACAAGCATCTTGCATAATGGTTTGCCCACTAAGCCTTTTGCAGGTCACTGAAATCTGCTTTCTCCTGACCCTGGAGCTCTCACGCAGGACTTGTCCTGCCTTTTTTGCACTATCTATAGTAGGTATGTTAGTACAGGCCCTGGATAAAAAAGAAGTTGTGTTGCTTCATCTACCACTAACCTGTCACATCGTGGTTTGTCCTGCAAGAATCTGGGCTGCGTTCCGAAATCCAGCTCATTATTCAGAGGTGATACAGCAGCTTTCACCTGTCCTGTTTCTGCAGCTAATAGAGCTGTCAGCTCCACTGTCATTCCTTGTCATCCCATCCAGAAACATATAGAATGCCTTAAAGGAAACAGGCCATCCTGAGACTGACTCTTGAAATAAAATTGACCCTTATTCAAGTGTACATACAAAAATCTTGGACTTTCCCTTTGATTGCTGTTTCTATTTGCCTCTTGTTCCACAGAGAGTTAATGTGGATTGAAAAATATGACATTTGCCAGGAAAATATCTGTTACAGGTGCCAAAGGCTGTTCTATTGTAAATGCTTTGTGATGTTTTCATGGCATGTTTGGAAGAAAGGCTTTCCTCTCTGTCTCCTTCATTTGCCTTAAGCCCAGCATTAACATCTCGTCCAAGAGATGATAATGACTGCATTCACTAGTTGCACTGGATGTTTGTGCCAAGGGTATTTATGAATGTTCTAGCTCATTTTAAATTCAAACTTCAGTGCTTGGAGACACTTTCATATGAAAAGCGATTGAGTCTTCATAGCAGGGAAGGAGAGGTTCAGCAGGTAAAGTGGCACTCAGTCGGGAAGGTGCTTGTTGGCTAGTAAAGTACAGGGGATGACAGCTGCTCTGACAGTGACATTTGCATCTCCAGAGAAGTGAGACTTCTTAATTTAACTGGAGAAGTGTCAAGATCATCTGCTGAGTAAGTTAAAAAGAAGTAAGTTTCAGATGGAAGGACAGAAAGTTTCTAGAGGAAAAAATAAATCTGCTCAGAGCCCCTGGAAAGAAGATTAGTTACAGGTGTGGAGGAAAGGTTTTTCTCCAACAAGTGCAGCCTGTGACACACGGTGTGCAGGGAGACAGTGTTCCTGACGTGTCAGAAGATGACCTGCAGCAAATAAGAAGGATGTGGAGTAAAAAGGACCTTTTATACTTTCTCTTGTAAGCAGGCTGATTATAGCCTTCTTTATTATGCCTTAAAACCCTTGTTACTGCAGTGCCTATTTTGGTTGCTGTAAATAAATGTTCCCACTTGGATTTTGCTTTAACTCAAATGGAGTTAAAGTACTTGGTTAAAAACAAGATGTTCCTTGCTGAAGGCTGCCACAGCCCTAATATGCAACTGGGGATGTGGTCACCTAGAGGTGAGGAGGTAAGTCACCTCTTCCCATGCTGAGGGCTCTTAGCAGGACGCTGGTGAGCATACCTGAATCTTGGTGATCCTGTGGGAATTTGTCACCCCTGCACTTGAGTCATGCTGCGTTTTTATTCCTCTTTGAAAGAGTGAACTCCCATGATAAGAGTGAACTTATCTTTCTCCATTTCTTTCTTTGTTCATGAACAGCTCCTGGTTTGCTGGGGGTACAAGCAGTTTACCAGCAATTAGGTCAGAATATTTGCTAGCATCTTACTCCGACTTCTAAATTGTAAAGCAGCAAAGGGAATTATTGCTGCCATCTCCAAAGCAAGGCAACAAAGGCATAGATGTAATAACGCATGCACCTAAGTATTTACCCAGTTTTTTTTCACATTCCTCTTTTTGTTTTCCCAAGCAAAAAGCAGCACTCCCTAGCAACCATTTTAAGGCTGAGGGCACACTGAAAGCAAGCTTGACAAATGAAAGTGAAATACTGCGGCATGTGGGACTGGTGGAGCAGCCCTGTGGAATTATCAAGCCCACATTGTGCATAGCCCCACTGGGCTGCATCTCTGGGGGTCACAGGGATAGGAAAAATGCAAGCAGCCACCTAAGCTGGCAAGCGGGAGGTGCTTAGGAGACAGGCTCCTGTGTCTTAGCAACTCGGAATCCTTTCCATAGTTAAGTGCTGTGCGTTTTATATATTTGTTTGTTTGTTTGTTTGTTGGGTTGGTTTTTTTTTGGTTTTTTTTGTTTTTTTAATAAAGAAAGTGGTAGTGAACATTAGGCTTATTTCTTAACAGGAGTGAAGAAATGAAAGTCCCATTTTTAAATGCTGACCAAGTGGGCAGGACGCTTATCTGGGCTGCAGGAAGCACAGATTCAGATCCTACCTTTGCGTGAGGAGGTCTGACCATCAGCGTGTCATGACAGGACTCTGCCTAGTGGTGTCATCTAGAGACTCCGTGCCAGCCATGTAGTCCTGTCCTCTTCTCCATGCCAGCTGTGACGCCTTTCTGACCACACAGCACACTGCTACAATTCACAAAGCAGGAGGCATTCACCTTGGATTTGTTGCTTTAGTTTCTCCTGGAAGGGGAGAAAAAATGAAGACAAAGGTGCTGAAGAGCAGGACCTTGTTCCTTGAGTATCAGTGACTGATTGGACAGACCCAGTTGCACCATTTATGATCTCACATGTCAAAGTTGCTCCCTCAACATCTCATGGAGCTGTAAAATGTATCCTGAACTTGATAGACTCTTTAGCCCATAGTTGAAAAGCTCATCTATAAAAGGTGAGACATGGACTTTCTTCTCTTGCCATGTATTTCCCACTATTTTTTCATTTGAAATCATACTGAGCACATTTCAGTTGCATACCTGTCGTATACAGTAAAACTGAGATTCTGCAGTCTTAAATAACTGGCCAGGGCTCTCAAGCAGAGAAATATAGGATTGATTGTATTTTGATTCAGACTGTGTAATCTTCAGTTAGCAGTAAGTAAACCAGGGCAGCTGAGCACTCCCTTCCAAACTCAATAACATATATAATTTTAAGGGACTTTAGCAAATGTCCTGGTTGCCTGCCCATGGCGTGGCTTCCCATATCACTCGTGAGTACTGAGCCTGATAACAGATAGCTAGAAGTCTTCATAGTCTCATCTGTCTTTTTGTGCTCCGGTGGCTTCTCCTAGCAACAAATGTTATTAGAGATGTATCAGCCCTTGGAGGAGATGCATAGGAAAATAATAAGGTGAAGTAGGTGTCAAATGTCTAGCCAAGATGATATTAATACCAATCTCCACTAAATAAAGTGTCAAACCTGTCAGTGTGACCATCAGGCAGGGAAGTTAAAAGGTAAAAAAGCAATCAGTGTAGCTGACTTTTAAGTATATCTTCCAGTTCTTATCAAAAATGGTTGTCATCATTCTTAGGGATCTTTATAGCAAAAAATAAAGAGGCCATATAAATGCCAGATTTTTTCCTCCACAGATTTTTTAGTGCCAGTGAAAACTTGCTTGTTGTCCAGATCCATCAGTGTTGTTAGAGGCTGAGCATTAGAGAACCATATTCTATTCCCCACCCATGCAGTGTTTAGAAACTTGAGTGATTCAGAACGTCCACTGTCTGGTGTCCATGGTCATGGCATATTAGACAGGCAATGACTAAAATAATTTCAGTGTCCATGACAGGCATTCATAGCAGGATTTTGAATTCAGCCCTAAATCTTTTTGATGGTTTTGAAATTCTTGCAGGACATCCAAATTGTTGCTTTTTTGGATTGGAAAAAAATTTTGAAGTTTTATGTAAAGTAATATATGGTAGAACTATGAAGGACTAACTTGTCTAGTCACTGAGCCTGAAAATATTAATATGCAAAAGGGTAATAAATCCTACTGAGTTACTTTACTTTGAAGATCGTAATTGAGCCCATTAAAAGCTTAGTCCTCTTGATTTCAGTTGCCTTGTTTCTTATACTTACTCAACTTAATCCTACCAAGGTTGCCCAAAATTACAAGGTAGCGCTCAGATATTCCGCAACTGACTGTTCTCCATCAAGGCACAGTCCTGATTTGTTATTAAACTAATGATTATTTTATTTCCTCATTGTTTGTTCTGTTTCTTTAAAAGCTCTGCAGTTGAAATAATAATACTTCATTAGTGCTGGCACTAAAGGGAAATTGCCAGATTTTAAATGGTCAGTTACTGAAGCAGTATAAACTCTGCTTCAGGACACATGTCTTGGATATGAGCGAATAAGTTGCACTATAGCAGCCAAATTTAGGATTTTAGGAACTTCCTTTGAAGCAACATGTTCTGGCTTCTGTTGGAAACAAGACAGATGACAGTTCTCATACAGCGTAGGAAAGCTTGTGTTCCTTGACAAAAGAGAGTTTACCCTCCAAAATAAACATTATCCAAGGTCGCTTAGGGACTCCATGTATTTTGGCACTTGATTCACTACAGCATATATATCTTATATATGCTATAAATCTTATATATGCCATATATATGTGTACATATATATATATATGTGCTATATAAATTATATATGTTATATAAGTTTTATATACTATCTTAGCATATATAAAACTATGTGAGAGTTAGCTAGTAGATTCCACTCAGATAGTGAAACATCAGCTGATATTGCCTGTATATTTAGGTTCAAAGGACTTGTCAGAAATAAAGATAGTCTGGAGCGTAATATAGTCAAGTTCTATTTGTTCTTGGTAAGGTGACTCCAAATCATATTAGAGACTGGGTGGCAGCTCCTGAGGCAGTCGCAATAACAATCGTTTTATCAGCACTCATTCACCATTTTCAAGAACAAAGGTTAATAAACAGGAGATAGAATATTTATTCTAATATAAGTCCCTGGGGTACTAAGTCATCTTTAATGAGAAATGAGGTAATTACCAGTTCTGTCACCTTTCGTCTCTCAAATACACTTGAAGCTGTTTAATATGAGGCCCGTGTTGTTCAATAGGAAATAAAGACTTAGAAATTATTGTAAAGCATTTCAGTATTACTATATTAACGTAAAGACAGTGAAGCTGGAATATCAAAGTATATATTTCAAGGCAGTTTGAATGCCTTTCTTAAATCAGAATGGAATGGAATGAGATGTCAGGACAAAAAAAATACACCAGTTGTTCTGGTCTGTCATCACCGTAATCATCACCAACTCAGCTCCTCAAATTAGAGGCATTTTGGGCTTGAAACAGAAAACATAGTGAAAAAATTGGACTGTGACAAATTTTGGAAGGATGCATTTCTAAATTTGCATCACCTACCTTATATGCAGAAAGCTTGTGGAGAGTGATATGAGATTGGCCAGGATGAAAAAAAGTCACAAAAGTAATGTGTGAGAAGAAAGAACAAGGAACAACTGCATTTAAAAGTAATACAGACTTCTGGAAGGCTGTAGGAGTCATTTTCTCTTGCTTTACTATATTTTCTGGATCAAAGGTTCTTGAAGTGGATTTAAGTGCCTGTGCCTTTTTGCAATGTCAGAGCGGTGGAAAGGAGACATGATGTAGATTAGAACCACGTTCTGCAGAATTAGGTTATGGAAAGATAATTGCACTAACAGCCTTCATCCATATGCTGTGCAGGGCAGGATTAAAATGGTTCAAGTTAAACAAGGTAAAAGAAATAGTGGCTCTCAGGTCCCTGGTGGGCCAGCGATCCAGCCTTCTGGAGCACAGTCTCCTCCATCCATCTCTGCACTGGGGGTGCTCTTGGAGAGAGCCTGAGCAGCAGACACACAGGGTTGCTGGAGCCTGGCTGCTCCCCACGGCAGGAGCTGGGAGTGGGACTCCAGGCTGGAGCCCAGCTTTGGCTTCACCTGCAGGTGAGGTGGGTCAGGGATATGAAGATGACACAAAACTGGGTGGAGTGGGTGATATGCCAGATGTTGGTGCCACCACTTGGAAGGACCTGGACAGGCTGGAGAAATGGGCTGACAGGAACATCGTGAGACTGAACACAGGGAAGTGCGAAGTCCTGGGTGGTGAAGCAAGGGTGCTGGTGGGATGGCCAAAGGACACAGAGGACTGAAGGGGAGGAGAGAAACGGGACACATAACATCCAGTTGAGGATCTGGCTGAAGATTTGGGGAAAAGACAACTAGCAGGCTCCTGTCTTTGGAAGAGGAGTGAATATGACTGTGAGAAGAAGCTGTGAAAAAGTCTTGGGTGGCAACAGCAAGAAAAGTCTGGATGGTGGCCCTGCTATAGCCTGTCAGTGGTCAGCCCTGTATCTTTTGCAAAGGCACTGGGGGGATCAGTGACTTTTTCAGCCCCCATGTCCCTGGCCCCTAGGAAGGAGACTTGCAAAGAGAGCAAAGGGGACAAAGAGCACTCTTTGAAAATTCAGGTGTATAGCCACAAAGAAGTTGTGTGATGTGCACTTCCCTGCCCAACACCCCCCACCCCGCCCCTGCCCCCGCTCCCACTTTTCTTCATGTAAACATTTATTTAGCTTTAAAAAGTTACTGGCAGATGGCTGATGAGGTTGTTCCCAGGTTATAGTTGCTAAGCCAGCTCCAGGCTTGGTTCATTACCGAGTAATTATGGCTTTGAATCTTCTTGTTTGCTATTCAATAATTGTCCTCTTCAGTGAAAGTGCCTATTGACCTGAATAAAATATAATTGTGTCTCTCATTGACTTTCAGCTTTTTGAAAGCATTTCTCCATTGAATCGGCTTTCTCCAATAATGCTTGTATTTGTTATGGATTTCCCTGACAACATAACAGTATGGAAATAAGCATTTGTACTAATCCTTCCTGCTTCAGTTCTAATTTGCAATAGTCATTTTTACATCAAGAGTCACAGTCTTGCATTCCCTTCAGTGTAGAGATGAAACTGCTCCTCGGCATCACTAGTGTGTCTCAGCTTCTCTGTGTCACAACTTCTCAGAGCTCCTTGTCCCATAAGGGGGAAGGTGCTGAGGCATCTGCAATGGGCTGGCACCTACTTTCAGCCTCCTCCATGAAGACAGCTTCCAGAAGTGCTAGCACTAGTAAATCCACTTAAAGACACTGGGAACTTGCTGACTCTAATCCATCCACTTTCCTTTCTCATTTGAGGGTCTGGAAAGCTCCCAAACCATGAAAATCTTGGGAGCGTATTGCTCCTTCCCTCCTCATGGTGCAGTAGCTTGGGAGTAATTGGGGAATTCGCTTCTGGGGAGATGGCACAGCAAACTCCCAGTTAACTTCTTGATTTGTTACCTTCTCCATGCTGAAAAATCAGCAGGTTTGTTTAAAACTGTGCAGTACACTTCTGCACAACTAACTACTGCTGCCAGTGATCCCTTTGATCCCTTAAGAAAACTGCACACAGCACTTCTGAGGATAATTTAATGTGGTAGGTGTATTACACTAACATGCAGGAGAAAATTTTAAAGACTACTCCACACAAGTTTAGCTGTTTTGTTACAATTAATTAACTAATTAATGTTCTTTCAGGTTCATGTGATTTTAGTGCAGCACAATCATTTACATGTTGACAAGCAAAGAACTTAAAAATAAAATAAAAATCAGTTTTTTCCCTCCAAACCTTATGATTTTAATTTTATTTAAAAGACTAGAAATAGTTTCTGTTAAGAACAACAAGTTACTAAAAAACCAACACATTTGGTCAAAATAATTTTTAAAATTTGCAGGATAGTCACTTGGTGTAGGGACTTCAATATTTAGCTTCAAATTCCAACATGTTCCACTTGGAAGGCCTCTGTAAACAGTCCCAATTACCGCTAATTGATTTAAATCTCAGAACTCAGTAGGAAATCACAGATGTTAACTTCTCAGCAATGCACTAAAACTTCCTGAGTTTCTCACAAAAAGATTTGGCGTAATTGCAAGATATCTTTTTGAGGTACAGGGATTATATAAATCTGTTCCAGCGAGAGCCGTTACACAGAAAGCATTGATGTTTAGCTTGTAAGACTGTTAAGGAAAATAACTTTATATTTGTTTTGAGACCTTCACCCTGTACAAGACTGAAAAAAAGCCTCTAATGCTTTTGTACTGAAAAGAAGAGAGAAACTCCTTCTTTTTTGGATGTCCATGGAAGATTTCAGAACCTTTAAAAAGAAAGGTGACCATTTTCTGGAAAAGCTGAAAAAAGATGTGGCAGAAAGACCTGAAAAAAATCTAGTCAGCAGAAAATAGGTCTCCTGAACTGGTATGCAATGCCAAAGCTTAAGTTATAGGACAGAGAACAGAGGAAAAATATTCTAGAAGAATTTGATTAAAAAAATGTAATAGTTGTCTATGAACTTACACAATGGACATAAGTACATAAGCAGGATGCAATAACCACTTAAATGTAAATGGAAACAAGCTTCAGCAACCAAATCGCTTTTAGAATTAAAATGACCCTGCTCCCTTCCTCATCCACAGATACAACTTACAGATGCTATCTGCTGGCTAATCCTCGTTTTCATTTCCCTTCCTGTGGCAGTTATGACGAAGTTCTCTGTAGCAGAAGTGATTTTCCTGAAAGTTAAAGAGAAATTTTAAAAATTATTGCGCTAGTCACATAAATTCTTTAGTATCATTAAGAATTCAGTAATATCCCAAGCTGATGGGGATATCATCTTGCAGCAAGATGAAGTGCTGCAGATCAGTTACTGGCAGGTTGCCCAGCAGGTAAATCGGGAACTCAGCTTGTATGGCTTAAAGTTCTGGGGCATCTCTTGGCTCAGACTATTTTTTTGCTGGGAATTCAAGACCTTAAGGCTTGGTGGCTCTGGCACAGAGCAGAATAAAAGAGACAGCTGCCTGAAGATAGTGAGCTGGATAAAGCTGCAAGTTAGAAATCAAGAGAACTGGGGACTTCTATGTGACTGCCATTTGCCCATGCATCTGCATCCTGTTTGTGAACCAAAAGCACTGTCTGTCCCCTGTGAAGCTTTCCAAATCCATTAGAATGTGCTGTATGTCGGGAACATGGTGCTCGCAGAGCCTCTGAGGGTTCCAGGCATGGCTCCCAACTCCGAAGTGGGCAGAGGGAGAGTCCCTTTCCTAGGGAGTAACAACAGGACGAAGGAAATTAAAGTGGCCATCCTTCTGCAGCTTAGGCCATGTTTATGTTTGTACCAGTCCGTCTGTCTGGCAGAGATGTCTGTCTCCAATTGCACTGGCCAGAAACAAGCAGCCTGGCGGGCAGATCACCATTTGAGAAATGTGCTCTGGCCTCCAGTTAAAAGGACACTGCCTGGCTCTGCTGGCAGGATATGGGGATGCTCTCTCCCTACAACTACCTGGCAGCCATTCCAAGGCACAAAGCTTACTTTGCCTCCCGTCCCCTCCCTGTTCTCCCGGAAACCCAACAAGACAGTAACAAAGCATCAGTTAACGATCATCTTCTGAGACATACAGGGTCAATAAGTTGTGGAGCACTTTGTGGGTCATCCAGACCCAAGAACCCACCTCAAGACTGGGCCAGCATCCAGCAGTTCCCTCAGCCTGGCAGAGGGGCAGCCTTTGTAAAGCAAGAACACAGGTAAGGGCTATTAACAATGCCATCATCCTCTTCTAGCTTGCTCCTCAGCATTTGCTCCTCAGCATTTGCTCCTCAGCTTTTCCTCCTTCTTGGCAAATCTGCCAGTCTTATGGGCAAGTCCCCTGGTTTACTCTGCAGCCTGTTCCAAAGGTGTTGCCAGAACTGGAAGAATCCCTCAGCCTCCTTCTGTACTGTACTCCAGTACTGACATATGTTTTATATTGTGACTTTCTTAGATTAGAATTTTAGGTTTGTGAACTGAATGAGATCCATTGTATGTGTTGCCTTCTTATCCATGCTCTTAAAAATACAGATGAGAAAGCAAAGATGGACAGTATTCACACTAGGAAAACCAGCCTGAGAATCTGAAGTAACATATTTGTCTGCGTTGTTACGCAAACATTTCAGAAGGGTTATCCTGCTGTTCTTTTAATGAGATTGTACTGGGGAAAAAAGGAGCAGGATGCAGGCGTGGTGAATGTGTCTAGCAAATCTTTAAATGTCTGAGTGGTGGTGATAATGCGAGCATGGGTTTATTGCTCTGCATTTTAGAAATACATTTTAAAAACTTCCAATTTTACTAGGCATTCATTTGCATACAGGCACTTCTGCCTCTACTTTCTTCAATTTTATTGCCACTGTAATAGAGATTTGGAAATTGAATGCATTTCACTATATTTCAAGGCTCTTCCTATGCTACTGGGTGATATCTGATTTATGAAAAGAAGGTACTATTTGCCCTACCCTCTATGTATCTGATGGAAAGATACAGTAAATTGAGATTAAGATATACATTCCTTGTGCATGTGGATGGATATAAGGGAGATGGAGGTTTCAGTCTCATAGAGGTCTTTGCTCTTACCTATGTAAGGTTGAAGCATATTATTCGGTTTCTTTCATCTTTGCTCCTCCAGTCTCATGCTGGGTGCTGACAATGGAATGCTAGGTTTATTTGCTGTGGAGTCTTCCTTGAGATTGTTTCAAATGCACCTTAGTCCTTTGAACTTGTCTGTCATTCCTGACTTCAAATTAAAGAGAGTATGGGAAGGGAGGAGCTGGCCTCCCTTTCTCCACTGAACTGGCTACTGTCATTATACAGCTTCCTTTCAGACTGCCTGGCAGTCCTAGCTTCTGTTTTTTAGAAAATTTCTTTCCAGTCAGTAAGTTTTCACTAATTGGAGGCATTATTCTTAGAAGCAACTCAGCTCTAACTATTTTTGTAAGCTATACGTCCATTTTAACTTGAAAGTGGCACTTGAGGTCAAATCCTCTCCCTCATTGCTTCCCCAGAAGCCTACCGTAGGAGGTATTGAGGTAGTCTCTATGGAAAAACCTCAGCATTCTGGGATTAAATTGGTGTATGAAAAGGGAAAGATTTTGTTTTCCATCCTCGCCAGCCTCCTCTGGGAGCAGCAATATTTGGTGCTGAGCCACAGCCTACAAGAGGACTCTCTTCTCAATTTATTTTTGGTTACTGTACAATACTGGATATGATTTCATTACCCATTTTGCCTTAAGTCAATCTCTGATTACCTGACTTGAAATGTTCTTGTGTGGTTTCTGAAAGAGTTATTTTTAAAATCATATTTAAGCACTGGAGAGAGCTGAACAAGCTGCAAAGAGAATATTATGTTGCTAAAATGTTAAGAAGGGTGTTGATGGAAGATGATGTCTTATACAAAACTGCATACACTAAAAAATAACCCTGCTACATCTGGATACTGGTTTTTTCATGGCATTAGATAGCTATTACGGAACTCTATGCTGTCTTTCCCGCTGGGAAACAAGAGCTAAAAGAGGCACATTTTTAGCTATTTTTGCATTTCATTAACAAATGGTCTTACTTGAAAATGCAGTTCTCTAGATCTTGGCAGTAGTGAGATGCCTGTAGGCAGGAGCATAAGTCTCCTCTCTAAGATCTGTGTGGATGGATATTAAACCTGTGAAATTCCAAGCATACCTGGCCATGTACTGTAGGATGAGAGAGCTGGTAATGGTGCTGCCCAAAATACTCTCTGTGAGAACCATACAATTCCAGGGCTGTGTAGCAAACTGCAGTGTCCTATTGTCAGACTTGCTGACTGTCTTCCAGATGATCCCAGTACTAAAGAAAAAGTAATATCCAGCTTATTTTCAAACTCCTGTAGCTCCTTAGGCCTTGCAACAGTTTTATTCTCAACTCTGAGAATAATTTTAATCTACCCTTAAGATACCAGCAGCTGAAAGTAATCACGTAAACATTATACACCTTTCCTTCTTCCAATTACTTGCAAGGGATACAGTTATTGCAAGCAGGGAGTGGGTGCTGGGGTTTCCATATCCCCTGGTGTGTGGCTGGAGGTGGTCCAGAGTCACGTCCCGGCACTGCTGCTGGGGGACACATGGCATGTGAGGAGCACGCCCGTGGATCCTGCTCTTCTGAAGATGTTTCTAATATTAGATTTGTGTTATTGATCTCTGCTCTCCCTGGAGCCAGGAAAAAGCCTCCTGCAAGAAGGCAATGAGGAAAACAATGCAAAACCTAAAGAACTGACTTATGTTTGCTGTTAAGGAGAACTGCAAAATGCTTGCTGTGCAGCTTAGATCATCTACAGGAGTGCTGAAAATCACACTGGCATGGGTGTTATGCAACAGTTATGTCTTTGTTTTTCCTCTTAAATGCACAAATTTGGATTATAAAGAAATACTTGAGATTCTGAGGCATTGTGCTAACTGGATTTCTCCCCAAATGTGTACAAGTTTAATGGAATATATCTCTCAAGCAAACTTGCATCATCCAGTGATGAAAAGGTCTGGTAAAGTTTAACTTTACGCTACCAATCTAAAAGCAGAAGTAGATGAAAGGCCACTAAAAGCAAGAATGGTGTTCACCTAGAACATTGTAATTAAATATTAAAAGTCATGTTCTAGGCTTGAGCGACTCCAGCGTGTTCCCTTGTCACCACCAGTCCTGCATGAGCAGAGTGCCACATGCAACAGCATGCACAAGCAAGCATGCAAGGAGACCACAGCGGAGAGACTCGCGAGATGTCAGCCTGAGCTGTGCAGTTCAGTGCTTCCAGCCTGCGGTCACAGTGTGAGGATGCAGAGAACATTATGGCTCACGTTTCTGTCCAGGCTGTTAAGTCCCTGCTGTTGCTGCTGCAGCAGTACTCATACTGCATAGTGCACATCAGAAATCTCGGTTCTCTTAGTGTTAAAATATCAGAAACTTCTTTAACTTTTGACCAAGCCTTGGTTGGTGTTAGTATAACTCTCCTGGAGTTGACAGAAAACGCTTTCTCTAAGAGTTCAGGTGAATTCAGAAGTGAATTAACCTCTCTGGTACTTTGAAGAGGCTTCCTTGGGCTTTGGCTCATGGCACGGTATGTCTGGCTCTGAGCTCCTAGTACTGGACTCAAAATGATACAGTGGGTCAACATGATATGAACTCACCCTGTGGGTTCAGATTTGTTCCAGAAAAGTTGGATGGGCTAACTTTGTACTGAGAAGCTTTACACAAGATCAGGTTTCAGCTGTCCTCTGCAGCCACTGCTCCTGATTCCATAAAACTGGAATAAATCCCTTGCTGTCTGTGGAGGTTATTCAACAGAAATATGACCATCTGCCTGTGCCTGCTCTGGATCTTTGTACTGCCGAGTAACCCGATAGCACATTGATAAGCACTGCTGATCTCAGAGGTATGAGCCTGAGATTAAAAAACATTTTGAAATAGTAAAATATTTCCCTTAGCACTAGCTCGACTCCTACTGTTTCAGATATCCACTCGAAAAAGGCTGGGAGAGCATTAAAAACCAAAGGGAAAGAGTCAACCCAGCTTTCTTCTGTGATTATCTTGCATGTTTGTGAGAAAATAATGCCTTGTACCTTCCTCTCTTCTCCTTGATACACAGATGAATCATTAAGACTCTGCTAATAAAGGCCATCTAGGTTGCCTGCACAATTTCCTATGAATTTAACAAAACGGTAAATTCAGTCAAGCATCTGTGGGTTTGCTGACCAATGTCAACTGCAAGCCAAAGGCAGCAACAGTGTTCTGCCCAAAATCAACCATGGATTTCAATCCATTGTTGAAACTGCAGTATTTTACAGTGTTACTTTATCTGTCCTCTTCCAAAGCTGTCTCTAACAGACACGCGTTACAATCTTGCTGTCTCTTACCTACCTCTAATTCTTACAGATCACTGAAATTTAGAATGCTACATTAACCTTGATTCATCACCACGCTCCTTAGTTCACTCACAGCAGTCCTGTTTGTGTCAACAAAACTTCATGAGAAGCATTGCCTGTTACCCTGAAGGGGACTGATGGCTGTGTTCCTTGTACCGTGGCCCTGGTTTTCTAAATAAGATTTTATCTGTAGCTATTTCAGCTTTCTCTTGGTTCCTTTGTGCTGATAGAAGTTCTAAATCGTAATAAGAATTTTCCGGTAGCTTTTTCTGTTAGGGTTGTTACTAGGACAAAGATAAAATATTCCTGGGTCTTTTTCTAATGAATATTCCAAGTTTGCAATTCATTATGACGCGATTTACCTAATGCTAATGGGAGGAAAAGGAGCACCAGATGACGTGATGCTGCAAAGCTGAGCCTAATTTAGCAGAGCAAGCAAGAGACAGGCTCTCAGAGAAACAGCTTTTCGCAGGCTCAGGCACCCCATTAACTGAGACCTGCCCCTCTCATCTGTTCCATGACACAGTGATGCTCCTTCCAGCTGGTCCCAGCACTGCGTTTTGGGCACTGGGTTGCCTCCAGCCCGTGATGGTGCCAGCTCAGATGCTACACGGTGTCAGACATCCATGTGACAGTGCTGCCCTTGTCACCAGCCCTGAGGGCCGTTACAGCCATGGGCCAGCACTGGCCACCAGCCCCTCTGGCCATGCTGATATTCTGCTATCCCTCTGTGATTATTCCAGATGTGCTGTCCCATCAGGTGTTGGTCCATGGTGCACTTAAGCCTCATGCCAATGTCTGCATTGCCCCGTCATCTGTGGGTCACCACACTCAGCCTGTTTGTGTCAGCTCTTGGCACATGGGAAAGCACGATATTCCCATGTCACCAGAAATTGTGGAGAGGAGCTTCCTGCAGTTAAGCTTTGCATCTTTTGGGACCCTGGGCCTAAGTCTTTCCTTTTTGATTAAATAGAGAAGTGATGAAACACACACACACACACACACACGCACATACACGTATGTTGTTACTGGCTGTTGTGTTTCAACAGAACAGACCAGAAGACTGACAAAAAATCCCCAAAAAACAAAGACAAGTAAACATCTCCTTCTTACTGTCTCTGACACATTGCCGTTTCATTTAATTCTTGTTCACATTTCCCTTCTTGCAGATGCAGGGAGCCTTCTGCTTGACAGGATGAGTGTAAAGCTCGCACACATTCTGGGGCAGGGACGCACTGCACCTGCCATCCTTGGCAGAACTTGACTCAGTTGTACAGACAGAGGCCAGGGCATGGGCGGCCACCTGGGTCCTCGTGGGCATGTTCCTGGCGTCCACTGAAAGTCCTTCTAAACTCAGAAACTTGTGATGGCCAATTAGGGAGTCTGTAAGCCTGGTCTGTCTATTGGCCAAAAAGAGAAAGCACATGAAATGTGTTTGTGTAAAAAAATATAAAGGGAGAAACAACTGAGAAAGAGCTTCAGAAACAAATCCCGTTTCTTGAGTGTGTTTAAGGAGCAGCTGGCTGCAAATGATAATTATCCTCTTTTTAGGAACAATAAATTAAAGCAGAGGGAGATGAAGGCAAAGACTTAGCTGATAATTTATAAAGACTTGTAATCACTGTAATTAAAGATATATTAGAAACCTATAACTACAGTATGAAACTGATTTAAAGTAGCAGTCACTTTCTTTCTAATGATGACTGGTATTTGACAAAGTTCAATTAACAATGTTTGTATTAAAGTGTACTCAGTGCACGCTTGCTGCATGAACTTGTCAGATTGGGTAATGACATCCTTTCCAAGAATATCTGCAGACCTTAAAAGGACACTGGGACTTCTGAGTTGGGAGAATATTGAGCAAATTCATATCATACATTGTAAATATCTGTGGGTGCAGATAAGAAAATACAGATTCTAGCTCTCCCTGTATGCCTGCAATGTTAAAGAATTTCAGAGCAAGGGTGATGGTGTTCAGTTCAAGAGGCCACTGCCTGCCACACTGCGCATTCCCTCCAAAATGATATGACTTGTTTCCCTAAGTGAGATTCATAACTAATTACATAGCACAATATTAAAGTTAAACTTACAGTTTTTTAGAGCTAAGGACCCTAACCTGGAGATCTGGGAACCCGGACCTTCTCTACCCTGTCCCCCTCCGAGAACAGTGGCAGTCCCTGGAAGTGCAGCAGTAACATTTCTTGCTCATGAAAAGCAGTCTTAGATCTTCCAACAAATGGTCCCGTTAGCAGCTGTTCAATGGTTAATTATGTCTCACTGTAGATTTCTCCTGTTTCTGTGTGTGTGTGTGTGTGTGTGTGTGTGTGTGAGTGCCTACCTTCCTCCTCTCTTTGGAGATACCCAGAGAAGGTCTGTTAAACTATGCATTGGTTGGAAATATAGGCCAGTTTAGTATTCTGAGAAAGCAAGCTAAGTAAGAATAATGTGGCACACTTCTGGAGGCCTCCCAGGAACCGGCAGAAAAAGAACTGGACTGGTATTTCAGCTGTGAAAATGAAGAAGGTTTCTAATCATGAATGCCTAAATTCTGCTCAAATGTTTTGCTTGGCTGTTGCATCTAAATGGATTGTTGAAATGTTTGAACAGGAATAAGAGGAGAGCAGAGCTCAGGTAGGGCTTGAGTTTTGTTTCTGAAATTTGGGGCTTGATGGAAATTCTCTTAGGTCTGAGTGATTTAGAACACAAACATCCAAACAAAACCTTTTTGCTGAGGCTTAGCCACGGCTAACAGCCAAACTCCCAACCAGCTGCTCACTTCACCCCCTCCAGCGGGACGGGGGAAGAAAATAGGACTTGACTAGGGGAAAATTACTTTTAATTTATTGCCAATTAAATAGATTAGAGTAGGGAAAGAAAAAATTAAAAACATTAAACCAGCACCTTTGCTTCCCTGTTTTTCATGCTCATCTCCACTGCTTCATTCCTGATCTTTTACCCCTCAAGAAATGCAGGAGAGCGAGGAATGGGGGTTTGCTCCTCTCTGCTGCTTCTCCCTTTGCCTGGAAATGTCTGTGCCCAGCACAGGGTAGCCCATGGCCATCTCTTACATCTTGCAGCCCCCCAGTGTCTTGATACCTGCACCCAATGTGGTGTCTTTGCAGTGAAAGGGCAATTTTGGTGCTTTATTGAATCGAGATCAAGGTCAGAAGTCAGTGCTGGTTTTGGTCTCTTTTCTCATGCTGGATGGTCACCCAGAAAACGAACAGAAACCCTTGGAAAATGAAAGGCTCACTGTGTGTGGTTAGATAAGAAGTGATGCATAGTTAGATAAGATCAGAAGTGCCAGCAATGTTTTACTTCCCAATAGAGGAAAATGATTAGTAGTGAAACACATACAAAGATGCCAGTGGATATGGAAGAAATGTTGACACGAATGTAAGCAAGGCAGCAAGGCAAGGGTGACTGTGCAGCGCAGTGAGCAAGTGGGAATTCACGTGAGAAACGGGACAGAGGGGAACTTTTGTGATTCCCTTATTTCAACCAGCCCATACATGCCATCACAATGTGCTGGCATTTCTGAATAGCATTTTCCCAGATAGTTCCATATTGCAAGTACTAAGTATATTTACCCGAATTACATAATTATGCACCATTATACAAGTCAAGTAACTGCATTAGAATTAACAAAATTCTATATATATGCTCTCATTCTAATGTAATTTCTATCAGAATAACCTAAACACCCACTGAAATACAGAAATAGGCACATTTGGGAATATTTTCCTCCATGTATCCATATGTTTCTATATTTAAATTGCAGCTAATTATGTATATGTATGTAATTTCTTTATCGCTGTGAACAAACAGGAAAAGCTCTGTTAATTTTTCAGGGAAAAAAAAAGAAATAAGCTGTCGGACTAGAGTGTTTGTAATATTTTCATACAGATGAATAAAGAAAACATTAGTAAGCATCTGTCAAGATTTATATTTGATGTTTCTCATTTAAACTTGTAATTTAGAGCATGAATAAAATATGAATGGTACAGGTATAACCCAGTGCTCTTTTCACTCTTTTCACCATTTTAGTGCAAATGTTGAACGTACTGAGGGCACAAATGACTCTGAAGACACACAGCCCTTCTCCCTCTCTCTTTGGGGAGACATTTTAATAAAATCAGATAATAATAAGGGAACTGTTTTCCTTCCCTTTCCTAAGACTTGTTTGTGAAACAAATCTGTGCTGTTGCTCTTCAGGAGGGGGACAAAGAGCATGTCCAAAAGGATCCATTCCAGTTCTGCAAAATTCAGGTCTTAAGAGCTGTGTTGAGTTTGCTATAGTGTCTCCTCTTTACCTCAGTGGACAGGATTTTTCTGAAAATTAGTAGCAGAATCAAAGATGAGATTAGCTGGAGAGCCTGAGAACAATTGGGATAGTCAAATGTAATGTGAACACAGCACAGCAGCAAGGCCATTTTCTCACCTCACCAGAAGATGCCAAAAAGAGGCTTGCCCAGTCTTTTTCCTTATGGAAGGGAGACCTGACTCACTGTTGGAGGTTAAAGATATCGAGAGAAGATGTGCTTGCCAAACCACTGAACATGACACACACTTTCTGTCCATTATCTAAACTGTGCTAATCTGAGCTCTAAGACTTTTTCTATCAACTTGGTACAGACTTTAATATTACACCCCAGAGGGCTGTCAAATGCCAAACACTTATTCATAGAAAAAGAAAGCCCAAACAAAAAATCCCAGTAGTAATGGCCTTGGCAATTATGGACCAGTAATTCTTTCTTAAGAAATTATAAAAAAACACTTGAAACAATGAGAAATTTCATGGACTGCTCATATGTCACTCTTAAGACTAATATTTTCCTATATAAAATAGGAGAGTGACAGCTTTTAAAGATGGAGGACTTTTATAAAACTTGAGATGGAGACACACACCAAGCGAGCCACGTAAAAGAGCAGTGCGCAGTCTTGCACACCTCTACCAGCCAAATTCCCTTTAAATTGCTAGAACAAGTTTGTGAGGAGCGCAACATAGAGAGGGCGATACTGCCCTGCTGTCCTTCCTGTGTGCAAGGCCATACCCATGGGCCAGCGCTTTTCCTCCTTTCCACACTGCTCCCAGAGAGTGATAAGAGCAGACACCAGCAGTGCAAATTCATCAGCATTTCGGCATGGGGAGAGATGAAGGCATCTCTGAGGAGTCATTCAAAAGAGTCTGAACAAGTGCTGAGCCAGCACCTTGATCCGTATACCTTACCTTGTCCTTGATACCACCTGCAGAAACTATCTGAGTTACCTTCACTAAATGTGTCTGGAGAACTTTAATAACAGAAAAATCTAATAGATGATATCTTGACTCTTTCAAGAAAATACAGTGGGCTATCTTTGGGCTTATCTTTTTGTTTTAAATGTTGTTTGTCCTGAATATACTCTCACATGTGTGATCAAAGTCGTGCAAATAATGACACTTCTAATAGCGGATCAAAGGAAGAACAGAACAACTGCTTCACAACCATTTATTATCTGCATAATTAAATCAGGGCTGTGAACAGAATTTTGTTGGAAAAAATTCTCTTTTTGGGATGTGCAGTTAGAAAGGAATGTAAAATTACCCCAAACCTAAGCAAAATTATGTCTCATGTTTATGAGACAGCTAATTAATCTTGCTTTAAAAATCTTGCTTTTTCCTCAGTTAGTGTGATGACTTTGACTAAACGCATTTCAAACTTTTAAAGGTTGTTGGGAAAGAAACCAATGGAAAATTAAAACTTAGCTTGTGTTTGCTAATGTCCACAACATAAGTTGTTCTGTTTGCCACTGTCATCCCTGTACTTATGATCTAAACTCCTAATTATATGTATCTACAATTACAATAATGTTCAGGTTCAATTGAACCATCTTTATTATAGAACATATACAAATTCACCCTGCATCCCAGAAGAAAAGAGAACAAAAGATACCCCTAGCAAAAAAGATACCATCTAGCAAATCTGATGAGCTGCTCACATTTAAAATTATTCTACTTGAAGAATTGCATTATAACAGCTATAATTCAATTACCAGAATTTGTTCAGTTTCTGAAGAGTGGTTCACGTTGGTGCACACAATCAAACCCTTGCCATGCTTTAATCCATTATTACATTTGAGCTCTCACAGGTAAAGGATGCTTGCTTTAGTTTCTGTACCATCAGGACACGGCTTATAAGGGAGAGTGACTTGCCTAATCTGCATGGGGAGTATCAAGATGCCTGGATGGAGCAGGCGGAGAGAAAAAAACCCAGCCACACCAGCTTTTTCTTTGATCCAAAATCCGAGGAAGACATTGATTTTATTGGCTCTGGAGCAGTGACTCAGGCCTTGTTTCAGAAGGATTTCAGATGTGCCTTCCTGCATGCCTTTTTGAATTCATGAGCCAGAGCAGCTTTCTGGAGCCATGCTTAAATTAATATGGCAGGCAAGAAAGTGGAAGTGCTAAATAAAAACAGCCTTGCCTTTGGTGCCTCACAGCTGCCGTGCAGAACCACTCTGCAGGAAACCTAAGCAAAGGCAGTTCTACTTCATGCAGGTTGTGGGTGGTTACCTGGGCACCAAAGGGATGCTGATTCACAATGATCTTTCCAGGCTGTCATGTAACGCTGATGGTACAGAAGAGCTCATTTCAGTGTTTTCATCCTGAAGAAAACTTCACTTTTAGCACAAATGTAATAGAATATACATGACAGGTCTATTTCTCACATTTATGTTGTGCTATGATTCCTGTCATTAGCATGGTTGCACTTGTTATGTGTACAGAGATCAGCAGTGTTTGTTTTCTCACATATCTAAAACATCAGGGTGATGCTTATATGCTGCATCCTAAATATCAAGCTACTTAAATATCAAGTTCTTACAGAAATGTATCACTTTCTTGGTCTAACAAATACTTAATATTTTTACAAGCTTGAAAAATCACAGTGCAGAATGCTAGATTTACCAGTATGGGTAGATGATATTTAAAGCATAAACATTTATAAAAGCAGAACACATGGGAATCAGGAAGTAGCAGCTATTTCACTTGGTGCAGTTTCCTTATTTTACAACACTTTCTAGTCCAATCCCCTTCCTGAGCAATCCCAAGGTCATCACCTCACAGCTTTGAGCAGCAGGTCATTTAACCTGCTTACAGCTATGAGAGATGAAAAGTGGTTTTTTAAAGTTTACTTTGAATTTTTTTTTTTTTAACTTCCAATTGTGTTCTCCTTATTCAGCTTTCTGCACTAGAGCTAGAAAAGAAGCTTCTGTTATCTCAGTTATTTATGATTTTAGTCACTTCTATTAAATCTCTATTTATGAACATAGTTTTCTAACTTGTTTTCATAACTTATATTTTAAAATCTTGAGATTACTGCTGTAGTTTTTGACTTTTTTTCCCCTTATAAAACACATGCAAGAAAGAAGAGGAAGCCATCGGTTTGATCAAAAGTAATGCCCAGCATACTGTCCATTCATATTTTTCTTTATTAACTAAACAGAAATATCTTGGGTGAGGAAACTTCTTTGGAACATGCAGTTTAAAATATTTTTTTCTTTTGATCAAGTTTCACTTGTGTTATAGTTGTGTCGTTTTAGGAAAGTCACTAGCAACCCTATATTTAGGGTATTATGTGCTATTGTAAGAATTCTTGGAGCTCTTTTATAAGAAAGTCTAACAGCATTGCTCGTGTCAGGCTTTTGAGACTTTCAGCTGAAGAAAAGTACTTGGGGTAGATAATGCTTTTTCCTCTCCACTTCTGCCCGTGAAAATTCATTTATACTTAGCTGAGATACAGGCTGTTAAGTTGCTGTTCCGTTCTTTCACTGGTGCTCTGCTGGAAAGCCTTGGCATCACATCAAATTGATAACACAGTCCTTCAGCACCAGAGTGCCACTGCTGCCTCCAACATCACAGGGTGGGAGGGGGGGAAGCCAAGAAGGGGTCAGGCAGAAGCAAGCCCAGGAGCTTTGGTTTCTGCCCCTCCAACCTGGGACCCCTCCCAAGGCCCTCACTCCTTGTCTAGCTGTGAAGGAGAGAGAAGCCAGCCTGATTTGCTGTGAGAAGCTTCCCAGACCAAAGGGTCTCCTAATTTAAAGTATGTTATTTTCACTAAAGGAGCTCCAGTTTCTCTCTGTGGGAAGTTTGATTTTTTCCATCCCACTACAACTCTTTGTCTCTTCTTCACCCACTGTTACAGGGTGTTTAGTTCTTACCCCCTAATAGCCCTCAACATCCACTCTTCAAACCCTTCACTTTTTCCTGCTCAGTGGCTGTAGGAGAACCTGCCTTAAAATGAGCCACTTCGTTCTTCATAGCCATGAAAAATAGCCAGCTTTTTAGTCCCAAGAAAGGGCATGTCATGTGAATATTGTGAAGGAAATCAGCAAATAGTTTAATCTCTTTTGCTTTTTCTCACGAGCACTGAGTTAAAGTGAGTATGAGTAGTATTTGAATTTATGTTCTGCAGCAGCAGATGGGTTTTAAGGGCTTGTTGATTTGAATATATTTATCCTTAAATGCATACTTGATCTCATGTGCTTTTAAAATGCTGCCAGGAAGACTTCTTGAAAATGCCCTCTGGAGACCGAGGAGAGAGAGAAGGAGGCTGTTGGCCACATCTCTGATATTTGGGTGGGCTCGATGTGCTAAGAGGAGTAATGTGTGGCTGGCAGGCTGCAGCTCTTCACCCTGTACCGAGACAGTGCTCAAACCTGCCATGTGTAGACCCAGCCCTCGTGGTCCAGCTAACAGCCTTTGTTCATCTTTCTTGCATGCAATATTTCTAAGTGTTTATGGAGCTGCTGTACAGCATTAACCTCATGTCTGGGTTAGACGTTGGCTCCCATCGAGCCGTTTTTGCCAGTGTCAGTTTGGACTCAGGGTGGTGTTGAGCAGGGCATATATCACACCGTAAGACACCGAGACACAAGTTCCTTCATTTGTCTTGTGGCTGGAGAGGAGAAGTCTAAAACCGGAGTTTTTCCAGCCTCTGTGGTTCAGCAGGTTTGTTTCTTTTCCAGCTCTTTCAGAGGAGATGAATATTTAGGTGACGGGCATGAGGCACTGTCAAAGGGGAAAATCCTAAAAGCTCATGTCCCTCACTAGACCTCAATCCCCATAACCTTTTCCTGTGCCATGGTTGTAGGAGACTTCACCTTACAAACAATGTTGCTGATGAAAACATGATTCTGAATGACCAGGATGACCTTTTATTTCAGTTGGGTGCTCGGAACCTTGCAGGAATGGAACTACCTGAAATAAATGAACTGAAGTAATTTTCTCAGTATATGAAAAATTTCTTGATTTCTGAACTTTATTTACATTTATTCTTCAAACAGATGTTTTTGTACAGCTTAGGCTATCTCCTTTTCTTCACCTTTTTTGCATTCAGACAGAAACATTTCCTTTAATAATATTTTCCTAAAACCTTTAGCTTTTCAAAGGAAGGTCTATACAAACAGCTTCATCAAGCTTTTTGCCAAGAAAAATGCTTAAGAAGTCCCTTGTAATAAGCCTTATTCCCTTTCTTCTAACACATCAGTGGGTCTGGAGAATGAATTCTCCACGGACCAGTGCTCTATAAATACCTTTGATAGACAAATTACAAACTTCCACACACTAGAGCAGGTTTTACTTGTGTTACGCAGTGAAGGGCGAGAGAACTAACCAAAATAAGCACAGGGTTGCTGGTGGAATGGAATTTATCATGAGGACTTGGTTTGCCAACTATTGTCACAGCTATTTTCTTTACCTAAGCACAGGGATAGAAATGCAGTAATTACCGTTGGTAAATGCCATTTCACACCGCTGACTACTGCACTTTCCAAGGGCTCTCGTTACTATACAATCATTGCCAGTTTTGACAAATTGCCTCTGATTAATGAAAACAATATTTCTAAATCAACCCTACCTCCTGAGAAGTCACCTCCTTGGTAGGGAAGAAGTATGAAGGGGAATTTCAATGGGGTTTTTCAGAACTGCGGAGATCCCAGGTGTGCTGCCTGCGGTATCAGTCACCATAAAATATCCCAGAAAGGGACACTGATTGAAACAAGAAGAATGGTTTAAAACGGATGCAGGAAAGGCTGCTGTGAAAACAGGTGGTGAGCTTCTGGAACTTGGCACCACTGGACATGAATAAGGACACGTCAGCAGGTTGAAAAGGGGATTAAACACATCTATGTCCAACAAGTATATAAACAGAAACTGGCAGGAATATGCAGTAATCTAGCAAAAGTAAAGTATGAGAAAATGTTGAGGCTCATGTGCTCCCGTAAATAACCTCTTTCACTGTCACCACCGAGACAGGTATTGGGTGGGACTGTCTGTGGGTCTAACCCAGCAACACATTATGGCCTTAAAAACTGGAAAACACAAAACTGCTGCTGCTGGCATGGATGCTGGAACAGAAAGGTCTGGTATGTCCCCCTATAGTGGAGGGTGGAGGGAATGAGAAAACCAGCATTAGAGCTGACCTGTTTAAAAAGTCTGGAAGTACACTAGGTAGAAAAGAACACTTCCAAAAATTTTGGGGGTTACTCTGAAGTTCAGCTGTTTACCTGTATGCACTATTTTTACACATATGTTTCTACAGCATAGAGTTATTTTCTTTAATTTTTGCTGTTGTCATTTTCATTTTGCCTATATCTTCATATGTTTAGAGAATACGGCTGGTGAAGAAACCCAGTGAGGCAGTTTGAACTTAGGTGCCCAAATTTCCCTACAATATCTTTCAGCTGCCTTCACCTGTATTGCGATCTGTTTCTTTCTCTTCCCTTTCTTAGAAGTCTTTGGGGATCCAACAACGGCCAGAAGACACAAATATAATTGCAAGAAATCTTTTGTTTACAGCTCCTTTCCCTCTGCTTAGACCTGTTCGCAGTGAGAGGTTTAATCTAGTTATCACTTTTTGCTGAGGAAAGCACATTTTTAGGTTTTACTTTAATTTTAAAGTAAGTTTACATCCTCTCCTTGCTGAATTGAAAGCACAGTCTTTGTTCCTTCCTTGTCATTCATCACAGCCTTAACAGGGAGAGGCTGAAGACAGGTTCCACTGGGAGACATCTGTGCAAACATTACTGCTGCCTTTCTATCCATCAGGTTTTAATCTGGACCACTGCGTTTTTCATTTTTCCTTCATTCCTGTGCTTCTCAGAGCCTGTGCAGCAAGCTCTGGTTTCTTTATTTATGCTCATCATAAACTGCCCAGAAGCCACTGTTGTTGACTGAGACCACATTGTGTGAGAGGAAGGGGACAGCTGCCATCTCCCCAAAGCTGTTTTGAGGGTGGACTTGAAAGCACTCATGCCTTCAAAACTCTAAGAATAAAAGCGACGTGTCATATACAGCTGTCCAAGTCATAAAAAGCGTTTCAGGGTAAGTTAGGGCTCGACCCGTAGAGTGGTTACTAAGGTAAAAATACAGCAGTGTCTTGTTATAGGAAAAGGGGCTAAGTCCAACACTCTGACTTAAGGTCCATTTATAAAGTGTTTTCAGTATTTTATTTATTTCTCAGTCTAACAATTTAATACTAATAATAGAGTTTAGAGGCAGAAGTGAAGAGTAGGGCTTACTGTGTTCGTTTCTCTGTCAAAAACCTAATAATCTGCAGAGACAGAACTTTCCTCAGAAATATCCAGTTTTCTCATGGCAATGTCCAAGCATTCAATTTTATGGAATCCAAATTGAAAGCTGTATTCATAAGTTTGTGAATTATCAGAAACGTTGATGCCCACAACTTGCATTAACTTCAAAAAAGACTTCAACACCTTTCTGGAAAAAAATCCAGAATTCTAGTTAGATTTCTAACTTGTCATTTGAACTCATGGACCAAATTCTCAGAAACTCCCAAAACGATGCCTTCAACACACAGAGCTGAGAACCTTTACTCTCCTCTTTCTGACAGTGGCTTTACAATTCTGATTTATTCAGAGCTTTATTCTGTGTACTTTTTAGTCTTTAATAGAGTCTTACATTGTAATCACAGCTGAAATCTGCAGATTATGCTGCAACAATATTTATTCAGATGGGCTACTTAGACTTAATTTTACCAAAATGGTTCCATCTCTTTCAATGATTGACAGTTATTTCTGAGCATTATTTAGCCTTTCACATCACAGATCAGGACTCCTGCCTATTGCCAGCTCCAGCTTCTTGTGCCAGATTCCCATCTGGCATTATAACGGGGAGTATTTGAGTAGGACACGCTGCCTTTTTTTAGTATCAAATCCATAAGGCTCACGATGAAAAAACAGCTTATTTTATCTACTGAGCTCAAACTTATGTATTCTGTAAATCATTTTAACTTCTCAAATGTCAAGATGACTTTAATAGTCCTAATTGGATGGCAAACTGAGCTGAAACTCAGATGTTGAGTTGGAGCTCTCGATGAGGCAAAAAGCATCATTTTTAATAGCCCCTCTATTAAGAAAAGAAAGTTAAGCACTATGTTATGTAGACATTTCCATCATGTTCCTCCCTGAACAGTAATTAGTTCTGCTCCTGCCGTGCCATCCAGCTGGAGCTCTGTGGGATTACAGAGCTTTCCAGCGAGGTCTGAGGATCCTCACCATCCACCAGCACCCGTGATGCCCTTTTGGCAGATGCAGGCTCTCATGACTTTTCAAATCTCTGATGAGGAGCACAGTGTCCTCCTGCATGACTCCCTCCTCTGGCCTCCCATGCAAGGAGCTGTCTGCTGTGCTGGTCAGGTGCATGGTCACGTTTTTTCTTGTGGTCTGACTGTGATGTCCCTTGAACGAGACCTTCCTGTGCCCTTGTCTGGTGGGTTGTTAGCAGCATGTGTCTCGTGCACAGCCAGCTGCTGGGCCAGGGCAGTGGATCCTGGAGAGATCTGTGGGATGCACTTCAGACTGTATGGGCAGGGATCTTGCATCTCCAGTCTAAGCTTGTTGTGCTAAGCCCCAAATCCATCAGCCTTCTTTGTTATCACATGTATAACAATAAGCAAAGAAAGCAGGCAATCTCAAGAAGCATTAGAGGATCAGAAATTTCAAAGCTAATTTAAAAGTAATTGCCAAACAAACAGACAAACAAACAGACGAATCTCTAAGATGATTCCTCTGTGCTCTGTTTTTTATTAAACCAGATTTTATTTTTCATGATTGAGAGAAGTCACTTAGTCTCATCAATGGCATTTTTTGGTTTGCTGTCACAAAACTATCTCCCAGAATACCTTCCTCTCTCTTGACACTGAAGTATTTTACCAGGCTTTTCTCCCTTTGAGGGATTATTTTTTTGTACTTATTTTCCTTAGGAAATACATGAATGGGTAAATATCATCTTCTGCTGTCAGAAACTCATCTGTCATGTTTCAAGAGTAAATGCAACATGACATGAGGCTTTTAAAATGCATTGTATTAATGTATGTCCTCTTTTTCTTTTTGGAGTTGACTCTAAAATTCAGTGTCACAAATTCTTCTCTGAGAAATCAAAGCAAGTAGTTTCAATGTGGCTGTCAAGATTTGTCTCTGCTCCTAAGATCTAAACGAGATACCAGGAGAAAAAGTATCAAAACCAGCTGATTTTTCAGACAAGGTTTGTGTGAGTTATCAGAAAATTGTAGTTGTCTTGTCTCCATTTCCCATTCTTTCTCCTACCCACACCAAAGAGAACATCTTTGTTTTAGAGCTACCACCTTTCTCTCCGTGCTTCTGTCTTACTGGAGAATTTCTCATTGTTTCACGCAGGTGGGTAGGGAGATCTGGATTTCTACCACCTTAGCTAAATTATTTATTGTGTCATTGTTGTCCTGTGGCAGAGGCAGTCCATGTTACATCCATTTCATGGCTTCTTCCAAACTCAGTAGTTTTTGTGATGAGTGACACGGTCTCTGTCAACAAATGACTGTTTTGATAAGCGTACAGAGTTAAATTTGAACATGACGTGCAATGGTATCAGTCTGATTACACATATTTGATACGTCATGTATTAAGAAGTACTAGTAAAGCTATGAATATTTGATATTAATGATACTGAGAGAACAATGGCCTTGAACAACATGAGTTTTTGTGTATTTAGCAGTGGAAACAGCAATTGACTGAAAGATGGAATCCTAAGGATTAAGGCATTTAGATATATTTGTACACAAAGCACAGCTCACATACTTAGATAAGTGGTATACAAGTAGGATTTGACAGAAAGTTGCAATGATGAGCAAGGAGGAGTGGAAGAACAGCTTCTATACACAAAGGTGTCTTCCCAGCTATTGCTGACTGCTGCTTCCACGAAGTATAAATGTATACATGGGTGTGCATGCATATATGTGTACGTAGTGCTTTCTACTGCCTATTCTTGGGCATTAAAAGGTCATGAATTACCTCACTTGAAGGAATCTCGACTTGTTCTAAACAAATTAAATGTCTAATGTGATACAATTTATTAAAATGAACTATGCTGCCAACTCCACTATTGCAAGCTCTGGAGTAACTTCATTGTCTGGTTCTTGCCAAATGAGAAAAGCATAGTTGTTTCGTCATATTATATTCCCTTCATTCTGCAACCTGACATAAATAACCTCATGTTCAGGATTATCCCAAGCAGACCACAGATTTGCCCTTTGTTTGACCATCTGTTATGTTTGCAGTTCCTAGAGAACACATTCTAATTATAGGATGTAAGTCTTTGTGGATGTAGCCTTAAACAGCTGGAGTAAGAGGCCTTACTCTATTAAGAGAGGTTTTCAGTTTTCAGATTTAAAGCTGTATCAGGTCTCTGACCTAAAACTGTGTCATTATTAAAGTCACTGAATGACTAAGTGCTGTGCCCCAGGCCTTTGATAAGTGTTATGTTTTACCCGATTCTGAAGAGGGATATTGAGGGTGCTGAGCAGCAAAATGGCAACCAAGGGTCCGATTCTTACTCGTATTAGGCCCCATCAATCTGTGGAGGAGCATATGGATAAAAAGAGTGGGAAATCATATTAGAAGTTTCCAGAGAAATAAGATGTGTCATGATAAAACCATTTTTTGCACAAGCGTAAGTTAAAATCTCCACAAATCATAATGCTTCTTTCAGAGTTCAGGAAAAATAAGTTAACTAGGATGCTTTTCTTTACTATTTGACAGTGTAGCCTTATTGCCATCTAGAATTTGTACTAATTCACTGTGAAAATTTCAGTGGCCTTGTTCTGCTGATCAGATGTCAGCATTTTATCTCCTGCACCACCTGCAGTCTGCTTCTGGTTGTTGTGACTCCTGTGAGTAGTGTCCTTACAGTGCAAACGAGTCCTTTCTAATGAAAGCTGCCCAAGGAGCACTGCCACAGGGATGGCTTCCACACCTGAGAACATCTCCAGAACCTGCATGAGCACTGCCCTGCCTTCCGCCTGTAGCTCCCATCTGGCACAGAAAATGATTTGGGAACTATTTAGACAATAAATATTCCTTGGTGAGTGAGCTGAGTCAGCTGCGCAGGTGACTGTTAAGACCTCCTGTACCCTCACTTTCCTGGCTCGTGCTTGGTATTGGCAATGTCAATGAGCCACCTTCCTCCCTCCTCATTTATTCCCTGGCAACAGGACTTAACGAGCACAAGGACTCCCTTAATCATTCCTAACCCGGGGAGACCATTGTAAAAATCAGCTGGAGTGTGGGACTGTCCTTGCTGAGTGGTTTCCTGGGGAAAGGTTAGTACTAATAGGTATGTTTCCACATTTTTTAAAGCATCAATCAGGTTTAAGCATTTTCTGGACACCAGGAGACATGGTGATAAATCTCTGCTACCATGGTCAAGGTAGGCAGTAGAAGTGTCAGCCACAAACCAAAGTCACTGTTCCTTATGTGATAGAAAAGAAATGATACCAGAGGAAAGATGATGCCTTGAGAAAAGGAGACTTCTTATTTCAACAAATATTTGAAAATTTTTAGAATATGAAGGGACTGGTGTTTAATTTGCTTTTCGATGGCAAGTTTCCTAAAAGTTGTGATTCTTTATTCTTTAATTGCTGGTGACTGCCAATGATCCAACTTCCCATGCTGCTATCCCCAAAAGTGTGGTGCTGGTGGTGACACTGGCTGCGTCTCTTGGCTTTGAGGTTCACCTTGATTTTTCACAGGATTGAAAAGAAGACTGGTGCCACTGATACATGAGGAATAAAATTTGGTGGAGGCTGATGATGGCAGCATGGAATTCAGAGGGTTCATTTTGGGTGAAAAGCAGCAAGAAAAGTTGTTTCAGTGAGTGCTGCTAAGCTGGGTTTGAGCTGCAGAGCACCTTTGGAGGCTGGAGCTTGCCTAGAGTCTCACCACGGATGAGATGGGTGCACAGGGAACCCAGGGGATTTGTTTTTCATAGTCCATCTTGACAGCTGTCCCTTACACTCATGGCACTTCTCTGACCCATAGGAGAGTCATCTTTGGCCACTGCTGGAGCTGCAAACTAGTCAATAAAGGACTGTCAATTTGTATGGTGCTTATGAGAAACAGATTGTTTTTATGCCTATATTATTATATTGTCATTCCTGCAAGTCAGAAATTATTCTCTCTTGAGTTAAATGGCATCTGCTGATGGCTCTTGTAGAATGGCAAACATCTGAGAAAAAGGAGATGATTTTTTTCTGGTGACTTACACCTTCTTTAACAGGGGTACCTATCTTGTTTAGCAGATTTATGGGATTGAAGCATGGGAAAGAGGTTACAAATCAGAGCAATAGCTACATACCCTCAAATTTCAGTTTTATACACATCTGTCTGGCATCTTGTGTGCTGAAATGCCTCACTGGCACACATATATTTAGAAAGTTGGTAATATGTTGCTAAAGTTTTCTGGTGGCATTCAGATTTCAGAGCAGATTCCATCTCTCAAATAGATAAGAAGGGGAAAAGCAGGGAAACTACAAAAAGATTTGAAAGCTGCTCAAGACCTTGGTGGAGAAAGACAAGAAAGAACATAAAGCTGTTCAATGCATTTATTACTGACCTTAAATTTTTATAAGGCTAGTTATTCTGTTCTGATTTTTTTTCTGATATCAAGAGGTAGTATTAAAAATGTCACTCTTACAACACAAGAAAGCAATAAAAAAAAATCCCCTCACATAAAGTAACCTAAATACTTCTGAAAAGCAAGAAAAGGTGATTTAATTAAATATTTTAAAACCAATTTGCCATGATTTGCAGTATTATCATGTAAACAGTTCTCTTTAGTGGGTTGCTGTTGCAGTTGGAAACTTCTGTTCCAGCATTGTTCATTTTTTTCTTAAGAAAAACAACACCTCATTTTTTTGGTGATGCTTTATACTCTTTTTTTTTTTCCTTTATGTAGTTTATTCTAACACAAAATAAATGGAAAATGTCACACTTTTCCAACAGAGTACTTCGTCATAACAGAACTCTACTGAGAATTGCTTTGGAAAAGAAGAGGACGGCAGCAAATTGATGATTTGGCAACACGTCTGGTCTCACAAAATATATAGTTTAGGTTAGAATCAGAGTTTCCAGAATATTTTATCATCCAATTCCATCTTGTCCCATAAGAAACTTCCTCACAAACAGTAACCTGAAATAATGTCAGCATACATTGTCTTATTTCTTTTTTAGGTTTTTCCCACCTGTCGTTCCACAATCACAGTAGAAGCTATCTGAACAGATGTGAAAACAAAATGTCTGTGCTGTTGAGGAGTATTCTACTCCTTGAAACACACCTTGTTTCCTCTGTTGCATACTCCCCAGATACATCTAATAACACTAATAACATCATATGTCACAAAGCTGCACTCTGACTAAATATGGCCACTGACTGGTGATCTCAACCGGCCTCAGCACTGGTCACAGTGGATTAATAAATTCGCTGTGTAACACTGAAAAAGACTTATACAATAAATTACAATTTTCCTGACACCGGAGCATCCACACAAATACTTTCAGGTTAGTCCGTAATGAAAAACAGACTCCCTAGTCTCTTGGTTTGAAACAAAGGACAAACAGTAAGGAGATGGACCAAGAGCAGTGGCAGAAGCACCACGAAGTGCTGGTAAGTACATGGGAAAAAAGTTCCTTCTTGGGGGCATCTGTGTTGTGGATCTGTGGCTTCATTACCCAGGCCTGGGGCTTTCCGGTTTCTAACCTGTCTAAGGGCATTGTATCGTGTCTGTTGGAAATGAAAGATGAAGAATAACTTTTTTTTTCACCGACAAGTATTAAGGTTCTGCCTCATTATACCTAGCGTTTCCAGATAACAGATGAGGTAGAGAGGACTGGAACACGGTGTTTTGTTTGTCCTGACGTTAATGAGTGTTTGAAATGCTGATGTGTAGGCAAATCTATTTCTGTTTTAATATTTTGCATACATATTACTATATAATGCCTTGTGGGAGGAATAGGAATTTACCATCTAAATATATTAATATTCAACAAATAGTGGTGTATACAAAATAGAAGAAGGAATGATTTTTTCCACTTAAAACATAGCAGCCAATGTCAGTTTGGCTTCGTGCAAGCTATTACAATGATTGTACTAATTCATCTCTCTAATTTAGGGCTGATAGATGTTAATTTTTATCTTCAGGAAATACACAGCTCTTTGCTTGTGTTCATTTAGGCCACCTCATCATAGTGTGAAATGATGTACGCTGGCAGAAAGGGGTTTGGTATCCCTTTCAGTTTGCCAGTGGAAGGTTTCACAAGTGCCTTGAGCTGAAAGAGCGCAAACCCCAAGTGGAAATAAGATGCTTCTTTTTAACATGTTGTAGGCAACCACAAGTACGTGATGTCCTTAGGTGCTCTGGAGTGCCATGGCCTGAAGTCTCTGATCAAGCCTGTGTGTCCCTCTGGAAGACTCGTGCTGGCATCACTTCATGACATTGATAATGGTGACCCAGCAATAACTGGATTACATTCCACATCATCATTGTGAGGACCAGAACACATGATCCTGGAGGTTCCTTCTGCTCTTAAAATATATAAATCACATAACTTACTGGTTTACTTAATTTGATTTAGATAAATTATAGAGATATTTCTATATGCCAAGAGTGGGAAGGAAGGAGAGATAGGTTTACGGTCAAGTGAGAATCACTAATTTATCAGCTTTTTTATTTATATGCTGGTTCCTTTTGCACTTGACTGATAGTGGTGTTAATATAACATCATTTTTGTTGGGCTTTGTCATCCAGTTAAGTTAACTGAGAGAGTTTCACCAAGCCTGGAGGGCACTCCTATCCTGGTGAGCAGTCACACAAGGCTTTCATGAGGAAAACAGTATTCAGTAGGAGTTTTGCTGGCATGAGTTTAGACTGTGTAATTCTGTGTAACCAGAATTACAAATAACTAATGCAGGATGCTGCCACCATATGCCATCTATATATAAAGGGTGCCAAAAAGAAAGGCTTCCGTCTAGCTCTGTGACTATGGCAAAGAGCAATGAATATATGAATAGATCTCCTCCAGATAAATTCTATGGATGACTGTGTTTTGCAGGCTACAAAATACTTTTAAAGCATGCAAGGTATGTTCTTAGCTTGTAAGTATTTAAAAGAAAATATACACCGAGATCCTCCTGGCATTATTTGCTTTGCTTCTTCCTCATTCTCTCTTATATTGGAGCAACAATTGATCATGCAGTCTGCTTATCTTCCTCATTAATGAAATTTCAGTTTAACTCGTTATGCTCCCACCACTGTATTTTTTTCCTATAATACTTCTTTTTTTGTTATTGGAATAACCTTTACTTATGAGGTTGTAATGTTTTCTTTCCTCTAAATTGATTTAAATCAACACAATTCAATTAATTTCTTTCTTGAGCCTCTGTCAGTTGTACTAAACTAATATTCTAATATTGCAGTAGGGTCTATAATGTTGTTTATATAATGTTGTTTCCTGTCTTGGCACAGGGGTTACTGGAATTGCACCCCGTGCAAGGTGAATCTCCCTTCTAGCACAAAAGCCAGTCTGCTCCAGCTACTTATCCTCATGCCCTAGATTCGTACTTGGGCTTTTTGCCTGTTCTGCTACATGCAAATGTAGTAGTAGTCTCACTTCACCATTTGTGGACACCTACAGTTTTCATTTGGAGTGTTTTGGTGAACTGGAAACTGCTATGATATTATTTGAGCAGGTGGTTGGAATACAAGATTGTTCATTTAGAAGTAGACTCTCTTTTAATATCTAACAGTTTAAGTAGAATGTGAAGTCAAGCAAACCTTGAGATATATGAAATACAACAGCTCCAAGATAGAGGTTTGGTGACTGTACACAGACACTTATTTATTTATTTTTTTTTTCATGAATGGATGCTTTTGTGACTCTTTTGTTCCCTTTGGAGCTTCTTTTTACAAAACCCTAATTAAAATGAACAATTCAAGGATGACTTCAGAATATTTATGGTTTTTTCTGCTTATGCCTTCTAATGGGATATAGTTCCTCTAGAGCAATGGAAGGTTATTGAAAGAGGAAAACAACTTTCCAAACAATTTTTGATTAGTTTTTATTGTTTAAGTTATTTCAAGGTGATGCTTTTCACCAGATCTTTTAAAATCCATATTATTTTAACTTCTCTCCATCTCAGCCTACACGACTCCCATCTGCATGCCCTTTTTTTTTACTTAGTGCAATAAAATGAATTGGATTCTGAGGGACTTTACTCTTTTTTTTTCTTTTTGACTTCTTAACTGTTCAAGATTTCTTCCACTTTCAAAAAGTCCCAGAGGAAGAAGGAGAAAAATTAAAGCTGTGATTAATTGCTATTTTAGCACCCTTGAAACTGATACTCAAGCTTGAGAAGTTCAGAGGAACTGGGGAAAAAAATGAAATTAGAAAATGACAGGCATTTGGTGACAAAGGGAGAAAAGGGAAAGAATTAAGAGAAAATACCACCCCACCCCCCGCAACCTCATCTTGGGTTTTCTACATCTAATATTGAATGAAAATAAAACTGTGGAGTTAAACAAATTGGAAATATTTGTTTAGTTCTAAATACTATAAGTGAAAACACTTTATGAATATCAAAAGGCACCTAAATTACCCCTGATTTGGGAGTTTGCTTAGAATTCAAGTGTTACTTACAGACATGATTATTGCAAGATCCTATCTGCCCTTTGCAAAAGACCTAAGCAGCTGAAGCACATCCTCTAAGGAGGACTGAACGTATGTCTTCATCCAGATGCTCCCTGTGTATCCTGAGAGAGACACCTTTCCAAACTCTGCTGGCATTTGTAGCATCACACGTCTGGAAATGCAGTGGTTGAGGGGCAGGTTCGGAGAAGCAGATGTGAGCAATTGTAACAGCCTTTGGTTAGGGCAGGCACACAGCCATAGCTAAAATGTATGTGCATTTACATTAGACCATAATTAAAAGCCAGGAAATAGTTCTGGGGCCTCGGAAAAAGCACATCTGACTTTAAGATGAGTATTTTCTATTTTTTTCCCCTTTAAATTTGACACCACAGTTGTGGCAATGAGTCTGCCTGCCCAGTGGGGATTGAGAAACAGGCCTGAACCAATCTTCTGGTGAAGGACTCACTCTACTTATTTATTTAGCTGCACTCGACTGTACCCACATGGCAAAGTGCTGCTGGCTGTTCAAGAAGGGCCACAACAGAGGAGGCAAGAGTGACTGCAAGCTGGAAGTCACCCAGCACAATGCAACTTGGCTCCTCATTCCCTGGAAAGACTTCTCATGGCAAAAAAACTTTAAGATTCCAAACAAAGGCATCAAATAGGCAGAAACAATACATAGAGAACTTCAGAGACTAGAAATGAGATGTAGGAATTCAGTTAAATGGTGAAATGCCCTTGAGTATACAATGGATTTTGTCCCACTCCAAGTCTTCAAACAGGGACTACACGCTGTGGAGAGAAATACTCTGTGTGGGAGAAGTCAACCAAGAGCTCCAGGTTCAATACACTGTGTCATGTAATCAGAAAATGGCAGATTTGAGAACTGGAACTGATGTTTTGGTTAATAATGGGTACAATTGCAGTTAATAAGGACTTAATTTTATTGTTTTGGCTCTGAGTTGTTTCCCAAATACTCACTGTATATGATCAACCAGATGATATTCAGGGCAACAGCTCATTCTTAAACTGGTGTATGGATAAATTGTTCCCTCCATGGTTTCTCCATGGTGGTCTGATATGGAGAAGAGCAGAGGCATAGTGCTGCTGCTGCTGCTCTTTTGAGAGAGATTAGATACGAAGGAGCTGCTAAAAGCCTAATGAGATCTTCCATATCCCGTGTATATTATCAAAACAACTCCACGGAAGACGTAAAATTTGAGGTGTAAACAAGCAGAACTAGTGGACCATTAAGATAGGATGCAGATCAGGACAAAGACATTTATAAGCTATTAGTTTTGTGAGGGACTGTGAGGTGGTGAGAAAATCTGCCATCACTGAAAATATTTGGAACACTGAGAATAAACCTTATTGTTTTCATGCACTTTTCCTTATACTTGCTAAAGAGAAGAGAAAAAAAAATCCAGGTGCTTGGATCAGTCT
Organism: Cnemophilus loriae; assembly: GCA_013397755.1. Classification (NCBI taxonomy): domain Eukaryota; kingdom Metazoa; phylum Chordata; class Aves; order Passeriformes; family Corvidae; genus Cnemophilus; species Cnemophilus loriae. The sequence goes on along the minus strand of VZTF01017490.1, from coordinate 4,792,742 downwards.
TGATGTTTATTCGAATAAATTCCTAGCAGAGTGCAAAGCATTTCTGAGAAATGAGAAAAGGACAGAATGGCAATTCTGAAAACAAAATTGCAAGAAAAAGGTAATATAAAAGTAATGTACAATTTGGTAATAGTGTGCTAAGTAAGTTATTAGAGTGCAAGAGTTGGGGAGAAACTAGATGTATTCTCAGGCCTGTTCAGTTTGAAAAGAAACATAAAGGTTCTGTTAAGCGTGTTAATGTGTTGCATATATTATCTTCTACCTGAAATGGGAATGCTAACGTGTTGCAAAGAAGAATATTGTGAGACTAATTTATTTAAAAGAGCTCTTTGAAGCTTGTGCTGTGGGCTGATGTGGAGCTTGATTTAGGATGAGCAACCACAACAATTGCCTCCAAAGAGGAGCTTTGCAAGCTTAAAATGGGGATAGAGGAAGAGAACATGTGCCTGGCCAAAGTCTGATGCCAGATGTAAGCAAACTCATGGCATTCCTTGCGTTCTAAGGCAAAATACTGTGTAGTTTGCTGTGAGTTTTCATTTTTGTGGTTTTTTTTTCTTTAACTGCTGTTTTTGTTTGTTTGTTTGTTTTTAATTCTATAATAACAGTTCTTAAAAATAAGGAATATTTCACAAATAGCAAAACTTTCATCAGGAAAGAAAGACCAGGGAAAACCTGAAGCTGGTACATATCAAAGAGAGAATCAGCATGTAAAACTGAGCTGAGGCTAGAAATACAAAATTAATCACATGATGTTATTTCACATAATATAGCCTTTGGTTCAGAGGTATTCAGACAAGTTGGCCCAGGAGACCCAGTGGGAGAGCAGTGGAGGAGTTGTCACCAAAATTTTTAGATAAAGGGTAAAAATAAAGGCCTAGATGCTCTGCTGAAGCAAAACATGGTGTCTGGATCCTTAGAGCTCTTATAAAAAAACATATCCCATGGTGGCAGTAGCTAGAGTAGGTAAAAGGCCTCCACTTTGCCAGTCTTCACCTTGAGGGTTTTTTCTTTGTTCAGGTTGGTTCCAAAGTTAGGTGAGTCGGACTGTTGAGAAGTATTCGTTTGCTTAATTTCTGATCTTCTGGATGCAGCTCACAGCTCATAAATTGATGGTATTTCAGCCCTGCAGTCATCCTTGTGCCATTGATTGTTACACCAGATGGGTGCTCTTGCCAGCAATCCCATGCCAGAACCCTGATCAAGCACACTTTTCCAGGTTGCTGTACACCACGTGCACACATAAGGCTCTGCCTTGTATTGCCTCACCTCTTACATACACGTTCTTTATAAATAAAAGGGAACTTTTCTCATTCGTTGGAATAAAAATGCAGTTTGTTTATATAAATGTTTACTAAATCCTGCTCTGCATTCCTTTAAGCCATAATATTAGACACTGTAATTGTTCCTTTTGTAACCACCCTGACAAGCTGAAGAGATTTACGACATTAGGTAGCCTAGGTAGAAGGCTCAAATAGATTTATCTTCATCGATGAAAACAAAAATCCTTGAGACTACTTCATGGATTTTAGATTTAGCTGATCTTTTTTTATGTCTTAATTTTAATTTTTACTTTGAACTTAGAGTAGTATTCTAAACACAAAAAATTTGAAACAGGATTTGTTCTCTTGCCATTTCCTGCACATTACAAGCCCTCTACGACTCAGAATCCTTGGATCTACATAAGGAGGTCACTTCTTATAGTTTGGTGGATCTCAATTGAAGATTTTAATGCATTCCTTCAGGTCAGTTATGATGAAAATGAGGGTCCAGATTTCCCTACCTGGCAGATGATTTGGTGCCCCGTGGTGGCAGGAAGGTGTCAGCTGAGGGAGGAGGTGGGTGGGGACACCGCTCTGAGTGAAGGGCTCAGGTGGGAGGTGAGACCTGACGTGGAAGGGCTGGATGGCCACCTCCACATCTGCAAACTGAGTAGTGCCGAGACACAACGTGCCGTACAGATCACCTGTGTCTATTCAGTTTAGAGGTACCACCAATTTATCACAACACAGAAAATTTCTTGACCAGATTGACATTTCTTCCCTACTACCCCAGGCTCCCTTCCCTCTCACAGCCAGATTCACTTGGAAATCTGCTGTTCACAAAAAGCAGCTGAGGCTTTGAAAGCACAGCCTGATGTAAACCCAGGGAAAGGCCACTGTATGTTTTGGTGATATGGTAGCTTTACACTTTCTAACAGGTATTTACCAATGACTGCAATACTATTGGTAACTTTCTAAATCTTCTCAGCTGATGCAGTCAAAGAAAAGGGAATGAAAACCCAGAAAGAGATGCTGCACACCAAAGTAATTTCAGTGCCCCTGAGACAGCATGTCTTGAAAAGACAACTGAGCTCTGCTTACTTCTGATACAGTCATGCATGCTGAGGTATTAAGTTACACTGATGGGTACAAGTAAAATGGAAGCTTGCAAAATCAGAATTCAAATATATAAACAGGTTTCTGTTGATGGCAACCTAATAAAGGAGGTAATTCTCTAAACATACTGTTCCCATTTTGTTTCTAATTACAGTGAACTACAAGGTTAGTTCTGCTCTTTAAGTGTACTTTAATTACTCTCTCAGTGTTGACTTTCTGCATTATGATTCCTGTATCACACCATAGGAAATAGACGTTTAATTAACCATATGTCACTCAATAAATCTTAACTTCTACTCTGAATCAGAAAAGCCAGTGTTAATGGGCATAAAAGCACCAGGATTTTAGAAATAATTTACTTTTTATGTTCATTTAGCTCTTTGTTATACTAAGGGAAATGTCTGTAATGGAGGAAAATTAAACTGATGCTTGTAAGCATTTAATTTAATGAAAAATAAGTCCACAAAGTAAAAACATGATTCTAACATTATGTAAGTGTTGACATTTCATAACATGTAGGAAAGGCAACTGATAATCATGAAGTTAACAGCATGGTATGACTGCAGCCAGACGTGTTGGCTCACCATCGTACTTCACCTCATCTTGTCTAAACTTATTTATGAATTTATAGAGCTACGTGCAAAAACCATATTATACTCGTACATTACTATACTCTTTACTGGGAGTGTGGTGAGGCACTGCATCAGGTTGCTCAGAGAAGCTGTGGATGGCCCATCCCTGGAGGTGTTCAAGGCCAGGTTGGATGGGGCTCTGAGGAACATTATCTAGTTAAAGGTGTCCCTGCCCATGGCAGAGGGGTTGGAATAAGATGGCCTTTAAGGTCCCTTCCAGCCCAAATCATTCTATGATTCTATGAATATTTTTGGCTTTTTGGGATTAGTTTTTGTATGTAGCTCTATACAGTGAGCTCAGCTAACAGTCCCTAATGATGCCGTCGTGGCAGTCCAGAAATATTAGCTGTAATAGTAATACACAGGACATATAGCAAGGCAGAGCGACACAGATTTCCGATGTGTCAGCTGAGACCATTTCCTGGCTTTGGAAGAGGAGGGCAGAATTTTCCCTTCTTAGACTCTGCTGACTTTCCCAACAGACCTATATAGAAACCTGGTTTGTGCCACCCGGCATCCGTCACGATAACGGCGCACCCATTAATCCTCCACTTGGAGGTTTTTAAATATTTCTGACAGCCTTAAGCCCAAATGAGCACAGCCAGGTTTTCAGGTTGGTGACAGCCTGAAACATTTAAGTGTTTTAACAGCTGGATGATCTCTTCAGATGTATTTCTCTGCTGTTTCTAGAAAAGTTAATGGGGCTCTCCACAGTAACTCGCAGAAGTAAAATCCCCTTCCTTGACCTCCTCTTCTTAGGGTCAGTGTCTTGCCAGAGACCTCAACCCTAGTCCCATTTCTTAAGTAATCTTGGTTTATATTATAGAACCTCTCTACTACAGCCGCTTCATTTCCTTTCCCCATTCCCCCTATGTCATCGGCGCTTCAGCCTTCCTTTGCAATGTCACTGAACACGGCCAGAGTGCCATAAAAGAATACAACAGGGCACGTTCTCCTATTAATAATTGCAGTGCAAAGCTCCTATTAAAATTAATGGGCACTCCATGTGCATTGGAGTGTAAAAATAACCCCCCTATTCTCATATGCTATTTTAGTCTTCATTCTTTCTGACCTATGTTTCCACTTCCCCTGCACCTAATGAATGCTGTGGGAATGCAGTTCCTTCTCCCTGAGGTTAGTGGCATCAAAGCTGTCCCTTGGGCTCAGATTCATAGTGTGGCTGCCCAGAGTCTCTTCTTCAAAATGGAACCAGGCACATGTTCTGTAGCTCTTGTGAGACCATGTTTTAGCATTTTCCAAGAGTGATGATGTATGATAATTCTGAATCTTTTTAGAAACCAACACAAATGCAAAGGTAGTGACATCAGGAAAGATGCTATTCCTGAAAGGTATCTGTCAAGGATTAATTGCTTTTCCAGTCTTGGTGTTTGTCTCTTTTGTAATGTCCAGCCTACTTTTTGGCAGAACAAGGACAGCTTTTAATAGCTGGCCTCTCAGCTGAAAGGTACCTTTCAGCTAATCTGGTAAACCAACTGCTAGTTCTTTTCTTGCACCACCAGAACAAATTTTTCCATAAGTTCTCTATGCCTTGCTTGGAAATAGCAGCAGTCAGTACGTTTTACAAATTATATGATTCCATCCAACCAATATAAACAAAAAAATTTAGAAAAAGAAAATTAATTTTGTAAATTTTGTATGGGAATCCTTAACGCTAGTATGTTTGATAAAGCTTCCAAAAGCTAGTAAGAAAATATTGCGTAAATATCTCTTTCAAAATGTGATGAAAATATTTCAGATGGGCAACCACAGCCTTAACACAGCTGATTTAAAAGACAAAACTCCATTATTCAAAACATCTTTAAAGAAAGATTTTGCTTAACTCAAAAGAACCCATAACCAAAACCATGCCTCTGCATTTGTTAGTATGGAAGACATGAAACTTCTTGTGCGATCTCCCCTTCTCTGAGCTGTCCAAAGGCACCAGTGACTGGAGTGAGGGCTCTGAGAGGGCTGCTCCCAGGACAGCCTGCAAACCCACGCTGCAGCACAGCGAGGTGCAAGGAGAGCTACTGCAGCGTGACACTGGCTTTGCTCTCACGCTGGCTGCCGGTGAAACGTCAGAGGATTGAAAACAGGGAAAGGAATCCCAGGAGCACTGTCAGAGCTTTTTTCTGGCCTCATGTGGAAGGATGTCTTTGCCTGTCCTATGGCTGAAACCACAGCAGAGCTGTGGGCATGCACAGTGGAGAACCTGGCACGACTCCCTGTGTGTTCCTGGCTACTTGTCCATGCAGGGGAGGCAATGGGCTGGCTTGGGGAAGTGAACCAACATGAGGCAGGATGAGTGTCTGAACTCCTGGCTCTCCCCACAACAATATAACCAGACAGTGGGCAGGAGCTTTCCTGGTGGGACTTTTAGACAATCCTGAACATCTTAGTGTAGCTCCCTGCATGCCTAGACCCGTGGGTAGTCTGGGTGCCCAAACACATGCATTACCTCTGAAGTGTACATGAAACTTTTTCATTCTTGTTGTATAAAAACATTATTCCTGACTGATTAAAATTCCCTGTTAACTCCAGATCTACAATATCATGTCTGGGCTGGAATTTCCTACCCAAACCATGTTTCTTACTTCCACCTGTGCCTAAGCTCTCCTAAAGGAAATCAGTCTTCAGTTGCTTAATTGAGCTCTGAGTTTAGGAAGGCATTACCATTCAGAAAGCCTCCAGTGAATTCTCGTTTGTGCTAAATTGACCAGATGACTCATCACCACCTCTTTAAGATAAAAATTCCCATAACTACAGTAATAGCTTCAACCTATAAAACTGAATAGTATCAGGCAAAATAGCCATTCAATGATGAAATGGCATTTCCCAAAAGACAATTTTTTGGGACCATACAGTACCTTCTTTGTATGCGTGTCCATCTTATGACTGTGCCTTTACTTGCCTCTGGAGAGCTGGACTTTTCGTAGGTGTTCCCGTGTGGCTGATTATGCTGTTGTATAACTTAATAATATACTTCACATGTGCCATTTCAGAATATGTGAGGTGCCTTGTAATTACTCTATAATGATTTACTCTTCTCACTGAAGTCTAGTGAGCCTGTCTGCAAAATAAGATCCTTAAAGCAGCTGAGTTTTTGTAGCATCCCTTTTACCCAGTAAATTTCCTATGTCCCAAGGGACCTCTACTTTTCAAGAGTACTTTGTCAGGTGCCAGAGGAAAGGAAAGGAGATGGCCACCCAAGAGGAACAAACAAAAGCCATCAATCCTGGAACAAACTGAAAAAAATGAGATTTTGAGTCATTCCTCCTTGGTAAGAAGCAATTGTCCAGGCCACCAGCAGGTTTGTCGGTAACATTTGCCTCTTTGTGAATATTCAGATTGGGTCATTGGCTGGATGGAGACCTGCACCTGTCCAGCTTGTTAAAAGCCACTCTTTTTAGTTCATAAAATGGTTTCTACATTTCAGTAGAAGTAAACAAGAATGAATGAATTCGAAGAAGAAAACCATCTTTACTGAACTGAGAAACTGTACTAAAGTTGTGACTGGTAAACAGGAGTGTGAAGCCAGAAATTAATAAACACAGTGCTGTACCAGGATTGTGTGGCAAGAGTTTGGTAACAAGCAGACTACAGGGGTGGCTTCTGTGAGAAGCTGCCAGAGGCTTCCCCCATATCTGAGAGAGCCAATGCCAGCTGGCACCGAGACCAGTCAAGGCAGAGCCCACCAGTGACAGTGGTGGCGCCTCTGGGGTGACAGGTTTATGAAGCGGAGGGGGACAAAACTGCCCAACAGCCTGCAGCTGGAGAGAGGAATGACAATGTGTGAGAAGAACAACCCTGCAGACACCAAGGCCAGTGGAGAAGCAGAGGAGGAGGTGCTCCAGGTGGCAGAGCAGAGATCCCCCTGCAGGCTGTGGTGTAGCCTATGGTGAGGCAGCCCTGCCCCTGCAGCCCACGGAGGGCCATGCTGGAGCAGAGACCAACCTGCAGCCCATGGAGGAACCCACACCAGAGCAGAGGGATGCCTGAAGGATGCTGTAACCAACCGGAAACCTGCACTGGAGCAGGACCTGTGGCCCCATGGAGACAGGAGCCCACACTGTAGGAGGTTTGCTGGCACAGCTTGTGATTGTGACCCAGTGGGGGACCTCCCTCTTGAAAGCCTGTTTAAGAGAAGTCTCTGAGCAAGAAATGGTTCTAGGTGTCAGTCGGGGATGAAAACTTCAAGACAGTTTATCATATTCCTTTGGTTTTCCAAACTCCAAATCTCCTCTGCTTTTGGTTTCTGTTTCAAAAGGTGTCTTGGACCAGCTTGGTATCTTGCAACACTTCAGTACACCTTACAGCTAGGGCAAACACTAAAAACAAAGCCTTAAGTGACCTGGAGCTAACATGAGCTTGCCTGGACTCAGGAGGGATGACAGGCTGTCTTGGGCTTCTCTTCCTCCAGGAGTAAGTCTTCCTCTGATAAGAAAAACTGTCCAACAAGGAGTGAATTAAATGAATGTCCTCTTTTTTGTTGATTTTTCTGTTTTCTCTCTTTTTTTTTTTTTTTTGTGGATTTTTGCCTTACTCTGTCTTCAAAGAAACAGCCTCTCAAAAATGACACAAATAACAGAAGTTTCTGTGCATCTCAGCTGTTTCCCTCTATCCCCAAAGGAACCTTCTGTCCATCTTCGATAACATCTAAAATGACAGTTTGAGAGTTAAAGTCTTCTCTCATTTGGTTAGGGCTTTTTTTTTTTTTTTAAAAGCCGCCTCAGCATATGGCAGATTTCATGGATGAGGATGTGGTTTCACATGGAATACATATGATATGTTGATTACTCCCTAGTACTTATTCATCAATCAGTTGTTTTCCAGTGGCCTCTCCTAATCATATCACTGAGACTGAGTCTGAAGAGCACTCCTTTTCTCCAATAGACAATAAACTAATAGATTTGCCCATATGTAATTTCTTTAAAATGGAACAAGAAAATTACATTGTCTTGCGCTTTTTTTTAAAAAAGAGGCTAGTGCTGTTGCATATTTGAAATAGTTTCCTGAGCTGTCCAGGCAGGTGCAGGAGATGGGGAATTTGCCAACGAGGGCAGAGTCATTCGCCTCTTTCACCAAGGCCGTCAGCAGTAGTGACATTGCACACTTCCGTGCTCCTGAATGACCACAGCAGTTGTGTTCACATTCAAATAATTATCAGTTGCCCTTTCAGTCATGCTGAGTAGAAAGCTGCAGATGTAATCAGTGGCAAATTTTTAATTAACAAGTTAAGTACTTCTTATTAACAGCTGTTTGAGAAATAAGCCAAGTTTATTTAACGGGTCCCTTGGATCTCTGAATTATTACACTTATGTTCTCTGTCTTATTGCGAATGCTGCTGTCATATCTATGCACCCATCTACAACCCCATATCTCTGTAAAAGGTGTAAGGTCTTTTTATATATAAGGGCATTAAGAGTAGGATCTATAAGTGTTGATTTATGTGAATTATTCCATAGATAGTGTAATTACTGAAATCCTATTTATTAGTATGAAACCTAAGGAGCAGTTTGTCTTAAAAGAAATTTATGATGATGAAGACCTCTGGGAAGAGTAAATAAAGGAGCCAGGTAGTATTTTAGAATAGAAATATGCCATTTGTCACTGAGGAATTAATTTAGTTTAACTTTCTTGGCAATAATCATGTCTATTCTATCTAAAAAAATCAGAAAAGTATTTTGATACAGATGATTCTTAGATTATATTTTTCTCTTACGTACAACATATAATGTCACATTGCACGGTCCAAGGATCATTCCCAATAGGAAGCCTAGATGAACACACCTGGGTCAGAGGTGACAACATAGATATAGGCTACACTATGCCAGAGGGCATCAGGAATTGGAAAATAGCATGTTCCATTTGGTACCAAAAGTATGTCTTTACTTTCCAAATCTATTTCAGAGTGATTATTTTCATTAATAGTCTTACTTTGAAAAATTTCCAAATACAGCAACATTTTTATTTACTTGAAAAACAACTGGCAAAGACTTTGCTATACCCAGAATCTATGTTTCCTTTTCTAATGGAAATCTGAGACCTTAAAGATATTGCATGGCTCATCTGGCTCTCTTCAAGAAAATCTGATGAGCAATTACAATACACATTGTCCTTTTATCACTGAGATATTTAATATCTCAGATTCAGGGCAATGTTCCCTTTGCTCGTCCAAGCGCTGCTCTCTCCTTTAGTTGAAGACATACATTTGTTTCCAATGGAAAGCAAACAGCCACCTCTGGAGTTCCCTGTCTTGTAGTGGAGAGAAAAAAAGACCTGATGAGACATCATCTTGTCTCTGAAGTTAATTCATGACTCTCAGAAGGGAAAATTGTGTCTGTGGTCTGCTGTGGCAGTTGGTGACACTAAGATACAACATTCGGAGGGACGGTGGTCACTGGGCTGGCCAAAGTCCCCCTGCTCTGGTCTCATTACACGTGGTGGAAGATGTTTGCACCCAGGGGCTGAAATGGGACTTGAAAATGGTCTGGGAATTTCTAAGTATTGATATGTGGGAGATAAAAACCTGGTATCCCATTCTCCCAGCCTGTATTTTAATGTCCAGAAATGCTCATCGGCATCTTTGCAGAGTTAGTTTAGGGTACTTAATACACTAATTGTGGCCACTCTTTCTGCATGAAAATGGTGACTAGACAGGTAACAAAATGAGCAGAACTGATTAAAAAGGAACAACTCTTATCCTTTCAAGTGTCTTTGAATTGGTAAGATCCCCCTGAGTCCTGTCTTCACCGGGTATCCTGTCCAGATGATCTGACCTTCCAGACAGTCTTGTGCTTCTTCAGCCTTCCCAGTCCCCTCTTCTTCTTCTCCCTCTGAAAGTCTCCAATCTTCTCATATCCATGACGTTATGAATGTAAAACACCCTGTTGCCTCTCTGAAAACTCAATGCTCCTTCCTAGTGATGGTATGGTCCTAACTCAACTCCAAACTCCAAGACAGCATGCTAGTAGATAATACTCATTATTTTTATTTCTGTGCCTAGGAGGCATTTTTTGTCTTGAGCAGGACATTTTTTTTGATGATCTGGGTAGGAGTTATTCTAACTGTGAACAAGTTTAGAAGAGTGCCATTCTCTCAATTCATTAAATCAAATCAGCCTGTAGGCAGTCACCTACTGTAGGGAAATATTGTTCGCATCTCCTCTTCACGCACAAATATCCCATTGTTTGACATATTACTAATTGCAGAACCTGGAAAATACTATAGGGCCAATAGTGTTCAACAGGTCATGCTTGTCTGTTTTCATCAGAATCACAATTAAGGGTGAGCAGCTGTTTCCAACTGAAATAAAAATAGAGTGAAAGCCTTGCCCTCTTCTCATTTGAAGCCTGTCTTGAGTTTTGGGAAGATTCAGCCAACTTTCTCTCATCCATTTCACTGTTTTGTTTTTCTGCGTGCCCTTATAACAGTCAAGAAATGCAAGTAGAAGCATTAGAAACACTCTGCAAGTAATATAATGCAAGTATTTGTAGACTGGACATAAAAATAAGGGGGAAAAAAAGGGAAAAGGGAGCTTGTTCCTTGAAGACATAAACTGGGTTTTAGACTGATGGAAGCAAAAACCCTCTGCTATTCAGTAGACACCACCTCAGGTTTTTGCTCCTTTCGTACGGTTTTCATAGAATCTTTAAAAAGTTTTTGCCTGTGTTACTTTTCCCAGGGCTTCATTGTGCTTGCAAATACAACTCAAGCACTGAGTTTCAGACCCGTACAGGTTGTGTGCAGAGTCCCAGCCCACCCCAAGCTGTGTGTACCAGTGTGCACAGCCCCAGCTTGCACCAGCCCCTCCCTGCTTTACCTCACTGCTATTTAAGCTCTCTGTATGGTTTATAATTTTTTATCTTGCTTGCTTTACAGCAACCTATTTTTTTTTCTAGGATAGATTTCATTTGCTTAATATTTATACTCTTTCTGATCCTCATTATATTATCATTTCAGAGCTGCATGATTTTGCTAAACCTCTCCATCTTAGCACTGCCTATATGTGGAATGTGTTTTCTGGATCTTCAGCAAAAATTATTTACAAGGCATTGGTAATATTTACAGGGGTGTCTGAGTGAGTAGGAAATTAAACTGACTTCTGATTTGTTTTAAACTCCTACATTTTCTTTCTTAAAGCCAGCTCTCTTCCTATGGGATTTGAAATGTGATTATTATGCCCATAGGTTCAAAGGTGTCTCCTGGAATTTTGTTTGGTTTTGCTCCATAAAGGGAATCAAAATCTAGATTTTTGAAGGACTAATGCTGTCTTGCAACATTGTCAAAATCTACAGTATTTTTCTGTATCTCATCACACAGCTACTGACATTTTATCATGAAAATGATTTGTTATCCCTTGTTGCAGTTTTTTAATCTCTTCAAAAGCATTTGTTCATCTTCTAGCCAATCCTGATGTAATCTTTTTGTAGATTTCATACCACTTTTTCACATGCTTTGCAAAATCAAAATAACCCATCAACCTGATTCCTATTTCCCATTTATTTTCATAATTTCATCAAGCACAACAGTCAGATTTCTGGTGTGATTTACTCCTTATAAACTCACTCAATTTTTTATCGCAGATTACATTATCTTCAAAATAACTACCTGTGTATTAAACTTGCAATGCAGATCTTGATCATAACTTCTGAATTTCTATGGCTTTTAACCTAGTGAATAAATAAAACGTTTTCAGATTGGAAAAATCAGCACTTTGCATGCATGCATGCACCAGACACTCTTATTTTGGCAATAATATTTTGAGCCTGAAAAAATGATGATGAATTGCTTGTTTTCCCACGTTTTATGATTTTGGAGGTTTTACACAATGTTTTTCAAAAGCTGCAGGAGTGAAAAAAAAGCAAACGGTGAAGACATGACAAGTAGGAAAACCAAAAGAAAGGTTAATTTCCACAGGATGGGAACCTGCTCTCCCTTCACTATATAATGCTGCTGTACTGGGTCAGAGGAACTAAGAAGGTAAGCACTCATAAGAAATGGATAACTAGTACAGGATATTCCAGCCTGGGGAGGGAGAGGAAAAGGAATTAGAGACTTTGCGTCTGCATCTGGTGCCTGCCTTCCCTTACCCTTGAAAAAGAGCTGGCACCTTTGACAAGAGAAAGTTGGGAGATAAAGCTTGAAGGGGACAGTTTTTAATGGCATACCCTACAGGGTTCTTTTATTTCCTCATCCCTTTTTCTTCATGTTCTTGTTTTTCTTTAGTAATTGTTTCTAATATTCCAATTAAATGTCTACCATTTTTCCCATGGCAGAATAAACTCATTATTTTGCATCTTTAATAATAATTTTCAAGTAAAGTTCTGTGTGTTTAACACAAGAAGCACATTCCTCAAATGTCCACTTATCAGTCAGTGCCAACTGGGGAACTCTTGGAGCAGTCTTTGGTGCAGGATGCAGCTGCTCTCTGGAGCAGAGAACATCTTTGACACTCGTTGTCAAAGGCAGGGTGCTAGAACCCAGTTAGAGGGCTTTAACTAGTACTGCTTTGGCAAAAAGTGTAATGGGTGTGAAATTTCACATAACTCAGTTACAGAACTCACGTCTCAAGGATGTTCAGGGGTTTGCACAAGTGAGTAATAAATTTGAAGCTTTTAATTGGAATTGTGCAACAATACAGATCTGAAAACAATCCCTGTGAGCCAGGCATTCACTTGATCTGCAGCAAGGAATAGAGGGCAAACATCTACATCGGTTCAGTTCACTCTCAGCACATCAGAAAACATGAATTACATTTTCCAGGTCACTTTCTAAATATACATACTCCCCCTCTTATTCTCACGTGCATTCCCTGGAGGTTGTCTGCAAGCTACCCCCTCTAACACCTTATCCCTCTAGACTCCTAACCCAGATCCCATATCCTACTTCCTCTACTGCAGTGATCCTATGCCTCTAATTCCCCACCTCAGCTTCCTAGGTGCAGCTGGGGACTTTCTTTCATAAAGCTTCTGCACACCTTCTGAGTTGCTGGTCATGCACAGGCAAATGTGGCTTGGTACAAAAAGTCATATAGAAGAAATTCTTCAGTTTGAAGTCAAGTGTATTTATCAGTGCTTCTGGCATGACAGGCACCCCACCCTTAGAATTTCATATAATTTATATTTACCCTATCTTTCTCTTCCCTTTGGAGCTAAGTGCTTCTGACCCCTTTTGAAAGGGATCCAAAATTGCTCATAAATCTCTGAGACTGTTTGTCAGTGGGAGCAGAGGCACGTGCTAAATTACTGACAGTAGTCACAAGAATGAACTAAAAGGTGCATCCAGGTGTACCCCATGCGTCAGCCTGACTCTGGTTTTACTCTAGGCTTGAAGCACATCTGGGAATATTCTTAGTTTCTGCATTGCTCCTGTTCAAGTGGTGGGGACAAAGAGAGAAATGTTGAACTCTCTCTTATTTTAAACTTTGTTTTGCAAACTTAAACTGCAGTAGAGGATCTTCAGTATGAGATCCTGTTTTGCTCCAGTTTCTTGAGTTTGGCTTCACATCTATACCCTGATTGTGGGATGAAGGGCAAGATGTTGTGACTACTGCTGATACGTGTGCTAGCATTAGAGTGCTTGGCTTGGGTGGGGATATCAACCAGGTGGCCGTGGTGTGAGAGGCTCACTGTGGGCACCCTGTCCCACTCCTCACCAGAGTCCAGTGCAAACATTGTATTCTATGCTGAGGCTGGGCAGCTGCGATGCTGTGGGTGCCCAGCACAGCTCTCTGCCCCCCAGTCATATTACAGGTGGGGACCGGACGTGCTCTGAGAACATTGGAACCAGGTGGTGGGACATCTATTTCAGCAAGGGAGGGAGAGAATTTGTGTGCAGGGTGAGGGTAGGCCCTGAATATAATGTACTAGTCCAGGATAAAGCAGATAGTGTCATCAATAAAAATTGCAAAGACTGTGAGGATCCAAAAGGCTCTGCAAAGTCAGAAGTCCAAGACTTTATGTGGGAGAGCATCAGTAAAAAGCGACTCTGGCATTAAAAACAAAGGAACAAATGGCCTCCCTGTTTAGCATTGCCAGAATAAACTCAAAGGACAGGAAAATGTATTTCTGCACAAAACTTGTGGCTACATGATTTCTGTGACTGAAAAGGTAAATGTTAAAATCCCTGCCTTGGACAAACAAAATGATGTCTCTCATTACAACTTGCCCACCTATTTCACTTGTAGCTTGTAGCTTAAGTAAAACTTAAAATATAGCATAAATGACATCTTTGGATTCTTTTTCGCCTGTTCTTCTAAAATTCTAGAAGCATTTCCTACAATATTTCCATTTTCCATGGACATCTTTAAATTTTCTTGTGTTTATATGCCAGGCAATACAACTGGATCCTGGGAGTTCACAGCTGTGATTTGGAGTTGGGGATTTCTTTTCTTCGGTTAACTTTGTAGGATCACGGAACCTGGACCTGAGGGAGATCAGCTTATCTCCACGTGTATCAGTGGATGCAGTGACAGATGACTCAGATGAATCACTACAGCAAGGTCCGTGAGGGCTGCAAGCAGCAAGGGGAAGAGGCTGCTGGCAGATGGGACCTGCTCAGGCATCCTGTTTTACAGCTCCTCTCTTGCTGTGACAGGCTCACCACGAAAAGTTGATGGTCTTGTTGGCACAACATCTACAGGAATGAGTGCCTGGTTAGGGGAGGCAAGCACTGGAGGGGCTGCAGCCAGTGCATATGTTTCTTTGCATTTTAAGAACAGGGAAAAGGGCAATGTTCGTGAATCTCACCATCTCTGCTATCTCCTTGACACTCCAAACTGCTGGGCTGGGAATCAGAATAAACAATGACAATTGCATAAGCAGAACAAGGGGAACTATTAGTGTACAAAACAAAAGCTCTTCTTCTGAATGTTCAGACATTTTTAGTTTCACTGTCCCAGAAATGTCAGTGAATTAAAGGAATGACTTCAGCCGTAGCTCAGCCCCATTGTCATTTACATCTCAGGTTCTCACACTTTGCTAACTGAAGGCGATGAAGGTGGGTGTGAAACAGATTCCTGGGAAAAGCTTTCAGAAAATGGGTGTCTAAAAAGTTACTAAAAAGTACCACTCTTAGGCACACCACAATTGGTGGTGTCCAGTTCTGCTGATTCTCCACAAAAGCAAAGGCGGAGATTGCTCAGTAGCTCAGTGGCTGAATTTTTATCCAAAGACCAGGATACTTTCCCTTGGCTCAAGAGCTAGTGAGAGCCAACACTACCTTTTTTGTCAGCTGTCTGGTCCATCTGCACTGAGGTAGCACCAGTAATCTTAGAAGAGAGAGCAACATTTAGGAAAGCTGGAAAATTGAGTTACTTCTGTCTGAGGCATTGTTACTTCAAGTCAGATCAAAGGCATGTTGAGAGGAGTCGATAAATAGATCCTGCAAAGCTGAAGCCGGCACTTAATTACTTCTGAGCTTTGTTCCAGGCTCTTCCAGTTCAACACCTTTTGTGAGAGTTATTTTAATTTTAAAATAAAATTACAAATATGGGACTTGAAAAGTGAGGAGAAGCCTATCCTCATTTCTGAGCTGATTGCCTCGCTAAGGGTTGTTCCTGCAAGCACAGAAGTTGCATTGCTCCTGATTTACTTGGCTGAAGTGGAAAGTTTCTCTGCAATTTTAATGGCTTGCAAAACTTGAGATTAAGATTTAATAGATGGTTAGCAAAACATATTTTTGGCCTTGTAGTATGATTTCATGCTACGATGACTACATTGACTGGTGAATTACAAACCTGCTCCAATTCTCCTCTACCAATAGGTTTCTAATTTATGCAAGTATGGCTGAAATATTGAAAATCTCCTCCTTTATCAAAGAAACGCCGGATCTGTAATTATTCTTCCTGTTTTCTCCTTTCCCCTTACCCCGCCTCATTCCCAGAAAGGGATTTTGTGCTCAATCTCTCTGCAACCTGCAAAGCTCCCTCCAGTTCCTGAGCACTGCGCTCACCCTGTACGAGGGTGATTTATTGGAGCGCTGAGTCCACAGAATTGCTCATGCAGAGCGCTAACACAATCATTCATTTTTTATTTAAAATGCTTTACAGGCTGTTTATGGCAGGATGACAACCAGGCACTGCTGCTTACCAGAGCTCAGGGATCAGCTTGATCCAGCTCCCACCATGGCTAGCAAACCACAATGGTCTCGGTGGAGGGAGCCCCTTTGCTTCCCAGGGGCCAGGTGTGGACTTGGTCATCTAGACTATAGATGAGAGGAGTGAGCAGCTTAGACTGCCAGACCCTGGAGTAAAGGAGAGAGGTACCTTTGCATTGCCAGAGAGAGATACTTAACTTCTCTGTGGCCCTGAATAGCAAAACTGCTTCAGGCAGCCCTGAGCAGTGGGACCGAGCCGCTCTATGAAGCTTTGAACATTGACACCCTGACAAGTTTCCAGAAAACAGCTGTAAAATCTTTTTATCATGGTGCATTCTGATCAGGAGATGCAGGAATGGCTTTGTGAAGTGGTGGATTGAATGCTTCACGGACTCCATTTGTCCTGTGAGCTCTTAGGCTGCTGAGGTGGGGAAATACTATTTATAGGGCAGTAGCATGACCTGAGCCTGAAAGTGTGCTGCCCCGAGAGACAGTAGGACTTAGTCCTCATCCCAGCCACATTACTAAAGGGCTGACAGCATTTGTGCTGGAGAAAGAAGCACTGAAGCTTCAAATAGAACGGTGCTCTGTGTGCTGTGATTAGGGGGAAACAACTGGGGAAGAATCACAGCATAGAGGACTTCAAAACATGTCCTAAATCCCAGCTAGGTTAGAAAGGAGGCAAGGAAGGGAGAACAGCACTGTGCCATTGGCATAAGCCCATGATTCACATATGTTTTTTGTGCTCTGTGCTGTTCTGATCCCTCTGGCTCAGGAGAGGTACAGTGGGGACTGGAATGGGTCAAGAGGAGGGTGATCAACACAGTTTCAGTGTGAAGAGCAGCTGAGTGAGCCAGGATTTCTCAACCTGAAACACAGACAGCTGAAGGGTAATTATGATGGAGGACTGTAAAAATGCAGGAGATTGGTGGAGGATGGATGGATAGAGATGGTCTGGTTGTTTTCTGTGCCTATAAGGAATGAGAAGGCATCAAATGAAGCTAGCAGGAGATAGGAACAAGACATATCAATGAGTTGTTTCTCTGTTAATCAAGCAGTAGAAGAAATATAAGGAATTTATACTCAAAGTGAGACAAGATCACAGAACAGATACACCGGATAAAATTGGTCTGGAACTCCTGGAGCTTCAAACAATTGGAGACCGGGCATGGATGAGTTAATATCTTACATGGTTTTTTTTTTTTTCAGCACTCATATTCCAGACATTTGCTTTTACCCACTTCTTAGATAGAAGACGCGGAACCTGGTGGGGTTTTTCTGACTAAATAAAGCTGTTCCTATAGTCCATGTTTATGAGAGAATCTTAATACTCATCAGAAATCTGATCCACAGTCACAGAAATTAAATTGCAGGGACTGTCACCATGTATTCAGCTGAAGCTTGTGTGTCCCAATGGAGATGGGCTGAAGCAGCACTGGTTGCTGGATACACATGCAGGATTACTGAGTGGAAGCATCATTTCTGTGCTGTGTGTCACATATACTTCACTGTACGTGACAATGACTGTTATTTGCTACCAGTCCTGTTTCTAACTTGACATTTTGAGTTCAGTAAGAGATGATGAAGAAAAAAAGCCCTTTGGCTATTGTTACTTTCTAATGTTAAGAATATGCAGCTGTTGCATGGGATGTGTTTTGTCAAGTTTATAACAGTTAATAGAAAGCTAAAATAAACAACATCTGCCGGTCCAATATTTTTGAGCCAATGCTCAAACTAATTCACCATTGCAAACAAGAGACATAAGAACAACAGGAATATTGAACTTTGTTTTCCATTCTGCTTCATGCAAAAGACCAGCATTTTTTGGCTTCTAGTGTGTATTCTGGCTTTGCACTACAGTGCAAGCAAACAAAACTGCCAACTTTACAATTAAATGAATATGGATTGGGGAATGTTTGATGCCATTGCTCAATAGGACCATTTTGCTGGGTGTTCAGGATTGTAAAAACTTCCAGTGAATCAACACTCCATCATTCTGTTATCCGTCTTTGTCACTCTACGTCCTGGCAGAGGTAGCATTAGCTCTGCATTTAAATTACTGTGCACAGCTATGAGTTGTGTAAAAAAAAAAAAAATAGAAGGCTAAAAATCCTGCTGTTCCACTTATCAACCAAACAGAACTGATTTAGGGCTATGCATTCCTAATCTCTTGTTTTGACAGCCAGTGGTTTCATATTTTCATTTGTAAAACTTCAGTGGGAGTTACTTGATTTGTAAAGGAAAAAAAATCACAGCTCCAGTAAAAGTTTCTTAAAAGACTTCGTTTGGTTTTCTGTTTTTCTATGATTTTCTGTTCAAGAAATTCACCTCTGTCCTGGGTGTCTCAGATTCAAGCATTTTTTTCTTTTAAGGTATATTAGTTTTTAGCTGCCTGTCAATTTAGAGTTGAAAACTACTGATCTTTGAAAAGAAACTGAAGTTTTGGAAAAATTGTGAGCATATGAATAAATGGCACTGAAACCTTAGTTTCCTGTATGAGTGATATTGTGGTCCCCTGCATTTGGGTCTAGTGCAGTCACATTTACTTACTCATTGGCACTGAGAGGTAGTGGAAATGGTCTCAACACCTCCAGGTTGCACAAAACCTGACGTGTTGGTCACCACTCTCCTGTGACCATTTTGGTCACTACAGCAAGTCTGAGTGACAGATCTCAGCTGCAACGCTGGTTCCAATATTTCAAGGGTGACCAAAAAAGGCAGAGCAGAGTTGCAGCTGTAGTTCCTTAAATGCTTAAGTCATTAAACGCGGTATTATTTCCGAGTCTTAAAGATCAGCGAGAACGCTAATATTCCTTGGACTGTTTTCTTTGCCCCCTGCCATCAAAATGTGTCTGTTTTTCTCACAATCCCACCCACCAGTGAGCTCCTGCTCACTCTGTGTTTCTGAGGCAGAACTGTTGGCACGTACATCAATCCACTGTTTTCCAGCCTGCTTACCAAATGTGTATGTTCTGTTCATACTGATTTGCAGAGCCCTTCTGATGATGGCAGGCCAAGACAAGAAGCCATGCACACAGCCCTCACTTCATGGTGCAGGGCAGATATTGACAAACCCATTCCCTGACAGGTTGCAAATACATCAACGGTAAAAGGGAAGGAAATGAATAATGGGATTGAGGCGAAACTACTACGTAGGAGGTGTTGCATTTCTGGAGGCGTTTCATAGGAATCGAGTGCTTGGGTTACCTACTATTGGTGGAGAGAAAGAGTTCTTACTCAAGAAAAAGACTGAAAAAAAGTAAAATGCTGCCAAAAACCCTGAGAGATCTTGCACAGGAATTTCAACACATACCCTGGAAGGTTCCCACAAGGAACTCTGTCATAATGGGAGACATGTATGAAGTCTGAACCCTTAGAGGAAAGTCCCTCCCCTTTGCAAACCTGCCATTGTAACAGTGCTGATGCAATCATGGTTCTGTTCAACCTGGTGTCAGAAACCAGCCACACAGCAGTTTGCTTCCTTGAAATTCTCACCAAGGAGACAGAGAGGAAGAAAGTATGTATCTTTACTAGTGTTTTCCTTTCCTTTGCAAAGGAAAATTCAGTGTTGCAGAATGTAGTTATCAGAAAGAAATGTTTCCCTGCACCTCCCTTCTCCATATTCTGCTATCATACAGTGTTACAGGATGGCAGAAATGGCCCTAAGATAACTCCTTGTTTTTCCTTTCTTTTTGTGTGTGCCTGCTCTTTGTTCTACTCAAATTGACTAATCATGCAAATAATCTTGTGGCCTTTTGAAAATGGAAACAAAGTAAAGATTAAAAAGGTTAAAATCTGCATCCACACAAATATCACCTGCACCTCAGGGAATGGAGCTGCTCGAGCATCGCAGCAGTAACTCAAACCAAATTAGGAAATTGTGGCTGCTGCTTCCTCTGTCAAATGAGGCTCTGCTCCTCCCATGGGCTTCCCTGACCAGTCTCTAGGATATCTTCATCTTGGAGAATCAGTCCCACAGTGGTGATCAGGACACAGTATAAAAGAAGTAAATGTTCTTTACCTTCCCTTCTCTCTAGTCTATCTGCCCAAGGATGCTACGGAGCTTAGAAGACTGATCATGGGTGTCCTGGTTTTGAGCCACAAATGGAATTATCCATGGCTGAGCAACATACAACTAAACCACTGCACTCAGCGAGAATAGTTGTCTCCAGACTGAATAAATGTAGCGGTGCCTTAGTTATGTTACTTAAAATTCTGGTTCCATCATAAAACCTTGTTTTCATGTGCTAGTAGCTTTGGAAAATTTTTATCCAGGCTGAAACTCCCCACACCATATCTGTGGACTTTAAGCTGAATACTTTCAGCAAATTGTGTCATTTTTTACTAATAATAAGCCAGGGGAATAAAGGAAAAGTACTATTATTAGTAAGAGTTACTGAAGCTGGTGGATTCACTTGGCATGCTTCATTTAAAGTAAAGTTAACTAATTCACTAAGCTCATTTATGAAAGCAAGTGGCTGAATCACCACACACTCTGGTGCACAAAAACGTGGCTGCAGGAACAGCCTCTGTGCAATTGTGGCCATCTCCTGTGGCAAGGGAGCAGATGCTGTGCAAGCTGAGCAGCCAGTCAGGATACAGATTCTTCAGCTGCCCCTAGAAATCTGTGATTGTTCACCTCTGCCCAGACAAATTCCACAGGAATTTCTGACTGTCCGGAAAGAAGGCTTATTTTGAGCATGGGTTTGCACAGGAGTGTCAGAAGCTGGAGCAGCTTTGATTCTGGGAGCAAAAAACATCAAAGATGGTGCGAAGGCTGATCCAAGATGAGTCCTGGCCCTGGGAGGAGTCCACAAGGTCACGATCTAATCCAAAATATGGTTGAAGTTGTTACAAAATCAGAGTGCAGCAGACATCCTGCACACTAAAACAGGCAAGGAAAAAGCTGGGGTGGGTAAAGCTGCAGTCATTGAAGAGTGCGTGCTTAATAGAAGGAATCAATGTTACCCAGTCAAGAAACTGAGTATTTGACTGCAGACTTGCCTTCCTTCTAGACCTTTTATCTGGAATGTTAATGGATATTATCTAAACCCCAGATAGTGTCCACTACCTCCTAGCTTCTTGGAAACTGTGCCTCCAACACACTTAAGTAGAATAATCTTTATTTTCCCTAGGGTGTTTCTTCTTTCCTAGAAGAGGGGAAAGAACACATTACACAGATGTTCCTGGAAAATGTTTGCCTCTTTTTTCTTTTTTAAGAACTGTCCATCCTGTTGATCAGATTTTCTGTGTTTGAGTTAAAGAAGAGCAGAGCTGTCATGACATTTTTTTGCTTATATTTAAACATTTCCTATAGACTGCTCCTCTAGGGCTGCTGCTTTGTCCCTCCATAGCCTTTTTGGCCTTTGCAGAGGGCTCTTGCCAAAATCCTGCCAGTAAAAGGATGCACTTCATAACATAAAGAAGAATATTAGCCTCCACTTTGTCAGTTCTGCTGTGAGCCAGGCCTGAGGAACCCTGCTGCTTTTCAGGCAGATGTGCCACAGGCAAATGTCAGTTACTCCCTTTAAGCGCAACAGAGAAGCCTTCCTAGTGCAGCAGGACTCATGTTGCTCTCTCTGATAAACTGCTCCTTCCCTGTCACCGATGAATTGCCATAGGGTATTATCATGGACCAGGGAATGCTGTTGCTTTCACTTGTATCCCACATCAACTGTTTTCTCTCCCATTTTGGTGCTGGATCACGTCTACAGGAAAATAAGACGCAACATGCATTTTCACTTTGTGTATCCTGCTTTCCCAACAGCACTTCAAATTACCACTATTTTTTTTCTCATCAGAAGTGACAGTATGCAGTAATGTCCCTAACTCTTCACCCAAGGTTTTCTCTCTACTTGTGTCAGAAGCTGTTATTCAACCACAAGAAGTGCTCATTGCTGTCCCAGCAAGGCTCAAAAACACCAATCAGCATCATGAGGCTGAAGAAGCCCAGACTGAGCAGAGAGAAGCTTTTTCATGCATTCGCTGTCTGCTTTGTATGACATTAATTTCCCCTAACTACCCCTCTGCTTGTCAATAGTTACAGATAAACAGAGAGCTTTAGAGACAGTCAGATCCTAGACTGGAGAAAAGGAGCCCAAATTGAAGCGTAAGGCCTTGGACACACACGTGGAAGTTGAAACTTCATGTGTGGCTTAGATCACCCAGAAAGCTGGAGAGGGAAGGAGAATATCCAAAATACAGGCCAATATCATCGCTAGAGTCAATGGGAAGAGGGAGGAGATCAGTGGGAGAGAATAACACCATGAAACACTGTGTGGTGGGCAGCCAGGCAGGGCAGGCACCACAAGGTGGAGGAGCCATATATGACTATGCAAGATCAGCAGAAAGATCATTAGGCTGCTCAGGCCCCAGAATAAAACCAAGATGAGGCTAGAAACTCCAAGTGGTTTGTGAAGACTGGTTAAAATAAAAAGCAGCTTGGAAGAGATCCAGGCTGAAACTGGAAATAATAATTGCAGACTAGGGTAACAACTGAGGGTTCAATGAATTTCATGATCCAGAGAAAAAATGCAGTAAAATATAAAATATGGGTTCCAAGAGCATGTTTTTTCCCAAGTATCCTTTTCTTTGAGAAGAGAGGCAGAACGCAAACTGTGTGAGAACAGGACTCAAAGAAGGAAAATTAAATCATCAAGGAGGATGTAAAGAAAACAGTAAAGAGGTCAGATAAAGAAGAAGAACAGAGCATATGATTTCAGCCAGGAGAAGGGGAGGGTGAGCTGTTTGCAGGCGTTTGTGGTGAAGATGCCATTATGTGCTCTTTGAAATGTTTTAACAAAACTGTACATGTAGGTTTAAGTGGTACAAGGATGTGTCCGGCTTCAATTTAAATGGGGCGCTGTGCAGTAGGGTGATGGTGCAGTGTGATGTGGGAGCATGCAAACTGGGTAACAGGGAGAAAATTGATGAGGAACCAGTGAAAGAGGGCTCTGAATGGGAGTATTGGCAGAAGAGAAGAGGGAAATCTTGTAGCTCAAAAAGATGTGTAGAATATATCTGTAACTATAAGGAAAGGGAAAAGAGACAGCAGAAAAGCTAAGGGCTGGGGAAATCACTGTGGAAAGGAGGGCATGAAAACCTGCAGTGGGAAAGGCTGAGCAATGGAAAATTTGATAGCAGTCTGTGAGAAGAGAAGGGAAGATGAGGACACGTAGAGCAGCAGCCAGATTTAAGACAAAGTTATAATGGAAGTCATGGTGAAGGCAGGTATCTACATGGCCTAAAATGCCCCGTTCGCATTGCGGACTTTCTGATGCGTATCTGGCCTCTCCTGCAAAAACAGAAAACCAAGCAATAATTTGTAGCTGGATGACAAATAGGAAAAAGCTTACACTTTGTAAAAGTAAAAACATCCTCCTTGTCCTTTTGCCATCAGTCAAGTATTTCAGTGGCTGCTTTTTGAAAAAGTTATAGTTAGAGCTACGTGAAAGAGGTTAACCATGATCCTTCTTTTACTTTGCTGTTCAGCTGTGCTCGTGGCTGTCAGACAAATCTGAACTCAAAAGCTGGTCTCCTCCGTGGGAGAGTGCATTGCTCTCTCATGGATTTCTTGCATTAAAACTTGTCATGACATGAGTGGCGCGGGCACAGGCAAGTGGTGGATGATGGGCTCCTGTGGGGATCAGTGAGGGCCTCCTCGCCTTCCTCTGCCATGCTAGCCCCAGGTATGGCATGGTGTCTCCCTCTGGGGGGAATTTCAACTTTTTCAGTTCAGGCAGCAATCATGCAAAAGATAGTAAACAGGATGGTATGGCATGAGGTAACACTGTTCCCTGGCTGCAGCACTTGTTAGGCTCCCTGTGCCCCCATAACTGCAGTATTCCCAGAGTTTTTCTATAAACAATTTTAGAGGGACAAATTCTAGTGATCAATTTAATTTGAACTGTCCCCTCCTGACGTGGATCAGTGATACTGCAGCCATGGCCCAGCCAGAAGTTCAGACCAAGCTGTGCTGCAGTAACTGCTACTTGCCTGCGTCAGGGTTTGGGTGCCTCTGGGGACAGGTCACGGCTCTGACTTCAGTGGAAGTTAGTAGGGACTGCAAGCTAATGAAGTTTAATGGCTGTCTCTGAGCAAAAAATTTACAGGTCTCATTGTGACTAGGTACAATTCAATCCAGGGGGTTGAACAGGTTCCAGTGGCATTAAATCCATGCCTATGTCTTCATTCTTTTAATAACCTTGAGGTGCAGGGGGAGGCAATGGGTACCCATGCTCATCCTGCTTGCAATGCTTGGGAGATAGAGCCCTCAAATCTCAAGAAATGTTTGCTAAGCACATCAGTTGTACATTGGAAATAAAATAATATAAGCCTGTTCACAGCTGCATCAGCTGCTATTTCTTTTTCTAGATAAGAGCCACCCTGCGCTCCCTCTTTCTCTCTGTCTCTTGCTGGCTATCAGATGTCCTGGGATTCTCTCCTGCTCATCCAGCATTCTCTCCCCTGTGGGGTAAAGAAGCACGGAGTCCAAAGGCTTTAACAGCATTTCATGGCTGTCTTCAGATCATGGCTAGCTTGCAAGCTCCTGTTTATTTTTAACTATAAAATGATAGCTTTTTTCTTGCATTTGACAAAATAGTTACTTAAGGGTACAGCAGCAGTTATGGAATTTATATTTTTATGTTATAATTTTTGTTAATATAGATCATACTCATTTGTACAGTCAATAATTGTTTTTAAATGTCTCAAATGCCATGCAAAGCGGTCATGTGAAAAAAGGAGTATTTTGCAGAAAGCATTCAGCCCTTAGTCCTGTTGATTTAATTAGGACAATTGAGATATTACTGAAACTGAGGTTTTAAAGCAGATGAGATTGAGAACGAAGTGGTTAAAAGAACAAGAGAATTATATTTTGTTCAAGTGCTTAGCACTGTGTTTATTAATGTCACTATAACTTGAAAAATGTTACAGAATTTGTGCACCTTTATTATAGTTTTTAATATATGCTTTGTTTTTTATATGAGTGTATCCTCTCTTTTCTCCAATTTTAATACTGGCATCGTTAATAATTCTTTTTTTATTATTTGCTTTAAAGAAAAAAAGAAAACAATAGCGAAAAAGCCTGTCTTAACACATACCTTCCCTAAAATAATTTATTTTCCCATCCTACCTGTGTTGTTCTTCGCTGTGCTTTCTCTGGCCTATGGTTGTGTCCGGCCCAGCAGAGCCCTCTCCAATGGATGGGTGCACAAACCCTCCGAAGCTGTGGATGGCCATCAGCCCTATGGTGGTGGCTATCTGCAGCATAAGGTAAACTTAAGACACAAAACTTTCCAGGGCTTGTGTTGATGCTGTCTGACATATAACAGGGATCGACACGTACACCTTCCATGAGAGCTCTCCTGCTCCAGAATCAGCTGGTTTTGGGTTTATCGCAGTTAGAAGATGACAGACTGCAGCATCCAGTAAACAGACTGGCATTTGAACAGGAAGGCTCTGCTTGCTGCTCCCTGCCTGTCACTGCCCTGCGTGGAATCTCTTCAGTGTTTGCACCTCCACTTGCCATCTCACCTCTGTCCTGCGCGCTTGGGCTGTGGCACAGCTGGCCCTGGGATAGAGTTGGTGTCACTGCCAGCTCCAGGAGCAGCGTCGGGACTGCTGAGTGCACCCCCAGGGCCTCGCACCCGCACGATGGTCCTCACTCGTGCGTCTGAGCAAGCAACAAATTGTGCATCTGTCTGCAAGCATCCATGTCAGGCACTCTGGTTTGCTCCCTTTCGATGTCTATTTATTTCCTTGTTCTCTTTCCCTGGCCTTGTTTGTTACTTCCCTCAGTCGCTCTCCAAAAGTCTAAACCTGCACACTCCACTCCATGATGTTCAAAGATCTTTTTAGGCTCTGCTAAATGCCTGACTTCCTTCTCTACGTATCTCAGAAGAAGATGTCAGCCCTCAGCTGATGAAATCTAGTGTTGTGGTAGAACAGCATGATCCCAGAGAAGTTCTGTGTGGAAACACTGGGATCCCAGAGCAGTCTGTCAGCAGGCAGTGTTTTCATATCTCTGCTGAGCAATCACCTCTCGACACCCCAGAGGTTTTGTGGGTGGGATGCCTGATGTGACCAGGTTGCTGGTTTGGACTTTCAGGGGTGTAGACCTAATTTAAAATTCAGGATCTAAATTTAAAATTAAAATTAAATTTTAATCTGTTCTGTAAGACTTTATGCATGAAAATGTCTGAGTAATTAGAATTATCTTGGGGCCACAATATAGAGAACAACTTATGGCTGAAGGAGTAGAAAGACTTTAGGCTAATGCTGGACTTCTTCAAGTTAAAAAGCTGGAAAATGTAGAAACTCAGCTGACTGCAAAATAAGAAATCATTATGGCCTCACACGGGCAAAGGTCCTAAAGCCAGCTTGTTCACCAGCAGCAAATGAATATACAAATTTAACCTACATAGAGCAAGATAATCTTGTATGAATACTATCTGTTTGCCTTATATAGATTATTATTACTTTTATTAATGGAACATTTTCTCTCAGATATATTCATGGAGCATTGAATCTACCACACACAAATGCCTTGAGATCTTCTTTGAAGAAGATTCTCTGCATTTAGATAAGCTGGGTCAGATTTCTTTCCTATCAGCCTATCCAACTTACAAGTTTTGATAAAAAAGGAGAAGCAGCCAAAGTACCACATGGATTTGTCCCTTCTCTCTAGCCTACGGCACTGCCATTTCTATACTGTGAAGAGCTGACTCACTGAAACCTTTCCTGTGGCATACATGAATGGAGGAAACTTTTTCCTGCCCACTTCAAAGTAATAAGGTGTAGGATTTATGAACAACAGAAGAGATTTCACTCAGTGCCATCTCCTGAATGGCTGGACGTTAGCAGGTGCTCAGAGCTTTGAAAAGACAGAACTACAGTGTGAATGAATGACTTTGAAGATTGAGAGCCACATACTGTCTGCTCTTCAGCAAACTGACAAGATTCACATAGGAAAACTATGAGAAAAGTAAAGAAGACATATTTTTGTGTAACTCAAGCGTCTCATTTTCACAGCCATGGAGTAACCCAGAAGCGGGCTGCACAAAGATGTACTTGTTGGCTCATTACCATAGACCGTGGAGCTGCAAGTGCATCTATAGCCTTGAAAACAGAAGCTTTGATCTCAGTGTTACTGCAGAAACCAGAGAGGTGAGAGATGCAAAGTGTCTTTCTGCCTCCTCTCTCCTTGTGTGCCTTGTTTCTGGCATGATGAGAATTGTGTGTGGACATTGGTGCGAACCTGAATGGCGCAAGTCGGAGTGACTCTGACAACCATCCTAAAAGAATAACAAGGCATGGCAGTGTTTCTCTTTTGCATGGGGCCAGGGCAAAACCCATTCTAGTCATCCCTTCATCATAATGTTTTCTGGGCAGGGGGAAGCCCTTGGGTAAGGCATCAAATATTCCAAAAGCCATCTCTAAAAATGATGAAATGTAATTTGAATTCTAGAAACTTGGCCTGGAGTAACTTTTCGTTAAACAGCCACAATGACTGTAATTATGGTTAGATAAAATTAATAAATAATATAAATGCTCTCTAGGATGTACAAAATTATTAATGGCCAAAGCATAAACTGGAACTAAAGTCAGATGCTTTATTTGAGGATATAGTAGAAGACTAATAAATCCTGCAGGCAGATTAGTTGGAAAAAGCCAATAAAAATTATTTAACTAACCAACCAGCCCACTTGCTATTTGGTTTGACAGATTCAATTTATTTTCTCCTTTTAAAGTAATTTTTTCTCTCTTTATTGCAACAGTTTCTTGGGTTTAAGAAACAACTGAGATATAGAGTGTAAAGCTGTGCTTGTATTTCTCACAGGGTCTATTAGAGGCTGGGGAGAGTGAGCCCAGACTTTAAGGCTAGATATGATATATTGAGCAGCTGAACAGTTTATGTGTGATCTATATGCAGAGAACTTGAAGCGACACAGATTACAAGTCCAGATCCATGTTCTCGAAGCATCATATTTCAATGTTCTTACATTTGTCTTTCCATTCACACAATGAGAATACGAAGAAGGAGAGATTAAATAAATGTTTGTGAGTATAATCTGAGAGTGCCAAACACTAAATTATTTGAATCCTCTAAAAAGGTATGGCATGGGTCACAGGAGACATTATTTACAGACTGTTGACCAGTTTCAACACTGTCACGGAATGATTACTCCTCACGGTTAAGGAAAAGGTCTTTTCTTCTAAATGTGAAATGCCATTTAAATGTGACTGAATTACTTTCACAGCTACCAAGGTCCTCACCGCTTCACAAATAACCACTGTGTCTCCTTTTCGAGAAATTCACCTCCTTCACAGGGGACATTTCACTTCTACCTTCTCACCTTGTGAGGGAACAAATTTGCTGGCAAAACCCGAAGTTAATCTGCTGTGCTCTTAGTTTGTGGGATGGAAGGAGTTAAGGTTGCAGATGAGTAGGAATAACTGCCCATCCTAGAAAAGCCATGCATGCTTGTAAATCCAAGCAACCTCGGGGGGCATCGGTTTGGAGCTGAGAATCACTGCAACTGGCCCTGAGGTCAGCAGCTGCAATGTTAGGCTGCAGTTTGGCTGGTCCACCAACCTCAGAAACCGGCACACAGCATCCACTCCTGGAGTGGAAAAAATGCCCAAGTCCTTATCAGTTGCAAGTCTTCCCATAAATCAAGCCATCAGCATCGGAATGCCAAGTGGGAAGTTAGTGTTCCTGGCAGAGTGGGTGAGACAGACTACTAAAATCATGATGGTCCCTCTAAAATTAGTAACCAAGGATCTATCTTTACCACTTTCATATGGTTTTTAGAAGCTGCATGGTGATGCACTTCGATAAAAAATTAAGGTGAGAAAAAATTACAATTTACTTTCTCTGTCTAAATTTGCTGTTCATTAAGATGTCTGGCAAATTTAATTTCTGTGAGGTATGAAAGAACATGCATCAGATTTCTCTTTTCTCTGGCTAAGAAGCAGCCTGCACACCAAGGTGATCTTCTTTGATGCACCTCAGAGGGCCTGATGGGGTGGGTGGAAAGAGTGTCCTGAAATACCACTACTCTGTGCGGAAAAGGCTGAGATGAGTGACTCTGTGAAATGCGTCCCCACAAAAGGCAAGAGAGGCTTCAGGGAGCTTTAGAATTGCTTTGGTTGTGGTCACTTTAATCTTTCTCATATCTATGTGTGATTTGTATAAGGAAGAAAGTGGCAAAGATAATATGGTATTGAGAGAGTGGGAACAGGGCATAGTTACCTCAATTTCTTCCATATGTAAAATCAAAGATTATGATTATTGTATTGCAAAAGGGGTGAAGTTGAGTTTAATCAGTACATAGTAAGTTATTAATATGAAAGAAGAGCTTGAAATAACAGCAGATATGTTTCTAGAAGAGACTGTGTGGCTGAAAAGGACAGTGTCATACCATGCTGCATCCTACAGTGGTAGAAGGAGGGAGTCATTCCTCTGATTCACAGAACAAATTAAATACATTATTTTCCCATTAAAAATAAACAAAGACAACCTCTGGGGATGATATTTACATGGTTATCAATAACATTCAAGCAGGCTGGTGACTGAAAGGACAGACCTCGCTCATTGCAGAGACTCTTCAAGAGGTGGAGTCCATTGTTGGAGGTGTGGTAGGGGAAGGAGCACAGACAGCGACATTAAACAGATCTCTGTGGTTACAGAAGACACAAAATTGTATCC
This sequence comes from Cnemophilus loriae, assembly GCA_013397755.1. Lineage (NCBI taxonomy): Eukaryota > Metazoa > Chordata > Aves > Passeriformes > Corvidae > Cnemophilus > Cnemophilus loriae. The sequence goes on along the minus strand of VZTF01017490.1, from coordinate 4,762,926 downwards.
ACTTAGCAAGAGGGTGGCCGCAGTTACTGCTCTCTAATGGTATTTGCACCTCAGGTAATACCAGCAAAACACTTCACCAAGCATAGGTCTACCTGCTGCACCTCAGACAGTGGTGACCGTTCCTGTTTCATACGTTTATCAGATATCTCCTCCATTTAATGTTAAATGAACCTCAGGTTTCAGACTGTGCTTTCTTAAACGTGACTGTATTTTGACAGCTTAGGCAGTACTGTGTCAATGCTCATAGGTGTGTCATGCTCACACTTACACCTCTCTATCACAACCCTGGTGTCCTGCTTATATCACCTCTTATAGAGTCCAGGAGTTCTCCAGACAGCTATGTTACTCCCGCTGGTGGTTGCTCACCATGCAATAACCCAATAATTTGATGAAGAATCAGTTAAAAAGGCAGAACAGAAACCAGTTCTGTGCAGGATATATGACAGCAGTATACTGCAGTTTCACTACAGCAGTGAAATCCATTGCTGTTGGCTCCATGTGCACTCTAAATTGTGGAGCAGTACTGTGTTAGCAGGAGATTAAGCTCTCTGCAACTACACCGTCTTGGGAGAGAGGAAAGTCCTATGGCATTTGATATTCTACTGTACTCTGCCTTTAAGAATAAGAGAGTTAAAAATGTACATCACATATAAATGCAAATATATTAATGCCTTTCATGCCCATACTCTCAACCACCTAGTTCTGCACATGGATGCTAAAACAGAACTAGATCAGATCAGGATGTGATGGTCAATTCCTCACCTCCTGAAGTCCCTGGAAAATTTAGCTCCCTGCATTTATGCGCAAGGAGATCCTGGCTGCTATCATATGCAGCTTGGGGGTACAATAGATGCAATATGGTTTTGGATTTTTTAGAAATGTCTTTGCAAGTAAATCCATAGTAGGTCTATGCAGTGTGTCAAGTACTACTGTGTGAAGCCATGGATCAAATTTTTAGTAGCTGCCTGGGTGATGGTGACCTTTTTGAACAGAAAAACACCCCTGGTGTGCAGCCACTTGTGGTCTGTTATTACAAAAAACTCCCCTTCCTCTAGCCTAAAGCACAGATATTAAAGAATAAAGAACATGAACTCCTGTTTATTTTACTAGAGCCATTGACATAGTGAAGACCTTGAGACTGTTAATGATGTGAAATTAGATACTAGAGAAATTAGATGGAACCAATTAAATATAGTATAGGTGAGACGAAGCTCAAGGATTTTGGATCGAAGCCACGGAGCAGTTGAACTCTTCCCTACCATGCATCATCTCTGACTACTGCGACAGTGTAATACTGGCTATCCACGTAAATTGGACTAAAAGAGGGCTAGACTCTATGTCAAGTAGGGCTATGCAGCTGAGCAAGGATGAAGTCCAGCTTGTTGAAGAGAATGAATTGGAAAGAGATTCTGGAGCAGGAGATTTTGGAGAGCCTATGCTGGAAAGAACCATCTGGGGTGCCAGCTGTGGCTAGGTCATGGAGAGGCCGGAGAGACAGATCCCAGAAGGAAAAATCCATGTCCAGAAGCCCTAGTATGTATTGCTGCACTGAGAAGCAGTGAAATATCTAGTGAAGGAAGAAACTCAAACATGAAGCTGAAACAGCTGTGCACAGCAATCTGGTATTGACAGTATGATACAATAGACTGGGGAGGAAGGGTAATCCAGTGTTTTGGAAGAGGTGGCCTTGGTCTGCTGTTGTTGCAGCAAACTTTGTGACCATTTGGGCTTTCATACCATCAGAAAAGGTTATAACAACATCCTTGCTGATTGCACAGCCCTTCTCTAATGAGAGCTACTTTTGGTCTACTAATTAAACCAATTTTATTCTAACATGACACTGCTATTATGGAATCATAGAATTGTTAAGGGTGGAAAAGACCTCTGTGTTTATCAAGTCCAACTGTCAACCCGCCACCACCACCATGTTCATCATTAAGCCATGTCCTGAAGTGACATATCCACACATTTTTTTTAACTCATCCAGAGATGGTGACCCTACCACTACCCTGGGCAGTCCGTTCCAATGCTTTACAACCCTTTCCATGAAAAGTTTTTTCCTAATGTCCAGTCTAAACCTCCTCTGGTGAAATTTGAGGCCCCTTCCTCAGTTTCTGTTACCTGGGAGATGGTACCACATGCTGTTGATTCTGTAAGAAATTCTTGTAATACCTTATCTCAGAGAAATACAGGTGGAAAATATCTCTATGGTTGCTGTTATTACATTTTAAATCCTAGCAGTTTTCAGTCTGTCTTGTGTCAGCTACTCCGAGCTGTCACCATGGACTGATGTGAGGCACGGGTCACCCTGAGAGTTCTGTGAGTAGGGACACTCTCTGTGAACACTCACATATATTTTAGCTGAGAGCGTTGCTCTGGCAGAGCCGTGCCATGTCTGTCACCCAGGCAAGGCAGCGGAGAGGTCCTCTGGCTGTGCATGGCATTGTGTCCTAGCTGCTATGTGGGCTTTTCCACAGCATTCCATGAAGAATGAAAATGTTCCAAGTGCAAATTTTCCCAGCCAAGCTCTGAATGGTCTCCCAGGTTATGTGCTCTCTAGTTGTTAGCTTCAGTGGTCAGTGTCAATCCAGGCATGGACAAAGTAATTCACAACACCAGTCCAACTGGAGAGTGGTCAGCATCCTCCATTGTGCTTGTGTGACTTGGGAAACAACTTCAGGTAAGGTCAGTGGATGCTCCATAGCTTTTGTCCTTGTACTTTGCCTCCATCCTTGAGGAGAGAGAAAAGGACTAGAGAGAGTGAGATGGCAGAAAGGAAAATTAGGCAAAAGAAATTTTGTTTTGACTCTGTTGACTGACTTTGCTGCACTCTGCAAGAGGAAAAATGCATTTTGCTACACATTTTGGATTCTGGATTGGAGAATATTTTCAATGTTTCACTTCAATAAGAGGAAAAGAGGAAGGTCATTTCTCCACATTTTCAATCAGCTCATTTCCTGTCCTGAAAAAATCATGAAATGAGAGAGGTGACCTGAAGATCAACAGAACTAAGTCAGGCAAAATCAACTTCGGCTTTGGTGAGGGCTTCTGCATGAGGTGATTGAAACAGTTTCTTTAGAATTATCTGCCTGTTAAATGCAGAATCATTTGTAAAAATGAAAAAAATCCGATTGAATATTCTGGTCTGTCAAAAGAAAAAAACTCCTACACCATTCATTGATGATTAATTTATATGCAGTTGCTTTTCTGACAATGAGGGAAGCAGATGGAGATATGAAATAGCTTAAATAGAACTGCTTTCAAAGTTACAGATGATCTGTAGACCAGCTGCTTTGATAATACTTTCTTTGGATGCTCATACCTCTGAGTGGATGCTGCTTCGAACAAATTAATGCTTGTTCCACATCTAACCCTTATTTCCTGGGAGAAAAAAAAAAAAAATCCAGCCAGCAAATGGTAATAGAAGTAGTTACAGGGTTACCGCTGTCACTCAGCTCTTCATAGGGTCAAGTTTGAAGAATTAGTTTGCCTAATTTAAAGTAAATTGTATTTAAACCTATGAAAAACTCTCAAGAATAGCAATTTAGGATACAGTCACTTGAACAATAAGATTTAAAAGGTCAGTATTCCTAAGAGCTGAAATCAGCAAATACCATGGAAACCTTAATGCTTCATCATCCAACACATTAAAAAAAATTGATAATATTAATGGAGGCTTCATCACTTACCATGTTTCATTAGTCAAAACACTAATTTTTCTTGTGTCCTGAAGAATAATTACTTTAGCACTGGTTCCATTTCTCATGATAACAGTACAGAGCCAAATAACCTAGCTAGCTGCTACTGCTGCTGCTGCTGAACTATCCCAGAGCAAGTGGGCTATAACAGCCCAGGTGAAGCTCATTGAAGGGAACTGCTAATTGAGCTGCTAGGTAACTGCTAATTGAACTTCAGTTTTGCTGCCTCAGCTTTTTACTTGTTACAGTGTGAATGTAAAACTTTCATTTTCAACCTGGATTGCTCTGGTAATGAATAGCATGTGAATGAATAGAAGTGATATTAAAATACCTCAATATTTCATTTGCATGCATTGTGAGTGTCTCCTTCCCTGGAGGTACTCTAAAGCCATTTGGACAGAATCACGAGTAGTGTGCTCTAGGGGATCCTGCTCGAGCAGGAAGGTTGGACTAGATGACCTCCAGTGATCCCTTCTAACCTTACCCATTCTGTGATTCTTGGAAAGGAGATTTCTTTCAGCTTGCAGTTATTCAATTTTTTTTTTTTATGGAGTATGTTTTTGTCTTAATGATATTGGTAGACTTTTCATGCTTTTTGAACAATCACCATTTTTATAGCGTATGTATAAAAAGTTTAATCATATTTGGCAACTTTTCACTTCCCAGTGCCTTTGTCCAGATACATATTTTAAGCCAGGACAATAAGGAGCAGGTTTTAGGATGAATCTGGAGCAAGATGAATATGTGTCTTAGGCATCACAGTGCATCACCTTACTTCCTTTGCTACTGGTCCTTGTAGCAAAAGATGAGCAGTTACCTAAAACAGCAGTTCAGGGAATTTGAGAGGGATGAGAACAAACCCCCAGATTTAGCTGATTGCCTGGTTTTGGAAAATGAACACGGGATCTGTGTTGCTTTCAAGAGTCTGTCCACACTGAAAGGTAATTTAACTGGCTTTCGGAGAAGTTAACAGTAGGGTGAGTAAACATGAGAACATTTTGTATGTGAGATCTCAGTGTATAATTCATGATGGGTTCTGATACTGAATAGTTCTCAAGTGTAGTGGGAAAACATGTACCTATGATAGAAACGGCATGCTGAGAGATAAGAAGCTATTCTGGTCAGCAGGATGATTCAAAAACACTTCCTGCACTCCAGGTGGGAGGTTTTTGTGAGAGAAGAAATAAATCCTAATCAACAGTTTGCTGAAATAAATGGTGTCAGTCTCTAAAACAAACAGTCTGTTATGGAAATATGGAGTTAAACAATGAAAATTATTTCCCTAGTCTTAGGAATTCTTCGATTTAGTCCTTTTTTTCTTTTCCCTTTTTTTTTTTTCCTACCTCAGAAACCTTATACAATCTTCAGGTTGCAAGGGACTGATTATTTGGGGAAAGGAATATTTTCCTTGGGTCTGGGATAACAGTGTGGTCATCAAGATCATTAGTTTTTACTAAGTAGTTTGCCAGTGGATGCAACTGGCATCTTTTCTCTGTTCTCTCTCTCCAAATCCCCGAAACAGGTGCTCTTCCCCACTGTTGTTTTGTTCCAGGGGAATTGTTTCGTGCTGAGCTTCATTCTGGCAAGTGATAAAACCTTCTCCTCGTCCTGAACCCAAACTGCTGTCCAGGGTGGCTGTTCGTTAAGCCAAGGGATCCTCATCCCTGAAAGCCAGATCCTCTTGCAAAACCCATATAGATTTTTGTAGAAGCAAGTGGCACAGAACTATCCTAAAATCAGTCCCTTGTGACATGTCCTTGAAAAATACTTCTCTGTGTATCCTAAAAAGTTTTCTGTGCGCTATGCCGCATAAAATACAGACACCCCATTAAAAAACACTTGCTGTACTGCAAATGAGAATGTTTTCCACATTACGTTTCGTATCTTTAAGTCATCTGAGAAATTTCTATGTTTTCTAAAACAAACAACATTGTCTCTATAAAATAACAGGATCTAAATATTTTTTTTTCCTTTCAGAATTACCATGGCCAGTTGTTTTTTGGTTTTTTTTTTATTAATCTCGGTGGGAAATTGGTCTGAAGATATATTTTCTTCCTTCGTGAAAGCAGCAGTAACAAGGGCAAAAGCAGAGCTTATTCTCATAACTGAAAGCCTGGCTGCTTCACTTCCAATAATATTTCTTTTGCAGAAAAGCTTATGCATAAAAATATCTTTTCCCAAGGTTAGCATTCCGACAGTAATTTGAGCAGATAGGTGCTGTTCGCAATTAGTGCTGCATTCCATATTGACTGCTGTGCCAGTGGAATCTTGTGACACCAACTACATTAGTTATGAATTTCTTGCCATGTGTAGGCAATCGAGGGGATGTATAATGTTGAGAGAAAAGTGCCTCCCGAGGACTTTGGAATGTTACTGTTGAACTACAGGTATAAAGTGATGAAATAGCTAAAATCCTCACAGGACATCACCCTGACGCATTAGGCAAACAGGAAAGTAGGCTGCTTGTGATGCAGGCAGACAAGACAGAAAGGGGGGAGGAAGAAAAAACATTCATTTTGAAATTTCCAGCTTCAACCTTCTCTTAGCTGCATTTATGTTTTAAATATACTCCCAGTCATGCTACCTAGGAAAATGTTCACGGCTGAATGTGCTGCAGTAACAAAGAGTTGATTTTTTCAGACTCTTAAGAAGAATAGTTGATACTGAAAGGAATATTTGAATATTGTAATTAAAAGCAGTTCCTTTTCTCTTTTACCATTCGTGAGCATTCAGCCTTTGCTCTAAGGGACCGGTTCAGTAAAAGATGTGGATAACTTGTGCACTGCATTGCAGAAGCTTCCAATAGAAAGGACTTGAGGTTTCTTTCACCATTTTCTCATCAGACACACACAATGAATTCAATCTGCAGTTTTACATTAAACAAAAGTGGAACAAGGTGCTTTCTTTCCCTTATATTCACAGTCTTTCAAAGGGCAGTGTCAGAATGGAGAGGGCACTGCCAGAAACCCTGTGATTTCTGCCTGGCTATTCCTCTTACTCAGATATGACCCCCTGGGTGCTTTCGTAAGGGCCAGCCTACATTCCCTCTTCTCTGTTCCTCCTGCCTCCAGCACTGTCTGGGCTTCCCACTACTGGCAACCAAAGTATGCACAAGGGTGGGACCGACCAGGTCCAAAAGTACTACTGATAGCACGACTTCAGGGAAGTGAAGCAAGTACTGTAACCACTGCACAAGTTCATACCCCTTTGGCACAGAGGTGTTTTATCATTCCATCTCAGTGGAAATATGAGGAGAGAATTGCCTGAGCCACCACAAAGTTATCAGCAGGGAGCCAGCATTTCCCCACGACAACTGCTTGTCTCCTGTGGTTCTATTAGAGAGGGATTTCTGATGGTACTCAACCTGAAAACCGATCTGCTTTAATAAAATGCAAAAACCATGAGGTGATGAGGGGAGAAGGGAGGCAAGGAACCTTTCCGCATTTTCTTGCAATGGTGGGAGGAGAGACTTGAGCTTGTGGTGAATAAGTGGCTGCTTCAGGAGAAAAGTTTTTTGTGCTAGAGATAAGCTCTGTTTTGTGTCCAGCCTCTTTTATGTGCTTGCATATATTTACAAGGATTTTTTATGCTTGCACGCAGCTGCCTTCCTACAGTTGTGTTAAGGCACATGCCATCGAGGCCAGGAGCTGTGCTTTACATCCACTCGTCTGTGGTTCAGCATAAAGCTGTCATACTGTATCATGTTCTCTTTTTGCTGAAAGCACATACACCTCTTCCCTTTTCAGAAGGTCTGCCTAATTCTAGCGAGAAAATTGCCCCTGTCAATGGCAGACTTGATGCACAGCCTTCCCGGATTACCCAGTCTGTAACAACTTAATTATCTCAGCCAGGTAGAAGATCACCTTTACTGAGATGCCTTGGGTAAGCTGGGCAAGTACAGCAGGAGAGGTGCTTGCTCTGACATTAGAAATAACTTTAATCTTTCTGAGCAAACCAGAGAGCGTAGTGGACACTGCATTGAGGAGAATTTTATGTGAATATATCTGATCAGCAGGGTGGTAGTAGATCAGCATATGGTCCCACTGAGAACGGGGCCTCTCTGTTTTTCAGTAAATAAATAATGAGAAAGACATCCTCTCCAAAGAGCTCCAAAGAGGATGTCTGAATACTGCAGATCAGCTTTAATGGCAACAAAGAATGGAAGGGTTTTATGTAAGGCCAGTGAGAGCTCTGGGGAGTGCTGGCTGCTTTTCTGACTCTCTGACCATCACTATTTGAGCATCTTCTATGCCAGTAAGTAGGACACAGGGAATGGCAGTGATGAGGCTTTCAGTGCCACAATTGGCATTGCTCTCCAAGTTGCAGGTGGGTTTTACTTGGATCGGCTTCTGGGCAATGTTGACTGTGAAGGCTAACACAAGAAAGAGAAGAACTGTGAACTAGTTTTGTGTGTAAGTATTTCATACAAACATAGGTATGACCATAGACGTGTATGTATGCATAGTGTTCAAAAACCAGATGAAAAACCCCTTTTGGAGGATGTAGGTGTGCCGTTATGAAACATCTTTGTTCTACTGCTGTAACATTAAGAAAAGAGACAGCAGATCTAACTGTTCTCTGCAAAGAGCCTCTACAGCTAAGACTGGATCACCATTTGGACCACTTTGCAAATGATTGCTCAAGTGATCACTCATAATCACTTGAATTTTCTGTCTTTGAGAAAAAGTTCCGAAAGGTTGTGAGTGTTGAAAACATTGGAGGATTGGAAACTTAATTAGGATCTACTTTGGAACTATTATTTTTAACAGTACAGTTTTTACAACAGTAGAAAATTTGTTCCTTGTTTGATTTCTTAAAAAATGAGGATTTAAGAACTATTTTTCAAATAGAATAAGAGTAGTGCATTTTTATCAGAATGAACCAGACATTTCTTTTTCCATCCACAAATACCTGAAGGTTTTTACCCCATTCAATTAATTATTTACATTTTGAAAAGTAGAAGGAAAGACGAATCTGGTGGAACCTACCACTATCTTTCAAAAGCTGAAGTTAAAAACACGAAACTTGCCAGACCTATGAAACCCCAGTTTCATAGATACTGTATTTGCTAGAAAATAACTGAGGAATGAGGATATTTACTGCAGAAATATGAGAACTGAGTGAAGTGTGAGAACAGTGAGTCCATCACATGAAATCTCCAGGAGTACAACTTAAGCTTGGTTGACCAGAGCTTTCCAGGGTTTTGCATCTGGACCTGCAGATCATGCAGATATATCCACACATCTCACTAAAGGACTGAACAAGTTTCGAGATGGGAAATCTATGAAGAGCATTCACCATAAAAAGAACATTGTGTTCAAAAGAGATTCTTATGTACTGTGCAAAAATATGTGGAAACCATATTCCATAAGAAAACTGGCAGGTTCCAAAAAATCATCCAAGAGTGGAGGAGGAGAAGGGGCTCTAATGAAGAGAGAAATTAAACAAAAGTACAGTGTTGGGCTTGGGTTTCTGAGTCTCTTTGCACAAGGAGGAATGAACTAAGAGAAGTTTCATGGAAGGGCAGGATGGGCACGGTAACAAGGGACATATCAGAGTCCCTTTAATATGGAATTGTATCAGAAAAACTGTGTCCAGCAGGACTCAGACAGTGATCATTCCCTTGCACTCAGCACTGGTGAGGCCACACTATGAATCCCATGTTCAATTTTGGGCCCCTCACTACAAGAAGGACTTTGAGGTGCTGGAGCAAGTCCAGAGAAAGGCAACAAAGCTGGTGAAGAGTCTGGAGCACAAGTCTCATGAGGAACAGCTGATGGGAGCTGGGGTTGTTTAGCCTGGAGGAAAGGAGGCCCGGGAGAGACCTTATTGCTCTCTACAACTCCCTGAAAGGAGGTTGTAGCCAGGTGGGGGTCGGTCGTTTTTACCAAGTAACATAATGGCACTGCATTTAATGGTGCCGGCAACCCACATGTCAAGTAAGATTATAGCTACCTGTTCTGCAAGAGGACAGGATTAACTATCCTGAAAGTGCCTCAAGAGCCAAAGAAAGAGTCTGTAGAGCTAGAAAGACTAACACTAATAAAAAGGAATATTAACAATGAGAGAAAAGTAGGTGACTCTTTTCCTACTCCAGAAACCACATAGTGCTCAGGTGAAAATTGTTCTTTGCAGTTAAATGGCTTTTAGCTTTTGTTTTACATGTCCTTGGTGTCTATTTTTGCTACAGAGAACATTGTTCAAACAATACAGCAAATGAAGGACATGCCTTTGGATCCTCTGGGAATGACTGAGGTTTCCGAACATGCGTGTCTAGGATTACTTGAGATGCCCTTGCTTTTCTGTCTGACTTCCAGTGGCTGATCCAGAAGGGCAATTGCTTTTCCAGAGGTCCAGTGTCAGACCTGACAGCCCTGTAAGGAGGGCTCAGGTACCCTAAAGCATGTGAAATGTCATTAGAGGGGCATGTTTAGGCATACTAGTCACTCCTTACCAGAGTTATTACTGAAATACTTCACTCTGTGTCAGCAGGAATAATGACACCTTCTTTCTGTTCCACAGAATGAACAACTCTCAGCACCAGGCAGCAACCCCTGTCTGCTCACGCCTGCTGCTGGTCTCTGGTGGCAATGCCAGACTGCCAGTGGATGTCAGAGAAGGGTACCTGCCCTCCAGGGTTGCATGATGAGGGGTTATTTTGGTTATGCTGTGTGTTTCATTTTACATTCAACACTTTTACCAAAGTTTTATTAAATTTTTTGACCTATATGGATTTGTGATAGACTTTGATCTCCACAGCCTCCCCTGAAAATCCTGAAGCCAGTGAAACCCTCCCCAGATTCACAGTCCCCCAGACAGGACATACATGGCGCTGCAGAAGGGTGATCACAAGGAATACCTCTGAGCTTTTCCTCCTTCCCACTGGAAAGCCCAGCAGACGCCAACGGATTTGGACTGGCATTTTAAATCATGTTGCTTTCACCATTTTTTAAAGTGTTGGCAGAGACAAAGCCACATAAGCAGGTGTGAGGACCCCCAGCTCCCAGCACAGACGGCGCTGGAAGGCAAAGGTGGGAGGAAGGCATCAGTGCTGTGCTGGCTGCAGAGCCTGCAAGGAGCAACCAGGGGCATTAAAGGGCCTGTTTCCTTTTTAGGAAAATTATTAATGACCATGAGAGGGAAAAGTGATTCAATACCAAAAACTTGCTGCGCAGCAGCTGTTGTTTGGAGATGGATTCAACTAAAAAGAGCAACACAAACCATAGAGTGGATTTACCTCACTTGATCCAATGCCTGAGCCAAGATGCAGTGCTTTGCTCTTTCTATTGCTATTGCTGTTTCCAACTGTTATTCTACATTGTTTCCAGCAATGACAATGTCCTTTCACTTGAGAACTATTGTTTTCACTTGAACATAATTAAACCAATCCAGAAAATGGGACTGAAACCCCAGAGCAACAGCATACATAACTTCAGTGGTGAAATTGTTTAACCCAGCTTGAAATATTACACACTAGCCTCTTTTTATATAAGAGTGATCAGAAGATGTAAATTGCATCGGTTGTCCTGCATACCTGAAATTTCTGCCTGATTTACCTCTCCAGTGTCTGGCTGAGAAAGTTCACTTTGACTTGTAGGGCACAGGAAGTCTCACAGGATGTATCAGGGAAATACCTGTAAAAAGGTAAAAAGAGGGTGGGAGGCAGGATCTGCACTCTGCTGTGAGTCCGCAGTATGCCAGGGGAACCTGTTTTGGAAACATAGAAAGGAGTCTGCACTGTGATTTCTGAACACTAATTGGAAGATATTTTCTGGACTTGGTCTTCAAATTCAAACAATAGGAGATATTAGTCTGTAAAACTTTTTTTCTGGAGTTCATGGCTGGTGGCTAAAGAGTAGCTATGGTCACCACTTGCCTGCAGATTGAGAACTGGTGCTGGGGCAATTTCTAAGCTTTATGAGTATGAGCTGAGTGGTTTTCATTTTTTGATTTGCTGACACTTCCAGAAAAAATCTTTAAATTCACATTGCTTATTTCTTCTTCTTATGGTTACAGCCTGACATTTTCAATCCTCTCATTTAAGAGTTACATTATTTAAGTGTCTTACATAACTCCTGTTGTCACTGTAGAGGGAGGATTTTTATTAGGAATATTGGTTTTGATTTGTTTCTTCTGTTTGATTATGGAACTCAAAATAGCCTTAATGCATGAAAACTCACAAATGGAACAAAGGAAGAGAGGGGGTAGCTGTATCCTAGGCTGAATTTTTCTCCTTCCAGTGATAACTGAGAGTCCCTGTGGAATTTGTAATCTCTACATAAGTTTATTAATTTTGCACACAAACCCTGTTTATGGCTTCCTTGTTAAAAAAGGTTTTCAAAGTATTTCTTTATAAAAGTTATTGTCTTAACAGTTCCATATGCTAGCAAGGGTCTGTATTTTCTCTAGAATAACTTTTAATTAGCCACCTGGCATAATTCAGTAAACCTTTTTTTTTTTCTTTTTGAGATAAAAGAACAACTGTTGGGAAAAAAAAGAATTTTAAACATAGGAAACAGAAGAAAATCCTTTCCCTAACCTCCTCCACACAATATTCATATTTTACTTTATGGAATAATGATGGGAGAGAACTGGAAGATCTCCTTGAATAGTCCTCCCACCACACAGGAGCTGGTGGAAGCGAATCTACAGAGGAGATTTTCATGTTTTTTCTTCTTGGTTTCACAGATACTTTTAAAGCATTCACAGCTGCTGTGTAATAAACTTTACTTTTTTTGTGGCTTTAAGAGTAAAAAAAGTCAAGTGCTAAAAGTATCACCCCGTCCTTGACACCTGACTTCTTGCAGTCAGGTTCCTAGTTTATGCTCCACGCTCAGGAGCACGTAGTTGTTCCAGTTTCTGCTGAGGAGCTCCATCCTCCTCTCTGGCATTTCTTGGTGATCTCATTACAGGTTATCGCAATTGTACTCTGAACCTTTTTCCTCCCTACCTCCTCCACTGTAGATGTCAGCCACCTTCACTATGTGCAAGGTCTTGCTTATTGACAAATCACTGCCAAATACCACTGGAAAAGCCTTTTATGATGGATTTCAAGATCTCGCCACATTCCCATGTAAGTACCAGTCATTCAGACCCTGCTTTGCTCTTGGGTCTAATAGTTTTGAAGCAGAAATAGAAGTAGGCTTCATTTCTACCGTTGCCTCTACTCCCCCCTGCCCTTTTGGATCCCTGAATCACCCTTGTAAAACTTCAAAATAGCTCTGCAGTCCCGTGTGGCAAGATAAGCTGACACTGTCGCTGCTGCTTGCAGTGACCAGAAAAACAAAACAAGTGGGTCATCAGCCTCTGTGGGCTTTTAGCTCACCTGTCTGAGGACATCACAAAACTGGCCAGGAGAGGCACTGCCCTCACTCAGGCCCTCCTGTTTGTCTGCAGCAATGAGGAACTTTCTATACCAACCTAGGTTTTTCTAAAATGCATAGAAGGCTCCTGATGGCACTGGATTTGATACAAAGACTTCTAGTAATTTCTGTTTCTGTGTGCTGGGACCATCAAAGTGAATGATGCTGGGAATGAACAGCCCTGGGAATAAGGCACAGTAGGTACTGAGGACCTATTTGGGGACTTTGCTGCAGCAGAGATTAAAACACAGTGATAAGGGAAAGCTGTGTGTAAACCTTGCCTGCTCAGCTGCTGGAGGGAGAAAAATCCTTTGATTCCCAAGCTGGTAATGGGGTGGCTAGGGAGAATGAGCCCTTTGTGCAGCTGTGCCATGTCAAACAGCTCCTTTGTGGGCTGCTCTGGCTGTGTCACATCAATGGAAGAAGCAGGGCTTTAGTGCTTGGGGCCTGGCTGCTGGTGTGCAGCAGGAGAAAACAGCAGTCCCAATCTCCACGGCTCTCCCTGCTCTTCCTGTGATGGAATGGTTGCTGTCAGCACATCAGAGACAAACAATTGCTGCACCTGGGGCTCATGCACTACCATCAGTGATGAGGTGGTGTCTGCAGGAGAGTATAAAGACCTGTTCTGCTGACCACCCTGTACCACTTTTCTGCTCCTGCCCACTACATGCAACCCACTCGTAAAGCATCCTGGGTGTCCGTATGGTTTCTTCAGACATAAAGAATTAGCCTGTAAAGTTTGCTCCAGAGCTAGCAGCAGATATGCCAACTAATTCAAACACTCTGTATCTCAGTTTTATCACTCATATCTACTGTGTTTAAACTGTTATGTGTTAAGAGTAGGCTAATTTTGGTTATATTATGAAAAGATGCATTTAATTAATGAAATTTGTAGTGAACTTGGTTTAAAAGGACCTAACTCAGAAATTGGTTCATTCAACTATGCAACAAAATGTACATTAAAATCATTTAAGAGCGAAATAGGCTGATGCCCAGCCCTAGCACCACACAATGCTGCAGAGCACTGTCACAAGGGAGGATTGGCACACCTGCGGGAAGGCAGAGCTGGGGGGGTTGTTTCCCTGTACATAAGGAAGAGGCAACTTGCCCAGAGCACCTGCTCTATATCTGCTCTTCATCTTAACATGAGAAAAAAAAATGGTTTTGCTCTAAAAGCCTTTCTGAGAGGTGTTTGCCTGGGGTGAGCCATAAAAACCAGTTAGTGAGCTTCCCATCACAGCTAAGGTACTGGAAGAACTGAGAAATGCTGTTACTTTTTTGTAAATATCTTTAATTTTGGCAAAATGTCTCCTTTTTAATTTTTTTTAATTTTTTTTTTTGTAGCCTTGCATCACTACTGTGCTCTCCTGTGTCCTTATATGAATGTACTGTCTTATCTTTACATCCTGCCTAGGAATAAAGCTACCCCTGTGTGAGCTGATGTGCAGCATGGCACTGTGCTACTGCCAGCCTGGCCACTCTTAAAGGCCAGGCAGTCTTATAGTGCTCAGCATGGCACTTCTCAGAGTACTGCTCCAGGGCATGCAGAGGGTACCAGGGTGTATTTCCACTAAGGTACACTGCCCAATTTACTAATTGCTCAAATGCGAAGACTGGGTGGAAGAAGCCTCTTGCAGGGGTTGATACTAGTGAAGAAACACCTTGCAGGAGAGCACCAGTGCTCTCATCTCCCTGTGTGAATCCTCCAGGCTCACAGGAAGCTATGTTCTTTCATGGAGCCCCTAATCACTCAGCCTGGCTATTTGGTCCTTGTCCTGGCTGTTAGTGAAGCTGCTGAAGACTCAAGTGGGAGACAGTAGCTTCAAACAAGAGATGGAGGAAAGGAGAGATGCTGGTCAGACTCTTCTATGTGAGATGACCTGTTATCGGTATGTCCCTGCTTTACCTATTTCTAGTCTTTAGAGAGTGATGAGAGATTCAAGAAACCCCTGCTTTTTCAGGTTCCACTCTGGAAACTAGAGCAGATATTTAAGCATGACTTCTTCTCTGGCCACATTTGCTAAAGACCCATGTCATGTGATGTAATGCCATAAAAGAGATCCAGAAGAGTGGCCACGACTTTAATGTAACACTTTTAACCACTCAGCCACCGGCCAGGTTGGTCTGGGACCACCTGGAGTTCCTCTTGGCTGAGATTCAATACAGAAATCGCTTAAGTGATGCATCTTGCATCTCTGAGTCTGCTGGGCTGTGAGCAAACTACAGAGAGCAAAGGGCTTGAAGAGCCTAGAGAGAGATGAGCAGAAGGGTTTGTTTGGGTCAGGCTGCCTGTGGATCTCCTAGGGTCTGGTCCTCGCTATATGGGAACACGACCAGTCTTTGCTACCCTGGACAGTGAGTAGAAGCACATTCACGTGATGGCTAGTTACTGGCTTTGCAAGAGTTCTTCAGGATGGATACAGGTTCCTGAGCAGCTTTATGTTGGCTTTTTAATTTTCTTTTCACTATTCAGCTACACTGTTAAATAAGTTTCTCAGCCAGATTTCAGTTCTGCTGGCTGACACCTGGATTTTTTTTTTTTTTTCCATTTGCAAAATCATGTCAGTTGTTGATTAGTCCTTCACTCATCTAGGGGGTGTAGGCAGATCTTCAAAATATCCGAGGCACTGCTAGAAATGGGACAGCAGCTTTGCTGACTTGATACCGATGGAAGTGGGCAGAGGGATGCCAGTGGGAATTTAGTGGTTCGAGGCATGAAGGCATGGAGGAGCTCGTGAGGCTTGCTGAGGGCTGGGGCAGAGCCAGCTCCAGCTGGTTGTGTCTATGCAGCCTGCAAGGGAGGGCTGAAACCCAGAGTCTCTCCCAGAGGGGAGACTGTGAGCACGCAGTGACTCCAGACTTGCATACAAACTCAGGGCTGAGCCTAAATAAGCAGATGTATAATGTACGCCACGCAGAAGCTTCTGTGACAGCAAAGGTGTAATTTGTGTCATGCAGGATAGATGTTGTGCTTTTCTCATTGCTGTGTGCCAGTGTTGTGTCAAGAGACGTGAAGAGAAAAAGCCATTTAAAAGCAGCTCAGCAGCGGAGACTTTTTATTGATTCAAGCCTTTATACCACATATAACAAAGTAGAAAAGCACTATCAGAGAGACAGATGATAACAAGTCAGCTTTAGACGGACATGAATCATTTCATACCAAAGGTTTGGAAGCGATGCCATGATTTTTGCTGCTTACCTGTCTCTTTGCTATTGGTGCCTAAGGCACTTTCTCAGAAATTGTTTAAAGGGTACATTCCATATACTTGGATGCTGTGATGGAGAAGTGATTTCTTCTCAGCTGAAAAAAAAAAAGCCTTTCAAGGTGAGGAACTCTAAGTTATCACTCAGTACCACTTGATAATCTGTGATGACTGTATGTAAGGAAAAATGTGCTCATAGAAGAGGAAAAAGAAAGTAAGTTATAGATTTTCCTTGAGATGACTCAATGGCAAAAGGTGTGGGAGGACACTAGAAAGGGAGGAAGAAATTAGGACCTCAGGACTAGACCCATATGGAAATGTCAGCTCTCCTGGATACCGCAACTAGATTAAATGGGGTAGATATATAGTCTAAATATTTAGACAAAGTTTAAAGATATTTATGGAGATATATTTATAGATTGAATGATTGCAATCATTTGTGCTCTGGTTCACCAACTTCAATTACACTGCAAAGGTTTTTTGTTTTTAGAAATTACAAAGAAAAACAGAATTTGGCTTTCAATTCCTTCATGTAAAAATAGCTCTTGCATTAGATTTTACAGTAGAGAAGTTAAACATTAAATTTTTTTTTACAATATACAACACCTATGAGCATAAACACATTTATTGTATATACGACCTGGCTTGTTAACAGATATTGCAATAGTCTACACCCTGTTGACACAATTTTTCAGTCAGTGGGGTTTCTTGTGATAATGGGCAAAAATGCAAAGTGAAACAAAAAAACGAAGGAGAGGCCAAAAGTCACAGAAAGAACAAGGAGAAACTATCATTTTTCTAGGGACCTCAGGGGCTGGTGTGGCTTTACTAGCATAAAGGATACAAAGATCTTCACTATCTGCCAGAAGTTTTCTGATGTGCTGCAAAAGAGCTACTTGATTGTGCTCGTTTGTAGAGTAGAACCAGCAAGGTCAGTTCTACAGGGATACGAAACATTGGAGGATACATCTTGTTTCTCCCATAGATGCTTTTTAAAAACAAACAAATGAAAAAAACCAAAATAGAAAGAACTCATCCTTCCAGCTGAGGAACAATGTCATTCTGAAATGATAGAAAAGCTGGCACAGATTTAACCTCTGATTTTAACCATAACTTTAATTCTGTATGGTTTTAGCCTGGCAGTTCAGTCTGTAGGATGATAACAGAAATTGTTGTACTAGCTGTGGAGTCTCTAATAAATCTGATAAACATTTTTTCTTCTGGAAAATTCCAAGTATTCCACATAATCATTCATAACCCCTCCCTTTCTGATATAAAGCAGCTCTGTGCATGATCAGAGCTGTGGTGCTGCAGGAAGGAAAGATAAAGAAGCTTTTTTTCTTCAAAAGACATTTTAAAGGAGATGTTGACCTGATGCTTATGTAGCATAATCCCATTTTGTTTAAGACCTTGCCAGAGATTCTTTTCTGTCTGATTTTTGTCAGAAAAAGCATTCAGAAAAATTATCTTTCAACAGTTCCCAGTGTTAAAATACTTAAAAATAATCTCCCTGTCAACCTGAGGAGATTCTGATAAAGGAAAATAATTTTTGCCCCCTAAACTTTTCTCTCTGCTCACAGTCTCTCTGACTGCTTCCCTTTCGCTTGGAGAGTGAGATAGATTTGAGAAGCTTGTGTTGATCTGGCAAAGTTTCACAGCGTTAACTAACTTGTCAGCATAAGCATTTTTTTTAACTAAAAGTTTGAAGATGTGACTTTATTTTTAAGTTTAAAGCCTATAAATATATGTTCTTGATTTAAAAAGACAAGATGTTAACATTTTCTGCCTCATTATATCAGTGTCAGTATCTCAGCAAAGTAAATTTTTAAATGTATTTGAAAAAGTTCTTCTTGGTTTTCCTTTCAGTGCACTCATATGATATGTGTTCAATCCTAAATTATTACCTAGCATCTGCAAGTAGAAGATGTGCTGGTGCATATTTGCACAATACTGTTTTATTTCAAAAGGTATATTTAGAGACAGAGAAATGCATTATTAAATATGCTGTAAGGTATACTGTCTACATTTCCATCGTGAAATATTTGTATTTTCTGTTGATACCGCTTGATTTTCTAAGGATTCGGTGGTGGTGGTGATGCTGGGTCTCCTGGAACCCTGATTCATCCAGCCTTCATCACCTAATCTTAACTTACAACCAAGAAAGAAACTTGATGGTAGAATCAAAGTCAGAAAAACTCCTTAAAAATTAGGCAATTCAGGGAGAATTCTGGCTGTCGCATGCTCTTCCCCCATGACCACAAAACTAACATTTTTTACATTTATAAATGCTGTTGATTCCTTGGAAAAAGTTGATCAGGGATTTCAGGTGAGAGTGTGGCCATTGGGTCTACGCTGATGTTCCCCTTGCACTGGTCCAGCTGCAGGTACACAGGGAGCAGTGGGGAATGCATAGACAGTGACTGCACTCGTGACATCATAACTCATGTGTTGCTCTGGGCTGGCCATGAGTGCCTGCCAGGCTGACACCAAGCAGGCTTTGCTCAGCCACGGCAGCTTTTCAGACCATCACACATAGGACAGATGAGGATGCAAAGCCACTGCACACTGAGAGGAGCCTTTGACACAAAACCACAAGAGGGAAGAAACCCAGCTGTTTTCTTCCCTTCATCTCAGCTGGGCAAGGAAGGTTGTTTTGTGGTCTGGCATGACACTAAGAGGTGGATGATGCTGCTAGCTCCCTGGATGGGAGTTCCTGCTGCCTGCTCAGTTCACCCAGCTGAATGCCTTACTGCTGAAATAAACATTTGTTTCACTTTTCTCTGCCCCCTCCTTCAGCGTACACTTCTGTTTCCATGACCATGAAAAGGATGATACAAGTCAAATTTGTTTTTCCATAAACCAGACACAAATAGGCCCTAAAATGAATCCTGCTTTCCCAATGGAGACTGGAAGCTTTTTTTTCTGATTTTGTGGATTCCCCATTGACATCACTATATGGATGTTAAGTCAGGGATTTTCGGAGAGATAAGTGTAAGGGGATGGAACATAAATCCAGACAGAACAAAAGAAATTTCCGCTCCCATTACAACAGAAATGGTAGTGGCTGTTTCTTGTACGAGACTGGAAGAAGCTACCTCATGGCATTTAACAATTCCCTAAGAATGTCAAAGTGCCATAAACCACAACCTTAGGAAATGGAAGGACAGGATATCGCTACTACATTTCATTATCAGAAATGCCTCAACTGATTCAAAAGAAACCCCTCTATGTCACAAAATCCCTGTATCATCATCAATGATTGAAAAGAAACCCCTTACACATACCTATCTATGGATTATAGTACACAGTAACATGTAGGAAAAAGTTCCAAGTAAGGTACTGTATGGATAGCACAGTTAAACAGGGGTCATGCTTCACTGAAAAGAAAGTGGAGGTGGAAAATATATAAATTGAGGTCAGTGCTGCATTACGTGTCCATCAGGTTTCTGCAGCAAAGTCCATGAAACAGGTCTTGCTGTTCAACAGCGAATGAAATTTAATGAAAATCACTCTGGTTTTCATCTTTATGGGAGAGATTGCCAGCAAGATGATTTCCAGATGAATGTGTCCTCTTCCAGTCTCACTGACTTTTAATAAATGAGAATAAAGTACCCTAAAAAGAAGTACCCTTCTTTTTTTATTTTTGGGTTTTTTTTTAAATGGGAGCTGCCTGAGTCTATGCGTACATGCAGATTTCTTCCAGTCCATGGAAGACTGTGAACTGTTTTGCATATGAAGAGCTCCACCAGGTTCAGGTTTCTGCATACAAAGTCAAGTATGAACTTATGTGCACACAAGGAACGGTTTTTATGCATTGGCCAAAATGTTTTATCTAGAGTAGCATAAAACAGGCTAAGTATTAGTTCTCAATTTTCATAATAAGTGAACTGGGTCAGACACTGTTGTAACTCAGAGAAAGACTCTTGCCAGATACTTTTCTATCGAACAGAATTGTTGGAAAGTAGTCGGTGAATTCAACATTTACAAGTGAATGTATTTTATAGATCAAGATCTTTGGTTTTGTTCATCTGTTTTGTTCTGTTCCCTATTTGCTGCTTTTCCATGCAATTTGCCAATCTACCAGGACAGTCATTCTTTTCAATATATATTCTTGTATGTGTGTGTATGTGTAGGATAAGAAAATAATTATTTGCCATTAGAAGTCTCTGGATTAGTCACACCAGAATGTGGGTAACTACTAAGACCTCAAAAATATGAAGTGCAGATGTTTGATTGAGGGAAAAGGGGTAAATCCAAGGAAAAGCTGCTGTAGAGGAGAGGACAGACACAAAACTTCATTTTGAAGTGAACTGTCTCTGTTCTTTGATTCAAGTGCTTTTCATTTGTATGCAAATAATAGAAACTAGCAAATGATCCAGGATAAATCCAGTCAAGGGCTAAGATCATTATCACTATAATCAGAAATGGATGTTCCCACTTACTAAAACAGGAGAAGACTGGAAGCATTGCAGCTGTTGTAAATATTCTCAGCAGTGAAACTAAATGAGCAGCCATTTACCCTGGGCAAATTCTTGTTTGAAAGTAGAGGCGAAAGTTAATCTGTTCTCTTGTTTTCTCTGGTGGTCTCTATGCTGTGTACGGCTGCTTTGTTGTGTGCTGATCTCCTTCTTGTCTGTCAAATACATACAGCTCTCCTGGGGGCACAGGAGAGGGTGGAGGAATAAAAGACAAGACAGATGTGTAGTAAGGATGATTGACGCTGTGTAGCAATTGCCAAAAAATGTACACGAAAAAGACTTTTTGCAGATCATACTGGGAAAGAACAGTAGAGGAGGAGCAGCTTGCACAACATGATCTTCAACAGATTTATATCCAAGAATCTTGAAAATGAGAGGAGATAATGCAATGATATTATTTCACCCACTAAGGAAACTCTACAGGACTGTACCAGCATGGCTGTACTTTTGATGGTTTGAGAGATTTCCCATGCACTCCAAGGCAGAGAGGTGGGTCCAGGGCAAGAACAGGATGGCTCACCCTGACCATGGGACCATACCCCTTGGGACTATCCCTGCTACAAGATCACATCCAAGACTGGGCTATGACACTGCATTCCCATTAAACCTCTGAGATGGTGACCTCCAGCTGTGAGTATCAGTGCCACAAATTTGTACAAAGCAGCAGCCTTGGCAAGCCTCAAAGCCACCTGATAGGTTTCATGGAGTAAAATGGATCATGCAAAGCCCTCACATCGTGTCAGACAGACAGCTTGGCACAGAGCTGGCCACACAGTGACCTCCAAGTTGATTTGCAGCCAGTTGCTTTCCTTCAAATCATAAAGTTTGCCTAAACATGTTTGGATTGAGGATTTAGAAAATGTGAGAGGGAGAAGGAAGAACTACTCCTGGAAAGCAGCCAAATTTGTAACTGAAATGCAGAGATGATTGAATATAATTCTTGGAAGAACCGTAGGCTGGTGTACCTCAGTTCTTGAGGAGGCACTTGAGCAAATCTCCCCTTGATAATGAGGCTCAAAGCCTCAAAATTTGGAAGGTCCTGGTTTTTTTTTTTTGACAGACTCTACT
The DNA here is from genome assembly GCA_013397755.1 of Cnemophilus loriae. NCBI lineage: Eukaryota > Metazoa > Chordata > Aves > Passeriformes > Corvidae > Cnemophilus > Cnemophilus loriae. Next base: position 4,741,117 of record VZTF01017490.1, on the reverse strand, counting down.
GTAACAAACACCTCTCTTGGAAAAAAATTGTTAACAATTACTCCCTGTAAAGGATGTGCTTTCATCAACAGATCAGTCATATTGCAAGTTGCAACTCATTAAAAAGATTCTTTCTGGGCTCCTGTCCAAAATTAGTGCCAGCTTTCTCCAAGAGTTTGAGCAAACACAACTGCCACCATCAGTGCTGCCTTCCTTTGGAAAAATCCTTTGATGCTCAGTGGCTGTGGGAGTCAGCCAGCCACTAACACGTGTCTGCAGTTTCTTCCTGCTGCTGACAAGGTACTACCAGGCTGAACAAAGCTGCACGGCTGCATGCTGAGGTCCCACAGCATGAGGTCTTCTAAGCCTGCTCACTTCCGAGGCATCGTGTGGCTCCAGAGGTGAGTTATCCAGCTGGGCTGTGGGTGTGGTACAGGCTAGCTGTGTAAACGCCAGCACAGAAGCAGAAAATGTTCTAGCTCAATCACAAGCATGTCTCACAGCAACACAGCGTCATTTCACTTTTTCACTATGCAGGTGTCCAGGGTTTTGATGAGATTCAGTGGGAGAACAAGGTTGCTCATACTGGGATGGAGAGAGGCCAGCCTGCTCAGAGCAGAGCCAAAGGCAATAAGTAGGAAAAGTGTAAGGAGGAGGCAAGTCTGAAGTCATGTTCGTTTTGGGAGTGTAATTCCCTTACAGCAGGCTGCAGTGCTGTAGCAAGCCCTAATAAAGATACAGTCTTCCAAACACCCATGGATTTGGATGCTGACACCAATGACAAGGAAGGGAGCTAGTGAGGGGCTTCTCATCTCTTTGCCAGAGCCAAGCAGTCACTAAATAAGGCTGAGGTAATTCTTGTGTCAGCTCCAGAAGTGCTTGGGGAAACAGGTAAACATCAGTATTGCATTTGCAGATGTCAGATACCTACAGGGTTAGATGTCTGCTGAGCAGGGAGCTGAAGTCAGGTACCTGAAGAAACAGGCATCAGGTAAATGAAGGTCTTGTGAGTTGGCTCTAACATGAGGAACACAAGATTTCTCTGCTGTTAGTGTAAGGATTGCAGGGGAGTGTAGTTTGGCAGGTCTCCCTGGGGCAGCTGCTAGTGCTGTGGGGTACATCCCAGGCAGGCCTCAGCTCAATCCTCAGTGTGTTTCACATACACGACTTGCTCCAGGCAGAAGTTTCAGGCCCAGCTCCTTGGATGTTGAGTCCACTGGGCCACCACACAACATGGGGACGGGCTTGAGGAGCACTTGCTCCGCTTCACCTACCAGCTTGCTGTGAGGAGAAGGATAAAGAGGACTTCATTGGTAGCTAGTTTTCTCCTAGGAGAAACAGGAGTTTTAAGAGGGCACTTCAGTTCACTAGATAAAAGAGAGGCTTAATGTTTCATATCTGGAGAAGATCTAACAGATGTTTACTTTGTGCCTCACCAGGGCTGGAACCCTCACTATTTAATACTACCTGGCACTTACAGTATGCTAATTAAGGACAAAGAATTGTGCAAACATTAATTAACCTTCAAAGAATAGGAGAGAATCCTTTTTCAGAGGTGAAAACCCAGAGGGCGGAGATCTTAAACAAGGTCACACACACAGCATCACTGTTGTTTCAATATCCTCTGCTTTGAGGGAAGATCCTCAGGAGGAGGCGAATAGCCTGAGGAATAGGGATGTAGTGAGGACTGCTGAAATGACTGATGGGAGAAGAAGGGGACAAGCCTTTTGATGAGCCAAGCAAAGAAGAAATGCCTGAAGGATATTGGAGAACAGGGGTGGGCTGCAGAATATATTCAAGGGCAGAAATAGCAGGTGTGCCTATGAGATCAAAACAGAACAAGCTGCTTCCAAAGAAGCCCTGACAAACAGGGATTAAAATAATTGAAAGGTTCCTGAACTATAGCACTAAGGACAAGGTGTTAGGTTTCACCTCTATTGGTCAAATAAGTGTTCCAGCAGAGGCACTTCAAATGTCAGCACTTGCCAATATTTACTGCTGAGTGATTAGCTCAACTGACGGTCCAGCCGTGAGAAGCAAAGGGTTCCTTTGTGATCAGAAAAGGAAATATGATGGCAAACATGCTGGCAAATATAAGTAGGAAATAATTTTAAATGGTGGCAAATGCATATCATATTCGCTTTCAAATCAGATACAGTAGAACCTAGTTTTAATTACACTGGCACTCACCGTGTGTAACTACCATGCAGAGACTTGCAGTACATTGCACAGTAACACTGAATCCACAGGCTTCTAAAAGAAACATGAAAATACATATTAAAAGAATCATAGAATGTATTCCACAAAATGAACTCTTTCTTTTTTTTTTTCCTTTTTTTTTTGCCAGGAGAAATGTTCTCTCCTGAGATGCTGCTTACCTTTGCACATCTGGTAAGAGCCTTGAAAAGAATTTAGTGCAGGTGCCAGTTGCAAAAATCACCTGCAGTCCTGGGATTACTTCTGACTTCCTACTTTCCTTTTAAAGCAAAAGAACAATGCAACTTGACAGCATTACCAAGCTGCCCAGAAAGGCAGTTTTAAAAGATTCACTGCCTAAATAAGATTTTCAAAGAGTTTTTACTGCTTTTCTTACCCCACGGCCCTGCAAATTAGTGTTCAGGTAGGAGGCTTATTGAACAATATTTTTCCTGGATAATAGCAATATCAAAGGTATCCAGCTATGGATTAAGCCTGGTTTTATGGATCTGCCATTTCTCTTTAAATAATTTTGCCATTCTGCAGCAATTTGGTTGTTTCTTTCTAATGTCTCTGAATAGCTAACAATTATGCATGCAGAGATCAAGATGAATGTACTCATGGAACAAAGCTGGCAGCCTTTCTTTGAAGATGGAGGAAAGGTGGCTACTTACAAAAAGTATTCAAGAGAAGCAAAATGAGTTTTCCTGTCAAGGACAGTTGTGGAGTTAGCAGCACAGCTGGGGCCTTCTAGCTCTGAGACCAGTTCAAAATTAACAAAACAGAATTTCCTTGGAGAACAATATTGCAAAACACAATGCTGTCAAATAAGTGGTGTAATCCTGTCATATTTTGTTATTTTTCCGAAGAGCCACTTTAAATATACCAGTAAACTATACAGAATTTAGCAGACTATTTTTCTCATATTGTGGATTACATTAATGTATCACCCCAATGTATTAATATTGTGGTTTATCAGTATACCAGTATCGGTAGCCAATTTGGCCAATTCTGGAGCATGATTTCATTGGCTTACTGTATCTTAGTTACTTACGAGTTCAGTACAGCAAGCTCCCTCCTTAAATTAGGGTTCTTCGGTAAATCTTTCTATAAATGGAAATGTAAATTTCAATGTCTGTGCTCAATAACGTATTGTTAACTCCATTAAAAAACCCCAATCTATCATAATACCATTTGGGAAAACTAAGCCTATTACCAGAAAATTCAGCTGTTTTCAATTTTCAGTTTTGCATTTGAAAAGTAGGCCATTAAAATGACAGGTGAGTGCTGCACAGCACAGATTCTAAGTGACTCCTATCCTACATGGGATAACTTAAAAACTGGAATTAAATCCTTCGTAAAGAAATGGCTAAAAGACAAGAAGGCTTTTCCAAAATGCTGTTGGTGAGGAATTTCTAAGACTGAGGGAGTTTTAAATTCCCCTTTGGTAGCTATAAATAACTTCTTAGTCAAGAAGAAAATCAGGAACAAACATGATTTTTTTGTACCCTGCTCTTGTCCACTGAAGTAACCGAACTGCTACAGAGAACATAATTTGGCACATGATGTCTTTGTTACTTGACACTTACACGTATTTCTTGCATGACAGGAAGTGAATGATTCCAGCTGTACACCTGCAGAATTTTGTTCCTTTTCCATTGATGGCAATCTGGGGTGATTACACTGATACGTGTTCAGGAATCCTAATTCCACAACAATATCAGAGCCAAATTTGCCATCCCACTGCTTAGTTCTTAACCATAGTCTTAAACTTCTCAGCACACTGGAAAATGTTATGAGGCAACTGCTGAGTTACTGTAAGTTTGGTACACAGCGTTTCCCAAAAAGCAAGGCTGGAAAAGAGGTTTTAAAGGACCTTACAAGAACAGGTATTCCCCAGTGAAATGGCATTGCCAATACTCATTATAAGCTTTGGAGTCTTCCCAGAAGCCTAAAGATAACCACGTTGATTCTGGACTGTAAAACTCCCTCCAATTCCCAGTGCACATGGATATCTGTGGCACAAGTGACAACATGGCATCTGATGGATCAGGTATGGAGACTGAGTACACTGCAGATGTCCAAAGTGTTTGCAGTTTGCAACAATCCTTCAACTTTCAGGCTGCATTTCTTTAGGATCAGATTGTACTTGTTATTTCACCTAGACAGCCCTCCTGCCTCCTTGATGTTTACAGACAGGTATTTATATGCAGCAAATGCCTGTTCTCTCAGCCTTCATTCTTCTAGTGTAAGCAAGGCAAGCTGTTTTAGGGTCTTCTCCCATGAAGACTTTCCACAATTCCTTACCCTGCAGTAGCTGCTATATGCCTTTCACAGGTTGAGAGTCTCTTTCTAGGGCAGAAATTACCAGCACTGTTTGCTACATTCCCTGTCAGTCATCACTTGTCCTTTTCAGGTGCATTAATATTTCATGTTGTGCTTGATGCATCAATATATCTGTTCCGTATTGCAGATGTATTGTGAGACTGACTGCACCAAACTGGGAGCTCTCAGCCATCCTTTGCTCAACTGTTATGTCCTCTGACTTTTGTATACTTTGGTTTAAGGCTGAAGCAATGTTGATTACTCCACCTAATTTGATGACCTCTGGGGACTCACTGGGGAATCAAAAGGAGCAAGATGTGAGATAAGAGTAGAGGATGTCACATGTTCCCTGCTAAAGTAAGCCATGATGGAGATCATCTATTACAGCAGGTAATCTCTTCAAGCAGGTGTAGTAGGGTACACATACTCGGAGCCTCAGGTGTCCTGCTTCATCTGGTGCTTCAGCTAAAACATCTAAAGCAGTAGTCCATTCCAAACTACTACAGAGCCTTTAGTGTGCCTGTTGCCATCATCATTGATAAGTGAAGAAGTTAGTCCTTCAGCTCAAGTGATAGAGGTGTCCTTTATGAGACTGAGAGCTCAGTATCCAATCCTGGCCAAAATCCCTGCCAGAGGAAACGTTAGCCTTGGCTGCAGAAAACAAGAAGCTTTGAAAATTCAATATAACCCTCTCCTGGTGTTATACAGACAGCAGTGTGTGAGTGAGTGATGTGTGTGAGTTATTGATTTATCCTTCAAATTCTGTCCTTCATTTTATTCACATAACTTTATATCACAGGTTTTATGATTGATAGAAAAATATGATTCTATTTCCATGCGCAGGAAATGTTTCGTGTGCCAATTTCCCTAAAGGAGATGAGTGATTAGTGACACAATGCTTGTGTCCTCACCATCACCTCTGATCACCTGTATCATCTGGAACCTGTTTTTACCCCCCAATCAGAGAATCAGAGCAGTCTCAAAAGAAGTGTAGATGCTGAGTAACAAATAAACATTACTCTTGTTCATGGGTGAAGAAGAGTGTTTGTATGAGGAGCAGTCATACTCCAAATATCTGTTCAGACAGACATTAGCTTTTGTGAATTGTTGTAAGTAAGAATGCTGGTCAAACTGAACAACAACTGCTTCAAATATGAACAAATACCATATTAGGTTAGTTCTGTTAAGCACATGAGTTTCTGTCACATTTGATCTGAAACACTGTGAATATATTCCCTAGCTGCTATTTCCAATTTCCTGCTTGCTGATGGGTTCCTCTTCTGCATGACGGTTTGCTACAGTATATCACTGAAACAAAATGACAAATTTCTTAAGCATATTGCATTCTGATAAGAAAAAAAAAAATAGAAGAAAAGAGTTTGTACCTATATCCTACTTCTTCTGTCAGTCACTAAAATTGATTGACTCTCTTCTGTTTCTTCCTTTTCATTCATGATCGTGTTTTTGCTCAAATAATTGATTTATCATGTATCTAATGATTCTTGCCTGGTTTTGAACTTGAAAAATATCCATGCCCTGGCTCATTGCTGTAGTATTTGTCAACAGAATAACACCATAAATCATTTTGAGCTTAAGATCAGACTGGGAAGGTGGAGAAAGGTCTGGATGATTTAAAGACATGTGCAGAAGAGATCTGAAAAATTTTCTGCTTTAGAGAAAGATTTTAATTAGCCAATAATAATAAGGCTGTATTGGAATTAGGGTTTCTCTAGGAGGTAGATACTGCAAACTGTGGGGTTGTTAGAATAACAGTTTGCGTGAGTTTGTGTGTGGAGAACATTGGAGGTATCTTTTGATGGATTTGAGTATTGTATTGCCAAGAAAATCTTATATCAGTGTTAGCTTTGCTGTTCATGTAAAAGCTCAATGGCTACAAGTGTTGTTAAGTGAAGTATTCAACCAAAGACCTCCTGGAAAAACTCCTTTGATGATGCGGAATTAAAAACATGGCTTATCTCAGCACAGAGAGAGGGGAGGAGAGTCACAGCTTCTCAAAGTCACAGGGAAATGCCACAAGAGACAGCTTGGACATGGGTTGGACCAGGTAGAGACAAATTGGTTAATCAGGTTTCTATCCGGCCAGGGGTCCAAGGCTTCTGCTCTGACAAACAGGAGCTTGAGGTTTGGACATAGCATGAAGCAGAGAGATCAAAGATACAGTTTGTCTGTAATTATATGCCTGTCCAGGGTGTATTTGCAATCCCCCTGCTCTGGCTGTTGACCCACAACCCCAGTTCTGCCCCTTGGAGGTACCTTTAAAAGATATGAACATACAAAAAATTAGATTAAGAAAACTGAGCAATGATTATCACTTTCCAGTGAAGTTTGGGCACTTTGGTATCTAGTATGAAGTTCATGGCCATGAAAAATAATGCACGCATTAATTTCAAAAGCGGTTTTGATATATCTATATCTAGATATATCTATCATCTATATCTTTATCAAGATGATCTTTCAATGTAAATTTTTAATGCCCATGGAGCACAATAAGTAAAACAACACAAAGTCATATTGTTTTTTGCATGATAAAAAATGTCAGCAATTTCAGACTCTCCCATTTTAAAAAGAGTGATATATGGCAAAAATGCTCAGGGCCAAATTAATCTTTATTATAGAATAATATTTACCAGTTGTATTTTTGTAAGGAGAACTTGCTTGAACTATAAGACTGGGGGAACATCTGGTCTCCTTCACATCTGTGCTGCCGTAAAATGTCCTTAGTGATAAAGGTATCACTGCAAACAAAATCTTATCCAGCCTTGGAATGAGCTGGTCTCCAACATATTAGAAAAAGTCATTTACTAGGTTTGGACTGTTATCCATATTCTCGGATACAGCTGAGAATTTCTTCAAATACATTTTAAAATCTATTTTACTGACACTATCATAAGAATAAAAAACATTAACATTGTCTTTTAAAATTAAGAACTTGAATATAATGTACTTTAAAAAAAAATAAAGTGCCATTTAAATTCAAAGTTACAGTTAAAGATGCTGCAGTTTCCAAGCTAGCTAATGCTGCCAAATTTTGCTAGATCAACACAGGCTTTTCAAGTCTGAGTTTAGAAATAAACAACCTGAGGGAAGAATGTTGTTGGTGGAGTGAAATGTAGAAATGTATGCTGACACACAGTGAGGAACTGGTGATAGCTGCTGTGTGCAGTCTTCATGCCTGCAATATGCCCACAATTCACTTAATACAAGAGAAAATGGCCAGCTGGTCCTGTTGAACTGAAGGCAGCAAGCTGTGCTCCCTTGCCATTAAACTCAGGAAGAACGCTCTTCTTGAAAATGTAACTTTTCAAAATTACTTCAACTATTCTGTACTTTTTCACAGATATTTCCATAAATGATTGGCTCTTCTAACTCTGACTGAGACATTTGAAAGAAGAAGTTTCAAGCTGTGGTCAAAAAATGTACCTGTTCTCAGAATTTATTTTGCAAAGAAGAAAATGTGACTGATCTTCTAATGTACTGTAAGGTGAAAATAAGATGGAAGTTAATAATTATAATATCAAGATTTTCTTAGAGGATAAGCTATACATTCTTGCTTCATATCTGTTGAGTAGAGCTCCATTATTATACTAACCAAGTTCTCATACTTGACTACAATAATGTCATTTAGCACTATCTTCAAATAGGGATGGTACATAAAGACAAAGCCATAATTAGGATTGCTATATCTAAATATATGGACCAGTTAGGTAGAAAAAGTGCTGTAAAATTATTTTTTGATCCTTCAAGTCTCCAAATTGTTTCTGTCTCACCCTTCTACTTAATTTAATCTACCAAACATAAAATCACAGCATCCTTAAGGAAAATATTAAACAAACAACATCAAAAAGTCTCATCAATCCTCACAGTTTACATCTACTTTATATAATGCTTATGCTATAAAACAGAAAAGAAACACAGGTATTGTGAACAGCATGCAGATTAAAACAAGCTGCCCTTTCAGAGGCATTTGTCCTCTACACAACTACTATTTTCTTCCAGCAGTGAATCTGTACAAAGGTTTCCTGCACAGGGAATAAATAAATGGATGTATTTAAAGAGGACAAATATTATACTGCAAGCCATACCCGTGCTATCATGGCCCAACAGATGCTAGAGAAGTAGCATTTAGACATTGTTTTTGCAGAAACAAAAGGCTTATCACTGGAGTGGTATAACGTTAACAGGAGTGCTGACCTACTTACACACCATAACACTCTGAGGAGCCTCTCGGGAGATTGGAGACCCTGGAGCAGGGCATGTTTTACAAGCCAAGTCATGAAACTATGACCAAGAGCATAACTTTTTTTGTGGCAGCTGTTTAATGTTGACAGGAAAATACTGGGCAAAGTTATGACTGTCTTAGTACAGATATGTAAAGTTTACTTGTCTAATTCTCTACTGATTGCTCTAGGCTTCCACTACATTCACCGGAGAGCAACCCACACACTCTCTGACCTACTTTAGCTAACTACCTCCATATGAGATGAATTTCTCCCTGGATGTGCCCACTTCTCCCAGATGTCTGTAATGGGAAGCAGTGTACATAGCTGAGAGTTTGGAAACTAACTTTTTGAGACCTAAGTGAAATAGGTCCCACCTGTGGTCTAAGAGTTCCTCTATGACTTACAAATACCTGAGCTAAGTTTTGTAAAAAAAAAAAAGGTGTGTTCTCATGAGCTTCTTACAAGTGTTGGTAATGAAATTACCTTTGACTGAGTTGATATGGGTTATGTCCAGTGCACCAGACTCTTCCTGGCGAGTGAATAGATAAGCTATCCAGCTTTTCCATTTAGACATTCTCATCGTTTACTTCATGGTGAAACCTTGAGATAGCTGAAGAAGAAAAGCTGGATGGCATCACATCTACTCACCCTGGTGACAAAGTGATTGGAAAGATGTACCCAGTGCAAGGAAAGTAAAATAGCTGAACCAATTTTACTGAAAAAAATGAATGTCTGTTTTGCAAATACATCAGAAGGGAGACCTTGTTGAGGCTTTTCAGTATTTAAAGGGTCCTATAAGAAAGACAGGGACAGATTTTTTAGCAGCTCCTGTTGCAATATGACAGGGGATTATGGTTTTATATTAAAAAAGAGTAGATTCGGATTAGATACAGGGAAGAATTTTTTCACAACCTGGGTGGCAAAACACTGGAACAGATTACCCAGAGAGGTGGTGGATGCCCCATCCCTGGAAATATTCAAGGATGGATGGGGGGGTCTGAGAAACCTGACCTAGTTGAATATATCCCTGCAGGGGAGTTGGACCAGATGACCTGTAAAGGTCAGAGGGTTTAGACTAGATGACCTGTAGAGATCCCTTTCCAAACTAAACTATTCTATGACTCTATGATCTTCTCTGTGGCATTAAGATCCAACTGCTATTTTATTTCCTCTAAAGCTCTAGAATTTATGACCAGTAAATGTCACTTTGCACTAGTGTAAGGAGGTTATGATATACTAGTTGTATGTGATTGAAATTATACAGGAATACAGAGAAACTTACTATCAGGCAGAGCTGCTTCAGCTCCGGTGACTCTGCTGGAGGTGAGTAGCAAGGTATGACAGTAGCACAGAGGTACCCAGTTAGCAGCACATTATCTCAGGGCAGTAGCACAGCAGTGTATCTCACTTGCACAATACTGATGGCATATGCAAACAAGCTGCTTTTAATCACTCTGCAGATGTAACAGGTAAAAATCAAGGAATAAAATAGTTTAAAGTAAATTTTGTATTTAAAAAAAATAGAAGACTAATCCTCCCAGTGTTGTGGGTGAGCTCCAGTCAGCTTTAAGCCCTATTGAAACTTCCATCAACAAAATCCGTACAGCCTTTTAACTTAATTTGAGAGAGGCCTGTTACGGCTTGCCATGAAACTACAAGGGAAAAAATAGTTCCTAAGTACCATTACCCATGTGTTTCCAAAGTATCTGCTTCTTGGGTTGGGTTCCCTTCAACAGATCAGCATGCTAATGACTTGATGTTTGATAGCATTTCTGCTAGTTTTGATAGAATTTTTTCATAATTTTGCTTCTTAAAAAAAAGAGTTATTTAGACTCTTAATGTGTTCATAACAAATTGTCTCATTGAAAGGAGGCATTAAATTCAGTTTAGGCAAGAACAGAGAAGAAGATTTAAGGAGAGATAGATCCCCAGCATGGTTTGGAGATGCTTTGTTTATCTGTGTCTCTGAATCTGCATTAAATCTTCACCTGGAAAATGCTGAATAAAAAATGGGTACAATCCCGTATCTTATGAAGATGATCTTGCTCCCAGCTTGGTGCTCTGGATCCAAAGCTTGTCTTTCCAGCAGGCTCTGGCTGAGATATGTATGTGGTGAATCCATCAGTTTCTAACATACACATGAAATTCTAGTACTTCGACTTATCCTGCCCAATGCACTGACTGCCACTTCAGGGGGACAGGTGCCAAATCCCATCTGCAGAGACATCGTTGCTCTGTTTTACACCGTTTGGAGGTTAGCTCTTCAGAGGTTCTATCTGTTTGACAGACTTTGCTTTTTACAAGACACCTGTTATTTCTGCAACACTATATAATTATTTGTGATTGCTCTTGATACGTCTTATGTGCTCTCATGCCCAAACCTCTCCTGTAAGATGACACATGGCTATGTGACTTTGATTTCACACTTTTTCCTGAATTTTCATTCTGGATTAGATTCTGTTCACTTGCTGAAACAATGAATCCCCAGAGAATATCCAGTAAGTTGTGTGATTTTTTTAGTTCAGTGTACTATATAGCATACATAAATGGCATGGGCTTTTTTTACAGTAAGGCATCAAGCCCAACTACCCAGTGAAGAAACCAGAGCTGTTAGCACAGCTTTTGAGTACACCTACTGCTTGCCAAATATTTGTTCTACAGCAGCACACAACTGCTCAGCCAAGACTGAGGTCTCCAGTGCGGTGCTCAAGCAAACTCTAGTCCTTGCCCAGCCCCAGAGGCGGTGGAGAGGTGAGGAGAAGGGAGATCATGTGAGATGCACATACTTTGCTTTTTAGAGACACTGTTGGCACATCAGCTCTGATTTGAAAGCAAAGGGGCTTTGTCGCCAGCAGTGCCGAGGGAGCAGTGTCATGGCTTTTAGCTGAGATGCATCCTTACAGGTCAGAGCCGAGGAAGAGCAACATGTGTCGGGGCCAAGGCTCTGGGAGGCCATCCAAGAAGGCATTGCAGAGGCACTGAGTACATGGCATTGCTGTTCGCAATTTGGCATACCAGGAAGAAGGAAAGAAAGAAAAAAGAAAAGCACCAGGTAGGATGCTTTTAGTTTTAAATTTGTCATAACGCCATGGAATCCTGATGTTTTAATTCCCTTGGTGTTTGCATTACTTTGTAAGCAAGCAGTTATGAATTCAGCCAGAATAAAGGTGAACAAGAGGTGGTACACAGATATGCACACGGAGAAAATCTGATACTATGATTTTGCTGGAGAAAGTTTGGGATTTTCAGCATGTTTTTGTTTGTTTTGTTAGTTTTTTACTGCTTGCACAAACCTACACTATTTCTGTAATTAAGTTTACAGGCTCACACCTTTGACAGACAGGTGAAATTATTTCTGTTACATGTTCTGAGTTTTAGTCTACTAGTCAGCCATAATATATCCTAATATGCAAGATTAAAAATCCCCAAACAAAATAAATACATATATATACATACTTGTCTCTCTCCATGTGTGTATACATTTTCCTCTTTTTTCAAGTTAGTTTTAGCTAAAAGATTCATAAAGCTGTTTATTTTTTAATTGAAAAAGGATATTCCAGTGAGAATAGTAGAAAGCTAAAATAATGCTTCTCTACAGAGCTTTTTATTCCTCCCAGTGCAGACACCACTGAAAGCAGCTAGCAGAGGTGAGATTTGCTGTTGAAAAACAGGCTTTGAGCAGTACAACCTGAGAACGTTGCCCTAATAATAGATTGTCAGCATTTGGACATGTTAGATACTGCAAAATATACTTCAAACCACACTGCAGACAGCCTTTTTGTCAGCTTATAATTTCGGGGACTTTTTTCTCTTTTTGCCGCTAATCAGAACTTTCTCTTTACTCTCCTTATCCTAGCTCTGTTTTAATGCTGAGACTTAGGTGTGGTGTGTTCAGTGCAGCCCGTGCAGGACAATAATTATGTGAAATGGTGTGTAAGGTTTTCTTGTCTTTCTTTTTCTTCTGTCCTTCATACGGCTGCAGCACACAGGTCCTAGAGGTCTTCGGGCTTTTCCAGTTCTCAGGGCTCTGCTGAATTAATGTGCCTGGGGGAGCAGTCCTTGCTCCTTATGTCAGCTGTCACAATGTGCACACCATTAAGCAGTGCCACCCCACTTAGCTGGTTTGTGGTACTTAGCTCCAAAACAGTTTGACTGATTTTATTCTAGTGCATTGTGGAGGCATTCCTACTGGCTTGCTGTCCAGTTGCTCCCGGGTCCTTGCTTAATCTAGCAAGAACAAGGAAGGCTAAAGGTGAACTTGGATTATGCCTGTGGAGAGTCCTTATCTGAGAGTCACTTGTCTCTTCATAATTAAAAGCACTAATCTTCCAGGGTTTCACAGTGTATATCTTCCAGCCTCTGTTTTCCCTTTCCTGACATTTAAACTGATTTCCCTTTTGACTGTACACACCTTCAGATGAAGTACACAATAGTTACTATAAAATTTTCTTCCTAATTCAGCCTTTTAATTTTCTACTTAACTTTTGCTTTCTACGTGCTCCTAAACTTTGCTGCTTCTACTTTAGAGTGAATCCCAAGTACTTCACAATAAAATTTTTAGTCAGCAGATTAGGGGAACCTTAGAAAACAGAGGGGAAAAAATATTTTGCTGTTCCTACCACCCACCTGGTTCTGGCTGAGCTCAATATTAAAATGTTGTTCAAAACAGAAGGAACAAATTAGCACAGGAAACTCATGGAGGCTTCACATTAGCCAGGAAGTCCCAGGCTAGCTTCTGGTTTGGCTGGAAGCTAACCTTATGGGGTGAGATCTCCATGTCTACAGTCCTGCTTGAAAAAGTTTATCTCAGAGGTTTTTCTGGGGACAGAGCAGGGAAGTGTTCCAAAATACGGAGCTGCCAAATCCTAGCATATTTCCACTCTTAAGCACAAAATTGTAACAAGCTCAAACTAAACAGGCAAACGTTTATCACCTTACAGAAGGCAGAGGCATGAACAAGCACTTTGGTGCTTCTCATTCTGCTCCATTTTGGGGTCTGCTGTTAGGGGGTTAATTCTGAGGACCTCAGAACAGCCCGTATCTGTCTGCCTGTCTCATAGCACTGGGAAGCAAAATGCTGTTGCTCTCTTGCCTAATCTATCTCCAAAAGAAAGTGAAAAGTAAAGAGCGATGAAACGTTTTGCAGGCAGACACTGAGCATGGAAACACTAGTGATCTTCAGCTCTCGACAAAATGAAATCTTCCTGTCCTGTGAAAGGACAGCAAACCTAATAACTTGGGCCTTTAGTCAAATTAACAGTGAATGGTGTTGCACAGTGCTTCAGGCCACACTTATTTAGGGATTTCCATGTGAATCTAGGTACCTAACCTCAGGCATCAAAGCAAAGCTCAGATCACAAGCAAGCATCAACTCATTTTTTTTATTAAGGTAGCAGCCTTATTATAAAGGCTATGCTTGATTCTACATTTATGAATAAAACCTCAATAAAACAGAAACTCTGATGCTACTGAGCAGTTCAATACAGCTGGCTAAAAATATTCCCAAATCAATCTGGGGTAGAAAGGTTTATAAAGATACTGAACTTTCTTTTTTTTTCCAAAGGTGTATGTGCTTTTGTCATTCAGAAACCCAGTGTGTATCAGAAAGCAAGATATTTATTAAAATAATCAGATATGGGGGCAAGTGAAAAATAGAATAAGACAGTTTAAGTATGATGGGCTGTATAGAATAAATTTTTTTAAACAAAAAAAAGAGCGATATTGTATCTTGGATTTGACAATATATCATAGATGATGAAGTTTGTTTATTTACTGGTTTTATCAATGAATTAAATGGGAAAATAAAGTCATGTGGCAATGAAAACTGCTGCTAATTAAAAAGTTAGCAGTGCCAGCACTGCGAACAAGGATTTGAATATCAAATAAAGAACTTGGCTGAACCTTTAAATTGGAATTTTAGAAATGGGAGAAAATTTAATAGGGACTTACAGCAATAACTACCATTATAAACCTGAGATTTGCCATTAGAGAGGAAAGAAGAAACACTCATGTGATGGTCAATCATACTCAATGAGATGCTCTAATGAAGAAAAGAAAAACAAGGCTAAAACTTACTGGATTAAATATTTCTGCTGCAGATTAGCAAGTATGAAGCCATTATACAAGCTGCTGTTACAGCCTCTCTGGAAAACAGAATGCAACCTTGGACATGCAGTTTAAAAAAAAAAAAAACCAATAAATAAAAACCCAAACAAATTAACAAAAAAGTGGATTCTAGCTGCCATACGTGCCGAGAAAGGTCATTCAGAGGCGCAGAGAATTTTTGTCATGCTGGGGGAGATTGGAAAGAGCTTGGCTCGCTCCCTCTGGCAAAGCAAAATTTGTATGAGCCTGGAAAGGCTGTTTTGATGCTGACTGGAGTTGTGGGTTAATGCTGCACAGAGTGAAGAACTAAGAAAATGGTTCCCTGCCATGAAACCAAAAGGTACAGCTCTCTGTGAATAAATGTTAAATGCAAGTTTGAAGAAAGTTTCCATTCTTCAGATAGAGCTTAAAAAGTCCTAGAAATTGGGCAACCATCCACAGAATTTTTAATATGGAACAAGATAGATTTATGGATTGGTTTATGTGGTGTGATTGCTGGAGATAGCAGGGGTCTGGGTCCGATGACTCAGAGGTGCAGTGTACTGAATGTTCCACCTATATGCTGGGCTCAAGGGGGTCAATTTATTTCATTATTTGTTACAAAAATACAGATTTCAAGCTCTGCAGCAGACTGCCCAGGAGGAATAGGAAAAAAAATTATACACTCACCTATTTTTTTCTCTCAGGTGACTTAGACCAAATGGTGTGGGACTACAAGAGAATAGACTGAAGTTTTACAGTGGGTGAGGTCCTTCAATCATTCCTCAAAGTCACCTTCCACCCGAGAAGCAGGTTTGAATACCTAGATTTATTTTAAAGCTACCTCACTTCAAGTATCTTAAATTCTCTCCTCTATTTTTAAACTATATTTTGGGTTCAGAAAGCACATTTTACTGATCTGCCTTTATTACTTCCCTGCTACTGATAGATATCAAGAATTTGGGGCTCTTCATCACCTCTTTTTACCTCCACTAAAGCCAGTGGTTTCATCTGGACTTTTTTGCATCAATAAAACTAGATCACTGAAAGTGCCTAAGCTGAGTCTGTCTATGAATATGGAAAGGAGCAGGGACAAGAAATTCACAGCAGGGTAATAAGCACTTTTCACAAGATTTCCCCATTTTGATGGGCTGGCACATGCCGCTTAGCATTTTGCTCCTTCTTTCACAGCAAGGTGAAGATTTTTTTGCTCGTTATTAGTGGACAAATGCATAACATTATCTTCCACTTTCTAGGCCACCCAGTGCCACCTTCCAGATGCTGGAGTGACTACATATTCTTTTAACTGCCTCCCAAACAAATAGGATGCCAAGATGTGATGGGAGAAATGAAGAAGGACTTTAGTGTGTGAGGGAAGAGTGGTGACAGTGAGGAGTAAATTCCAATAAAACCTTGACTTCATGCTGAAATATTTCCCAGTGTATGGATAAAAGGTGGTTCCTGATGCTGAGCCCTGTGAGAATCACAGGGACTGTCTCCAGTGGCTCAGCTTGCCAATGGAGGTGCCTCTCTTGCTGTTTCTACACTGGAGTTGCAGCAAAGACCTATCTGAGCCAGGATTAGGTTAAGTGCCTCCACAACAGCAGGAATTCATCTAGGGCAACAATGTGCTTATGCAGACGGAGCTCACACTGAGCTCCTTGCTATGGCAGCTAAGCTGCCATCAATCACAGCACAGCTGGAGCAGTGACTGTGTTATAGACATTGTCTTTGTTTGCAAAGCGTGATAAAGTTGGGCCCACAGCTGGTGCTGAGAGGCTGTTTTTTTGAGAGCTGTGATGCAGTGTGGAGCCTCTATCCCCCTCTGAATTCCAAAATGATGGAAGGGCAATATCCTTGCATCATTTGGTGTGGCTTGTTCCTGTGATGCCATATAACAGTAAATCTAGTTCTGCATCTTCTGGTTGATAAAAGATGTTTATCTCCAGCTGAGATGCTGGACTTGATTTATACTAGACTGATTTTTCTTTTGTACGAAGGGCAGCCTCACTACCTCTTTATAAGGATTCCGGAGAATGTGTCTAATAGGAATTGTACGGTAGCCCAAAGTTTCCTGTATTTTCCAACAAAGGTCAATAGTAAGTAAACAAAACTGCACACATATAGGACTAGATAATATATTACTATACATTCTAACCCCTCCTCTGTGGAGGTGGATTTGCTTTCCTACAGACTTCTACTGGCTGACTGCAGTACTAAAACATTCAATGTGCCTGACACAGTTCTCTGGCCCTGAGACCAAATGGCCAAGGGAAATAGACTTTGAATATTCTTGCTGTTGAGAATGCTCCCATTAAGCCTGTCTGTTGGGAATAGTCCTTGGCCCATGTGAATGCCAGACCTGTACAGGGAGTGCTTATGGACCCAGAACAATTGATGGTTTTGCATGGAGAATGACTGAGTGCTCAGGTCTATGTTCTAGTATTGTTAATTGCTAATATTGACATAACCTGTGCATCCTGCACTGATGCAGAGTTCATAATCTTCTGTGGTCACCATGCTACCCTCTCTCTGCCCTACTAAGAAGTCTTCCCTAGTATCTGCCCTGAATACAGTAAAGTTAGCAAGAAGAACTTGTAACAGTCTTTATAATGATGCAAGATTTCCATTTCTTTCTTTGTCCTCACTCTCCAAACTGAGCTACCATAGTCCTTTTTTTTCCTCTACAGATTTTCAGGCCTCTTGCTGCTCTTATTGCTCATATTTCCTTGCATTTTCTCTGTCTTATGTCCAAGAATCCAGGCCAGAATGCAGTCCTCGAGGAAACCTTTCACTGCCACTTTGTGTGACAGAAGAAATGTCTTTGTCTTATTGCACACCACATTTCTGTAATGCTTTTCAAAATGAATATTGTCTTCCTTCTGCAGAGCTAGATTGCTGCATCCATACCAGTTTTGTGACCCCTATAAACCCGGCTCTTTCACCAACACACAGCTGTCTAGCTGATTGTTATCCCCATTGATTTGTTCTGTAATAGCTTGCCAGGAATAAACCCTTCACAATCCATTTGAGGCAAAGACAGGCTAAATTAATCTTGTTGATTCTGGACAGCTACATCACCAGTTCATTTCAAAATTTGTCCTGGTCTTCCACAACTTTTGTCCCCTCTATAACTTCCTATTAACCATTTAGCCCTATGTAAACGAAAATATTGAGTACAATGAGCAGAGGAGAGCCTTGTAAGGCAACTCTCTTGAAATACCTCTCCATTCTGTTTCTCTTGGGATATTTTAACAATAATTTGTGGACTGCTTTTTTGATATTTTTAGCTAGGCTTGATGTCCTCAGGTAACTGTGGGAATGGTGTGTGAGACAGCACTGAGATCCTCCACTGAGCTCACATGTATCTTCAAGACAAAGTATGTTCTTCCTTTCTCACTACACAAGAGTCAGAAAGAGTTGACCTGGGCATGCAGTACTGGTTCAAAAAGTTTATGCTGGGGAAAACCCTAGAAAATGTGCTCTTGGGAGTTTCAGTTAATGCATGTTGAGCTGATCTGCCATAGTGTACAGCTTCTTATTTCAGAAAATAGCTGGATTGTGTATCTCTGTGTGTAGTAATGTTGTGGTTGGAGCTGTGATCCTCTGGAGATCAATCATTTCTGAATTAAAGATCTTGCTTGCCCACTACAGGTAACATTTGTAAACAGGGGTAATATCTTATATGAAATCGGCTGATGTAACTCCTATTTTATATAAATGATTACTGTAACAGTAAAACGAAAGGAAGAAAAGCAATTGTTTTCATGCTATTATGGTAATGAATGTATTAGAAATGCATACAAAAGCACCTCAGTGACTTAAGCCATTGCTCATATAAACCATTGAGTCTCAGGTTTTTACAATGGCTTTCTTGTTTTCTCCACCGTTCTTAACAGCTGTAGCCTCCATTTGCTGAAAGGACAGAACCTTGGGCCTGTGAACAGCACTGCATTCAGCCCTCTCAGAACAGAAAGGACAGGGTGCTTGTGACTATTGGGTGCTCATTCCAGGCAGAAACCTGTTACCTGAGCAATGACTCACAGTGGAATATACTTCCAGTTTTGCCATTTGTCCTCCAGCTGTCTGACTGCATTCGGGAAGCCCACAAAGGAAAAACCAAGAAAGAGGTTAATTTGTAGCTTGGTGCTAGCTGGATTGCATGCCAGTTAAGACATGTAGGATGATTTTTGTAGGTTTTTTGATGGTCTGGATACATAACTCAGAATGAAAATCAGAGCCAGCCAAGGCTCTGAGACAGTGTAGGAGGTGAGTGGACATGGAAGCATTAGTCCATCATGTAGTGAAAGTTTGTGCTGCGTTATCTTAACAATTTCCATTTGCTTGTTGCTTGTGGGATTTGCCTAGAACACTAATTTTTAAATGCATGAGTACTCCTGGGATCCGTTTGCTGCACAATTTAGACCAAGAGGGAATATTTTTATTCAGCTGCTCCTCAGCGTATAAATCCCCTTGACTGAAATATCTGTTAGCTTGGCAGAAGTGTAAGGGCTCGATTCTGAGAGGCACTGGTGGCTGAGTTGACCTCCTTCCAACAAGGTTTTAATCCATTTTACTTTGACAAGACTAAATGACAGTAAATGTTTATTTGCCTATTTCAACTCTTTTGCCAGTATGCAGAGCTCACTATGCAGCATATGCTATTTTTATTCATGGATTGGTACAAACTTAACATAACCACTTATAACTAGAGCTTGTAAAATTAATTTCCATGCCATCACGTAGAAGGTGATATATTATGCCTTTTGTTAATTAAACCAGAAATATAGATTTAAGACCTGCTACAAAGCAGGCTTGAAAAAACCAAAAAGAAGGTAAATCAGAAGCAAAACTTGCATTTTAACTCATCTGTTGTTTAAGTACCACACCAACAACATCTGAGATGTAATTATGAGATGTTGTGATGCAAGATAATCACCTTTTATTGTTCAGCCACTATGCCATAACAAAAATTATGCTTTACAGTCTCTTTATTATTAATTTTTTTCCTACATCTGTTTTCCTTTTCAAGGGGAAGATCTGTCTCTCTTGTTGGAGATTTTGGCTTGTTTAGAGTTCTTTGTGTGACTACACACGAAAATATAAAACACTTTTCCTTTTGGACTCTTACTTAAGAGTCTTCTGACATGGGCAATCTTCCATTCCTGTCCAGGCAAGATCTCTTCATCAGGATGAGAATTCTGTGTACGTTGTCTCTTTAACAGAAACATATCAAGAATTTGCATGTGCATATGCTCAGAGCAGTGGTCTTGATCTTGTGCCTTTCTTGCAACCCAAACATGAGAAATTTATATATTTGGAAGAATATTGTTTGTACTCAGTGAATTTTTAGCCAGAAGAAACTGCTTGTAGAGGTCTTTATAGAGGTCTTGGTCTAACCAAATATAATTTCTAGTACCTTGTTCCTCATTCTTGGAAATGAAACCAGGTTCCTCAACAAGTTGGGAAAGCAGATGATGAACATTTAAATCCCACCATGTGCATTCCCTTGAAAGCTCATATACAGCTATTCACTGTCCTGTGCGTACTGGTATGACATTCATCATACTGGTTTTTATGGTCCTGTGCTGTGCTGGGGTAGACTGCACATTGTTCTGTTCATGGAATTTCCCAGACTTTCAGAAACTTGCCCATTAATGGTGTGACTGCAGCAGAACTCTTCCACTCCTCTCTTTCCTCCACGAGCTATGAACCTTTAGCCTTTCATGACTGGGGCTTTACAGTCTGGGAAAAAAACCAGCCAGGAGGTCATGCTGAAGCATGCAGTAGCATGGAGAAGGCTGGACACTTTGTAGTTCCTTCTAATACAAGAATGAGGGGCACTAGGTAGAGCCAGAAAACTGCAGGTTGAAATGAATCAGAAAGGAGCCACACACACAGTGCAGAAGGACATGGCAATCCCTACCAAAGTGTGCTGGAGATGCTAAAAGGTTGCATGGATACATAAAGCATGGGAAATGTTTGTGTTAGAAAATTCCAAACAGGACTCCTAATTGCAAACATTTAACTTGAGAATTTCTGGGTCAGGTCTAGGAAGGTATTCTGGATTGCTGTGGACTTATCTGTTGTAACACTCTTCTCTTGGCATTCACTTATGTCTGCCATCGAAGACAGACAGCGGGAGAAATCACTGCACAGAGGATGCTGAGGCTGGTCCACGTGCACAGTGATTGATTAGGAGCATCTGAAGCTGATGGAGCACGTTGATTTTTGACGTACAAATCAAGTTGTGGGGAAAATGGAAAAAAAACAGAAGAGAGAAAGGAAAAGAACAGAAAAAAAATCTCCCCAATACCCAGCCATGAAGAACAGTGGTAAGGTCTCAGTTGATCATCACCTATGGGAACTGTCTCCACATGCAGCCAGTATCAAGACTGAAGATGACAAAGAGGAGGAGAAGGACTTTTGCCCAAGATCCCTACTGGTTGTTGCTGTGAGTGATGTTATTAGTGCCGACTGGAGCGTGTTTATCAGATGCAAATGTTGCACACTGGTTAAGTTGTTAAGCTTCTGCACATTTGCTGTTGCCTCTGCCAGGGCCTCAGCATTACTAGGGCTAAGGCTCAAGGGCACTTTGGGCACTGGGCAGCCACAAGGTACGGAGCAGGAGTGGAGAGGAGCACCTAGAGGAGAGCTGCCAGGAGAGCTGCCAGCAGGCAAGGAGATGTCACTTTGAAATTATCTAGTGTTCAAGTTTTTCAGATACCAAATTACATCACAAGGAGAGAGAGAAAAAAAACCATGGTGTTTTAAAGCATTTAAAAATATTAAACAAAAGAGGAGAACTGCACATTCAAAACCAGTATGTAGCACAAGATTCATTTAAGCTACAGCACAATGGTTGTTAAATATATTTTTTAAACATAATTGGACATTTTGAGGATTAGTTTGCCTGTCATAATGAAAGAAATTAAATGTCCCCATTCTTCTTTTCTAGAAAGACAACTGCCTTTGGAGCAACTCAGAAAGAAAAAAAACCAAAACAAACCAAAAAACAACTAGCCAGGCTTGTCATCTTGACACTGTGTACACTGTGTGAGCTCCTAGACCTTATCAAGTGTTTATAGTTTCATGTTGAAAAGGCTGACAGGCTTTCTATTACACAAGTGCTACCAGGTGCTTAAAAATACTTCAAAATACAATCTTATTTCAAGCCTGATGAATTTGTAGCTTTTTCAAATATTAGCAAGGGTGGAATTGCACTTTCCCAGATCGCACGTGCGCCTTTACTCTCACTGAGAGTTCTTCTTCAGCAGAGTACATTTACTTATGTATGCTGAAGTCAGTGAGATAATTCTTATAAGTGCCCCTGGTATAAGCAGGTGCCTCCTGTGTTTACCACCTGTGTTTGGCTGAACCCAGAGTGGACATGAACGGAGTTACGCCCACCTGGTATCCAGCCACAAGTGGTGTTCCCTAGGGCTCAGTATTGGGCCAAGCCCTGTTTAATATCTTTACCAATGATCTGGATAAGGTGATTGAGGGCACCCTCAGTCAGTTTGCAGTTGAAACCAAGGTGGGCACGAGCGTTGATCTGTTGGAGGGCAGGAATTCTCTACAGAAGGATCTGGACAGGCTGGGTTGTTGGGCCCAATTACATGAGGTTGAACAAAGCTGGGTGCTGAGTCCTGCCCTTGGATCACAAGTCCCTGCAGCACTACAGGCTGGGGGAAGAGTGGCTGGAAAGTTGCTCAGAGGAAAAGTACCTGGGGGTGCTGGNTTGCTCAGAGGAAAAGTACCTGGTGGTGCTGGTTGACAGTGGCTGAACACGAGCCAGGGTGTGCCTAGGTGGCCAAGAAGGCCACCCTGGCCTGTATCAGCAATAGTGTGGCCAGCAGGACTCAGGCAGTGATTGTGCCTCTGTACTCAGCACTGGTGAGGCCACGCCTTGAGTCCTGTGTTCAGTTCTGGGCCCCTCACTGCAAGAGAAACACTGAAGGGCTGGAGTGAGTCCAGAGAAGGGCAGCAAAGCCCGTGAAGGGTCTGGAGCACAAGTCCTGTGAGGAGTGGCTGAGGTAGCTGGGGGTGTTTATGCTGGAGAAAAGGAGGCTCAGGGAAGACCTTATTGCTCTCAAGAAATGCCTGAAAGGAGGGTGAGGCCAGGTGAGAACTGGTCTTTTCTGCCAGGTAATGAGTGATAGGACAAGAGCAAATGACTTAAATTGTGCCAGAGAAGGTTCAGATTAGAAAAAAAATTCTTCTCTGAAAGGGTGGTCCGGCATTGGAAGAGACTAGCCAGGGAAATGGTGTCACCATCCCTGGAGGTATTCAACAGATGTGTAGATGTGACACTTAAGGACATGGTTTAGTGGTGGATTTGTCAGTTTTGGGTTAACAGTTGGACCTGATGATCTTTAAGGTCTTTTCCAGTCTAAATGATTCCATGATTCTGTGGTAAAAAAGAACTAATGGCTGTAAGCCCAAGCTTTTTAAATACAAATGAAAAATGAAGAACATTCATTATTCGTAATCAATGAGAAACAAATTACCAGTGTTGGTAGCAGATTCTTAATTTTTAGATAACTTCAAATTATGCCTGGATGGAAGATATACTTTAACAGAACATAAGCTATTTGGCTTCATATACTCAATCACTCTTTATTTGCTGTTTTTAATAGGAGTATTAAATCTTTTCATTCACTGAGGTTCCAGAATGATACACTATCTACAGACCTTATTCCCATTTCTTTTTCTAGATAATATTAAATGTAATTTTAATGTTTGGGGGTTTTTTTGTTTGTTTTTGTTTTGTTTTGTTGGGTTTTTTTAACAGTAACTGTGGGAGAAAATATTGAGAAACTACAATACAATAAATAAATAAATAGAACGTATTAAAAATTACTTCAAACATGGCTCTATTTCCCCTCAAGAGGCTTGAATCTAATATTGACTCCAATCTCAGCATTTCAAGTCCTTCAAGTCCTTCAGCAAAATTCATGCTAATAGATCCAATATTGAGTTTTGCATTCTGCCTCTGTTGCAGTGAAATGCTCAAGAATGCCATATTAAAACAGCAAACGTAAAAGTAATTTCCATTATTATTCCAAGCAAGCAAATTGCAAACAATTTCATTGGAACCAATGAAACTAACAGAAACGCCATCATAGAGATTTGTTTTCTCCATTGCCTCACTTCCTCCCAGCAGTAACCCAGCGCTTTCCATACCCCTTGCCACAACAAACCAGCACAACAAGCTGTCCTCTTGTGTCATCGTCCAGCTTCCCCTGCATTATCTCCATTTCACCTCTTCCTTTGGGCTTGCATGGCCCATCATTCCATGCCCATGATATGCCTATGTCTCGGTTGTGTTCTTCTTTCTCCACGCCTGTGCCGGGGGCTGTGTGTGGGTCACAGTAGCCCATGCGCCAACCCATGAGCCAGCCAGTGCACACGAGGAATTCGTTCTGACCAGGTTAGGCTCCCTCTGCAACCTTTCTCTCAGCACAGGACATTATTTAGATCTCTCTCATCTGCCTGGCAACAGACTTCCATGAAATTTGCAGAAAACGATTTGTCATTGATATCTTGCCGTTCTGTCAGATGGTCTTGTAGTTGTCACATGATAGATGGACGGACAGAGAGCAAGATCACGTAAGCTGCATTCCCATGGGAAACCAGACTGAAAACCCATAAAGTATGTCTTACAGAACACACCGGATTAACTTTTCTGGCCTGCAAATGTGTTTAAACCATAAATTTTTGATCAGAGACATGCAAGTTAGTGAGAAGCAGAACAAAGTGAACTGCAGATGAGGATGATACACTGAGTGTTTGTGTTTCCAGGAAAAAATTATTTTTCTTTCCACAGACAAGTACTTTCTTGATATTTTCATAATAATAGATTACCATTAGAATTTTCTAGAAATATTCAAATGGTTTTCAGAACTTCATTCTTCTACCATTTATAAACTGGAAAATATTAACAAGTTCTCTTTCAAAAGGCTGAAAAGTCTAAGCTAAGTGTAGAGTTACATGAAATCTAATTTTTCTTTACATGCATTTTTCTTGTCTATGTTATTGTCATCAACAGGTCCTAAGGTAACACCATGGAACAATTTATTAGACCAAGTTTTAAATATGCAGTGCTGCTAGCTTCTACTTTAAAAAAAATGGAGGCAACAGGAATCTGTGGTTCCCTTTATAAACTCATTTAAATCAACTCGAAATTAATTGCTACAATTGCACTCAGATAATAATTGCTTCTATATTATTTGAAGTATTAGGAATGCAAACAATGACAAAGAAGTCAAAGATAGAAAGGTCTGAGGTTACATGAAGAACAAATTTTCATGGTGGACATCCTTTCTCGTAGGCCAGTGTTTGCAGATTTCCATGTAAAATGATTGCTAAAGGTATTAAAGTAAACGTAATGAACATCACTCTGAAGTCCACTTCTAAAACACTCTTAATTAAGCTCCCTATTCCCTGAGGCTCTTGAAAGACGGTATTATAAAGTAGATCCTAGAAAATCCATATTTAAACATAATTTGGATTTGAAATGATAAGAAATAATTATCACTGTGTATAAATATCCCATCTTTCCAGTTTCCTACACAGGAATAATGGGCATACAAAACTACATGGGGCAAACTAATTTATTTTTGGTATTTGATATTCACTTCCACGTTTTTACATGGTTGTATTTTTTAAAGAACCATTGACATGGAAATGAAAATTTATTCCCCCTTTTTATTTGATTTTTTTCACAGCCAATATTTTAAACTAGAATTGGTTTCTCTCTGCTCATTAACCACTTCTTTTTTCTGCCAGACTCAATGTCAGGTAGGATGACAAAAGTATTGCATACTAGTGATGATAGGTAGTATGTCTGAACAAGCTGGCATGTCAGATGATGTTTTCCTGAGAAAATGACATCCTCTGAGGACAAAACCAGATATTTTTGTTTTAATTGGATAGATGCTTTCTATCTTGCACACACTGAAGAGTTTTGGCTTTTTCAATGCTTATCTGATCCTCTTTATTTAAAGCATTTGAAGAAAAAATAGTTACTTTGTTTGCAGCTGCTTCTGGTGGCTGATTTTGGGGCTAAAATAAGGTGTAAAGAGCAGGTATAGCTGAACTTCGAGATATTCTACTCCCAAGAAAATAGAAACTCGTTAGTCCTCTCTTATTTCTACATAGACACAAAGCACAAATGTTGGAACAATCACCTACCAAGAATCTTCTACAAAGTCAGACTGAATCTAAAGGGTGTAAATGGACATGCTCATGGCTCTTCTGAGAAGAATAATGGCAGTTTAAAGGATCTTGATACAGCTGTAGAAGAATTAGTGAAAACAGAATGATGGATTTGTGTTATCTGGGATACAGAAGACCTGTGACAGTAGCCTGCAGGAACACAAACAGCTGCAACAGGAGCTTAAAGCCATTCCTTGAGTGAAGCAGAGGAAGTTCTTGGGCCTGGAAATACTTGGCTCACATCCCAGGAGCATCTTCAAATGACTGGAATGGTTTTACCTCTTTGTCAACCTATTTGGGAGGAAGCATTTCCAGTAGTGAGACACATCTGGAGAGCTGGGTCTGGTTTTGGGCTCCCCAGCACAGTGCAAGGAGACAGGCCAAAGAAAGGCCGTGAAGACGGTGAAGGGCCCGGAGCATCCGACACGCAAAGAGAGGCTAAGAGAGCTGAGCCTGCTCAGCCAGGACAAGAAAAGGCTCGAGGGGATCTTAACACTGTGCATAAATACCTCATGGGAGGCATTAAGAATGATGGGTTTTTCAGCAGTGCCCAGGGACAGGACAGACAACGGGCACAAACTGAAATATGAGACATTCTATTTAAGCGTAAGAAAAAAGGGTTTTTTTAATGTGAGGATGGTCAGACACTGAAATGGTTTGTCTAGATGGATTGTGGAGTCTCTGTCCTTGGAGGTACCCAAAACCTGACTGCACATGGCCCTGTGCAAACTTGTTCTGGGTGACCCTGCTTGAGAAGGGGGGTTGGATGACCCTCTGATTCATACTCTGGAGGCTTCTGTACAGACTGGCAACAACGATCATTGTTTTGCCTCCTTGGACGTTTTTAATATTCCATAATAAATAATGTGAAATATACTTTTAGAAATATCCTGTTTGTTTTTAACATAATTTCCCTCTAATTTTTTCACCACAGATTTTTATGTGGAACTTTCTAGTCAACACCAATTACACATGTTTCAGGAAGGGAAGACGCATTAGGCCTAATGCAACACTTTTAATGTAAAAAGTGCCAATGAGTGGGAGCTGACAGCTCACCCTTGGGAAAATATGGAAATTTGGCTTAGAGCTGCAGTTTAAACTCGGAGTTTGCTAGTTAAATTCCCAGCAGGTCAGTGATTCAGTGTATGCATTCAGCTAACCAGAGACAAGATATCCTAAAAATGACACCTTATTACAGAATAGGAAACATGGGATAAGATACTAGCTTTCCTTCCTCTTCCTCCTCTTAGCTTATCTATCCCATTTTTAACTCCTATATCTATCAAGGAAAGAAGAGAAAGAAACAACCATTAGGCATATGCTTTTCATTATCATGGCTGTGACATTAGAAGCACATGCACAGACTGGATCATCTCATTAAATTCTGATGACAGGCTGTGCTCAGATGCTTCCTGCTTCTTCACAATGCACAAATGACCTTTTCCAGCCACTCACCGGAAATTAATACAAACTGGTACAAAACCAATACCAAATAATTTAAAAAGGATTAGCAAGCCTGCATAGTTCAGCTTGTCCTGCTCTGTCGGAGAGGCACATAAAACTCTCTTTCATGGAAGAAGCTTACTTTCTAGTGGCAACCCTGGGAGCACTCTCCATCATTCCCTTCCACTGCAAACTTGGTATTTGTTCACAGAGAAACACATGTCATTCCCCTTCTGAGTCCTACCTTCCACATACCAAAATATAAAATTGTGGGAATTTTTTCTTTAGTTCCATGTTATGTCAGTTATATCACCACCCTCTATCTACTGCTTAAACACTTGTTTTTGATGAACTGCGCTTATGAAGAAGAAAATGAAAGCAAGAGTTTAATAAATAATGAAATGAACTAAATTGCAAATATTTTATTTAAACTTTTGGGGAAAATTCTCCTTCTATAAGATGTGAAAGTAATGAAAAATGAATAATGTATGGATAAAATATCATTAAATGCATTGAATGAGGTATTTGAGGACTATTATTCAATAATCCTTTGGGAAACTAAATGTCCTATATGTCTTGCTTCTAACTTGACATATGCCAGTTTTCCACATACCAATCAAATCTTTAGATAGCATTTGAGATTGTTATTGCAGAATACCTCAAAGAACAAAAAGATGGGTTGGTAACAGCTATTGCAGGGGATGATTTTAGAAAAAAATAGACTCCTTCTCCTCGAAAGAGATTATTTCTTTTCTTTGTACTTTGCATACTGACAGAGCATTATGCTGAGGAGTCACTCCTACCTCTGTTCCCAGGATACTTGTGAAATGACCTTGGTCTTAAAACCTGGAAAATACTGATTCTTTTTAGTTCAGTACATGGGCTGTTGCTAGACTGAGGACATATTTTCTGGAGCTAGACAAAGCAGGAATACTCCTTTAAGTGCACTTGCAGGTTCTGTATCTTGAAGTCTTATCTCCCTATATGTCAATTTTTTTACCTGTAAAACATGCTCAATAGCTCTTCCTTTCTGCAGTCCTTTTCTCTTGTCTATTCAAAGTGCAACAATTCAAGGCCAAGGATGGTCTCTTTTTGGTATATTTGTGTACCACCTAGTGCAATGGAGTGCTAGTGACCAGCAGTACCACAAGCAGAGCTGGCAAACGGGGAATGGCATGGCAGTTTGGGCAGCAGTTTGTGTGGAAGAGCATGCAGGAAGGGTGCTGAAGCCCTGCCGGTTCGACCAGGGAGCAAGGGCATTCACCGAGCAGAAAGCCACGGTTTGTCTGAGTTCCACACCCACCACGACTGATGCAGCTGCCCAGACAGAGCTCTGGGGTGAACTTGCTGCCACTCAGGTGTCAACTGCTGGGTGTGCCCTGCTCCTAGGCACCCTTATGGCACTTAGGGACATGGTTTAGTGCTGGACTTGGCAGTGCTGGATTAACAGTTGGACTCAGTGATCCTAAGGTCTTTTCCAAACTATACATTTCAATGATACTGGAAAACTAGATAATCCCCCAATGTTCTCTTTGCTTTCTCTTGCTTCTTTTCAAATTCAGAATCCTGACTTAGAGTCTGAAAGTACCTTTCTGACATCAGAGTGCTCTCCAGAGCATCAGCACACAGGATCTACAATTAAAGCAAAAGAACCCAAAGGAGTGAACAGTAAGAATTTAATTTGTACCTTAGGATAGAAATATATGCCTCACTATTTCTGATGTCTGTTTCTACATTTCCTTCTCCCTCTCTCTTTCTCTCTGTCTCTTTTGTTTTTTTTTTTTTTTAACTTTTCTTGCTTTAAACAAGACAGATATTTTCTTGGTGGACAGATGTTTTCTTGCTGTACCCTTGGAGACCCTGAAGAAGGCAAAGAAGATTGTGGTCACTGCTGTCAGCTACAATCTAATCTTCATTTCAAACCTACTTTTGAAGCAAGAGTCCCATTTTTGGGCAAAAACCCAGAATCTTCAAGAGTGATATTGTACACCATCAAGTAATAAAAATAGTGCCAAACTTCTTAATAGTTTGAGGTTTTTTTAAATTGATGCTGAAAGCTGTTATGACACTGTCTTGCTATAGCAGTGTGGTGTAATGCGTGCTGCTCCACAGGCAGGTCGCTGTAGCTAATTTTCTCTAGTGTTTTTCTTTGGCACTGACAGCATCCCTCATTAGTCTCTTTATTGGTACATTTAAATACCCTTGTAGCACCATTAAGTTTGAAATGGCTTTATTCTTTGTTCAGCAATATTTGTGTTTAACATATTTTCTAAGCCCACCCTACAAGATTCCTTACAACAGATGTTATGGCGCAGTTGAAGGAATGTGAACCAAATTGTAGGTAATGGTCCATGCTTATTTGTTTTGTGTAAGCTGTGGTTTCTATAGCTACTGTACATCTGCTTCATGCCATTTGCTGATCACTTTCTGTAGTTGTCTCAGTCTGGATATTTAAAGCACGCTGTACTGATTCTGCTCAGCACAGCAATCTGACAATGGCTCGACATGTGAACCAAGCTACAAATTTGGAAACATTTGAAAACAGCTGCTAAGTCTACATATTCATTTTCTATCAACTACCGGCACAATGGCCACCTAACCAAAAATTGAAACAGACAGTGGTCCAGTCTCAGCAAAAGGCTTGAAAGCATGACTGACATTGGGCACAATTAGGCATGGGTTTAAACTGGTGGATAAATTGGGCTCCAGAGTGGGAACCCAGAGGCAGAGACAGCAAATCCCTCTGTATTCTGCACTTTCACCAAAAATAGAAAACATTCCTGGGTGATAGATATAATTCTGTTAAGGCTGATGAAATTACCTGAGAGCTGCACCAAAGATAAATTTAACTTACTGATTTTCTACTGAAGTCTTTCCTCCTGACATAGAAGCAGAGTAGCAGCATCTTGGCCTTTCAAACTTTGCCTTTATGGAAGGATTTCCTCTTCTGTCCTGAAATCTCTGTTTCAGTCATTAAAAATAATGCCATTTGGCTAAACCCCTGTGGTTAAAGAGTGCCAGTAAGGAATAATGTTTTGCAAATTTTACATCATTTGTATACATTTATTCCCCTGTCACCCTCTATCAGAAATACCAGCTGTTTTTTATGGATTTATTTGTTAGTGTGAGTTTGCTTTTCTAAGCGTGTAACAGAGGCAAAGAACGGCACTGGTCCATTCTGCCTCCATAGCTTGCTTTCCAAAAGACGTTGGGCTTACATGATCTGTTTTTCAGGTCTTGCTTTACAATTGCTCATTTGTCAACTAATTTCAGCTATATTTGATTGAAAGGGTAGAGACCTCAGAGGTGTTACAAGCCTAGAAACTAATTCTCCCTGGCTCCATTTCACCCCGGGAAATACCCAGATTAGTTCCTCCAATGATGAAAAGGCTGCAATGTCCGGCTGCATGGTTAGACAGCAGAGCATCCACCTGGGAGACAACCGCTGGAAAAAGGACCTCTAAAGAGCTGCAACACATGGATATACCACTTTCTAGAATTAGATAGAACTAACTACTTCAGCTTTCCTGGTAAAACTTAGGATTTGTATTAATTTTCAGCATTTTTTTTCACTGAATTTTAAGGTATTTTTGGTCTCGACGGCAAAACAAAAACACTCAAATCAGTTACAGTGCACAAAAATGTCTTTGTATTTAATTAATATGCTCACTTATTTAAAATATGAGAAGGTATCCAGCACATTAATTGCCTTCAGCAACAGGCTCGCAGTAACGGGCTGGGTTTTATTAATTCATAATACTGGACATTCTGTCATAATCTGACATTATGGACCTTCTACAAAAAATTAATGAGAGCAAATGTTCCCTTTCTCTCTTTTCAGTTCTTCTTGAATATTAGATACTACCAATGTTTTTTTTCAGATTCTGTATTTTGTAAGGAAGAAATGAATGCTTATTGTATATGAGAAGTTGTAGCTATAAGATAATTGTAAAGTAGATGTATTGGAAAAAGAAAAATCAGATTCTTTACTCTGGGAAGAGTGTGAAAATCGGCAAGAAGAAAAACTTACTGAGATCTTACTTGCAAAGTAGAAGGGACTTTCTAGGACTAAGTATGAACATTTTAATAATTAAATGGATGAGTTTAAGCTAAGTATTACCTAAGCAAGAAAAGCTCAGCCTCTTTGATCCTAGGCTAGAAGCATTCAGGTTTTTTTTACTCTCACAGTGCATCACTGTGGGTCGCAGTTTGCTCTACACATGCTGCTGCAGCAAAGTACATAACTAGTTTTCTCCAGTTTGCTCAAAAAAAAAAAGTTTAATTTTCCATTTAGGAGAAGTTTTCATGGCTCTATTCCAGCAGTTCATGACATTGATGTGGCAATAAAACGGCTGTTGTGCTTCTGGGAGGAACTTCTCGCCCTCTAGGAAGCAGGGAGCCGGTGGCTGCAAAGGGAAGATAAAGCCATGCTGTGGCAGAGGTGGCTGGGAGATGGCTCCACAGGGCACAACGGGGCAGCACCAGGCGGGCAGGAGGTGAGTGACAGTCTCCTCCTCCTGGCTGGGGTGTTGGGCATGGAGAGCTTGGGCACTGGGTCAGGAATGATGCTGCTGCTGCCAAGCTGTTTGCTCTCCTCAGGAGCACGGGCAGCTTGAAGGAGTCGTTGGCCAAGCATGGGCAGTAATGGGGTTTCTCTCCAAACACAGCCCAACCCAATTGTTGTCCTGTTTGCTGTTCCAAGACAAGGAATGTTAAATGAGACTAATGTACACTTGTTACCCAGTGCGTGGTTCGATATGGCAGATCAGAGAAAGGGGTGGGTAATGCCAATAAAAGAGTATTTGCTACATGAGGCAGCAACATTAACCTGGACATGTGGATCAGATTTAATATTCAGTCTTTCACATTTCTCCTCCTTTAGCATCATTGTTTCTAATCATAATATATTACCAGTTAGCCCAATATGACAAGCTGTTCAGTTAGGGAAAAAACAATGTTGGTGAGTTGGGTTTTTTTATTTCCTTGGATGCGCAGAAAATCAGGGACATCCTAGCTATTATACGAATAAAATTCATCCTGATGCTATAGCAGCACGATCTGATTTTATGGCACTCTCTAAACCAGAAAACAGGTGGAATGTTTTTATGTAAGCAAATATGATTCAAGAATCTGAAGGAAAAGTTTTTCTTTCTTGTACATAACTAAAGGATTTAAAATAATTGCTGAGATGTGTCTGCTTACTGAATTCCTAACCTCACTGAAAGATTCAATCAGTCTGATTTTTTTTTCTTCTAGTTTTTACAATATTTTACAGAGTATATAATTACAGTTTTATAGACAAATGACACAGACTGTATCTGCTATATGATGTATAAAAAAAAAAAAAGATGCATTACATTTATATAAAATTCTTCTTCCAGTGCTGAGCTAACCCTTGTACTTTCCCTGCAGCCAGAGAGGCAATGATCCAATGCATGAACAGACTTAAATGCATTTACTTCAAGCAAAGGGTTATGACCTGGTTTAACTATGTCCTGGAGACTAGTTTGACTGGCAATAGTGTCAGAGTTTGCAGGGTTGGTGCCTTAATCCTCCAGGCCTTTCAGTGATATCTGACACTGTATTCACTCTGTCAGGGCTAATAAATGGCCCAGTGGATGATTATCTTTAAATACTATAGCCATTGAAAGTGAATTATTGACGGACATTAACTCATTTCTTTGAAGGTAGCTTTTACTTCTATGAGATTAAAAAATAAATAAAATAACAGATGGATGCCATCTTTTTTCTTGTCAAATAAAAAAAGGTAATTGAATATTGCATATATTTAAATATGAATGCTAATCTGAATTAGAACGGTATTTTTTGTCTTTTTTTTATTCTTGTACTTGTTTTTGCAGTTAAATCAATGCTTTCTTATTTTCTAAAAAAGGGAAAGAAAGACCATACACTTTTTGCTTTTGTGAATCATTTGGTGAAATAAACTTAAGAAGATGCTGCATAGTTTAATGTTAAAATATTTTCTTTCTGGTGCAAAGTGGACAATGTCTTTAATTTCTTTTTATTTGGCTACAAACACAGAGGAACATTGAAGAAGGGAAAGAAATCTCTTTCCTACTGGCTGTGAGAAAGAAGAAAATGGTTTGAAGCAGTCAAAATCTCTACCTTTACCTAATTTAGGAATACAGAGAAGGATCCAAAACCCCTTGTCCTAGAGGCAGAACTAAATAATTGCCTCCTTGCTTGACTGCAGAAGGAAAGTGAAGAGCTTCACACTTATTTTTGAAAACAGCTTTCCTACTGAGCACCAAACCTGCCTGACAAGAAAACAGGGAGGTAGAGCACCTCCATTCCTTGGAGCTCACATGCCTGACTCAGAAAAATGCCTGTAGAGAAAAATGTAGCTTCACACCACAGACTTTTCTTCCTAGCAGGTGGCTGCAGGCAGATACTCAGCCCCAGCCCTGGTTAACTCCCACCTCTTCTGCAGCAGTCAGAGGCTGGAGCACGGGTGAGGCGCTGAGCTCTACATGGAAGTGGTGAACACCCAGCATGATGGGGTTTACACACAATTAGTGGGAAAGCCTAGGGAGAGTATCCAGCTCTCTATCAGCCATGGCATCAGGCTCATGCTTTCATGGCCCCAGGGACTTTATATCCCTTCCCGAGTCTCTCTGAACCTCTTGAGCACTTCATGCTCTCTACTGTACACTGGGACCAGAGCCAGTATGTCCTGGGACATGGTATGGATGTCTGCTGCTCTGAGATAGTGCACTTCATGATTTTTGTACTGGAAGTACTGCTCCTTAGCACAGTGTACAGAATTGAGAATTATGCTTCTATATTTTGGATACCTACTCAGGAGGAATTGTCCTACAAGGAGCAGCAGGAATGCCATTAGATAGAGAAATTTCCCCTTCCTCCCCTGCCAGAAGCAGAGCAAACCTGTGCTGCTTTTATCCACTGAAGAACTCAAGGCTTCCCTTTCTGGCTTCCCTGCCTCACTGAGACCATTGATCATTTTTAGTGTATGTCACATGTATGTCATTTGTGAAGCACTGAAACAAACCCTGGCATTCAGATTCGGAAGCTGCCGTAGCTGGGGTTTCTGCTCCCAAAACCTGCCCTTCTCAGTCACTCTGAGGGACCACCTCTCTGCTTCAAAGTGCGCTGAAGATGGAGAGGCATGTGAGGAATGCTGAGCTGTCAAATCACTTAGCTCCTCAGTTTATTCCTGGATGCCTGCAAAAACACTACATATAATCTATGTTGGGGGTTTGCATTTTTCTTTTAATTTTGAGCTAATTTCTGAATCAAAAAAGTTAGTTCTCTCTAAAAGAAAACCCATGAACAGACCATTTAATTCCGCAGTCAACTCTAGGCCAGAGCATTTGGGTGTAAATCACACCAAGTTTGGCCCCATTCATGCATGATAGTCTTGTAAAAAGCACTGGGAATCTGCTGATGTGGAAATCCTCATAGTGTGGGACCAAAGGACAACCAGACAGGACAGAAGCATGGAAAATTTAATTCCAGAGATGTATAACTATATCTAGAGATACAGAGATACAGAGTTCTGTGTGTGTGTGTATTTATAGCCACAGGCATAAGCAGTTTGTTTTTATGAGGGGGCTGTACATCAAGCACTATTTTCCATTTACATGATGAAGAGATGCATGTTTGCAGTAAGGCTGCATTAAAAGAGCTACATGATGAAGAAGTCTATGTTTGCAGTAAGGCTGTATTAAAAATCTACATGATGAAGAGGTCCACGTTTACAGTAAGGCTGTACTAAAAAAGCTAGGCACTGTGTTGCTGTTCCAAAACAGGGGGCTGAGACGTGGGCAGCAGCTGCTTCCTCCACAGCTCTGCTCCTGCTACTGCGTTATATACAGAGAGCAATTGCTGGTCGCTCCATCTGTCTGCTTCCCTGATTAATAAACAGATGGTCAGGACTTGAACCTACTGCTTGTGCTCGGACCAGTGAGCACAGGACTTGGTGTTGCCGTATTTCAGGTGTTTTCCATTGAGAAGCAGCTGTTAGGACTCAGTGCTAGTGGGGCACCCAGGGAAGACTTAATGAAACGGGTGAGCAGAGTGGGTGCGGTCACTCTGTTCTAGCAGCAGCCAGTCCCAGTCAGGACACCACCCACCCTGTACCCTGATCTGGCCTGAGAACAAGCACTGCTCTCTTGGGCAAAAATCTTTAGCAGTGGACATGTAGCCACAGAGAGAGGTAGTTCAGATGCTCAAAGCTGCCCTCTGAAGGTGTCCAACCCTGTTGATATGATAGGAAGCATAGAATAACCAGAGGATAACAAAGACAGCACAAGTGGTTGAAGAAATATTGTCTCACCTCTGTTCTTTGCATAGAAAGGCAGGCAAAATAATTTCAAAAAGAGTGGTAGAAACAGAGTAGAAATTGCCTTTTCATACTTTGACTGACAATGGGAAATTTCTAGGCAGTTGGGCTGGATTTTCAGACTAATCTACCTAAGGTTCTTTATTATGAAAATAATTAATCAGGTGACTAACTAAACAGCTCTTCACCACTCCTTACTGTGATACATTTCTTCTAGCCGATTAGCCAATTATTTTCTAGAGAGAATAATCAAGGCTTTGCTGCCTCTGATCACCTCTTTCCCACCACTTACTTGCTGTAAGAGATTAGTGATGCATATCTCCAACAATGTGCGCAGTTCCTCATAAAGATACTGTAATTTGGCATGTCTGTTGTGATCTCTCTGCTCTGTTTCTTTAGATGTCAGAAGCAGCACCTTATCCCTCTGCACAATCACAAGTCAGGTAAAAATCACTGCTTCTCTGCCTTCTGGAGACTGATCTGGTTTCTATTATCCCAAATTTCTTCAATTTGTTTTGCATATCAGTACAAACACCAGTTCTCCTATTCCCATTTTTGAAACACAAGTAAAATGCTGAAATGTTTATCAGGACCGCAGTAATGATTTTAGGCATTTCTCAATATCTGCAGAAAGAGGCACTACATTCAGTTTTTCCTAAACATGGCAGCCAGGCCCCCGTCTCTGTAGGTAGCAATTTCTCGACAGAGATTTCTCAGTTACAGCTGGAGAGAAAGAGTAAGTGAAGAACTAGAATCAAGGTTGGAAGCAAACATCCTACCCATCAACAGATCTGGGCAAAGCAGCGGTTCCTGGCTCTTGCTGCCTTCCTGCAGGTGCTCTGGCAAGGCCCCACAGGAGCTTGCCTTGCTGGGTTGATGGCTCACACCCCGGCCATCTGCAGCAGCATTGGAGGAACCTGCTGGGAAGCACTGCCCTGCTTGGCATGGCCTGTTAGCTGTGCCTTGCCTCAGTGCAATGCCTCCCGGCATTGTGCAGCAGGCTGCTTGTTCCAAATGTCACTCTTTGGCTAAAAAATGAGACAGGGTGGTATTTGCTACCCTTCATCCATCTCTGAGCATGGGTATAGAGGATATAGCCTATTTGAGTACAGGAAGGTACTCGGACTTGAGTAAATTTTTCCAAGGCTACTGAATCAGAGTAGCTATATCTATCTCAGTTCGAACACTGAAATTCTGAGCTTCACTCTCTTGGTGTCCAAGGAAATAGTCTTCCGGTCACTTCCTCAGCTGTTGCTTATAAGAGTATATGCTCTTTTGATTAATAATTCAGGAATTATATTTATTATGGAGCATTAGGCTCCCAGAGGAGTTCAGAAGCTCTCTATCAAATTCCTAGAGCAACCCAAAGAACTCTCTCAGGTCTACTCTCCTTTAACATCTCCACCCTAAAACTTAATACATTCGTGATTCAAAGATTGTAGAAAATTATTGCATATGCAATAATATCTTCAAATTTAGAACCTTCAAACAGAAGGATCAAGTTTTTTAATCCATATTATCGAATTTCCAGCAATGGCTTTTTCTGGTTTTTTTTTGTTTTTTTTTTCACTATGGCTTTTTCAGACTTGTATTAGTTATATTGTAACTTTTACCCTACAGCTGCTTTACCTTTGCTTTGATATTTTATTTAGTTAGTCTTTGAATCGATAGGCTGTTTATAAAGCCGAAGGAACAGGGTAACTAGATTGTCCTCAGACCAAGTGAGGAGAGAGTGAACAATTATCAGGTAGCAATAAATTTCTCATTATGAATCTAAGTTTGTGATTCCTCTCACACCAGTATCAAACAAAAATAGCTTTGCTACTCTCATGGGGTCTTTTGAGGAATATAGTACTTTGCCTTATGTAAAATAGCTTAATATCAAAATACATTCAAAATAACCAGGGGAAGGGAAGTCATCATCCAACAGAAAAACAGTGCAGTAAGCAAGGCTCAGGGCTTCCCTAAGATGCTCTCAAATTCCTCTACTGCCATGATACTTTTTATTGAAAATGACTGAGTTCAGAGATTCTAGAGAAGAGATGTAAGGTCTCCAAAGTCCATTCCTTCAGTTAGAAACATGGGCAGGATAAAAACTGGTTTATTTGCATCTCTGACAGATTTATTTAGCCTGAGATGGAGCAGAAGCACTACCTAATATAAAGCTTTCCTGTACCATGTCCTGCTCAGTCACCACAGCAAATCTTTCCTTGAACATTTCTGTCACTGGGGGGAAATGAGCAATATCATCAGGAAGGGAGGTTTATCCTGTATTTTGAAGACTACTGCATTGGCCTAATTGTAAGTAGTGATAGTAAAACTTACATGACTTCACAGCAAAAATAAAATCTTTTTTTTTCTTTTTCGTTTTTTCTGAGAAACACAATGTATAGGCTTTATGCTGCAGCAGCAGACTCACCTCACTCCTGTGATAAGTAAAGAAGAGTTAGAGGACATAAAAGGAAAATCCATGCTACAGGGCTAATTGGCTCTGTGTGGTTCCAAAAGAGTGAGACTAATATTGTCCAGGAAATGTCCTGCCGTCGCAGCAGCACCGGTCCGTCTCCAGTGCGTCACTGGCAGCAGGGTTCCCCTGGACTGGGATCAAGGATTCCCACTGTTGTGCTGTCTGAACCAACCCTGTGCTGGATTCTACAAATCTGTGGAGGAAATTAAAGGCGGGTTGCTGGGTATAAAAGGACATAGAAGTAAAGGGTGGATGGGGAATGGTGGGTCTCCAGCCTACATTATAGGAAGAGCAGAGTTAAATCTTGCTAAATATTTGTTGAGTTTTCTCAACAAAACTAACTTAAATTTTTCTAACTTAAATTCTTTCCTGACTTAAATTCCCTGCAGCACCTAGTACCATAGTTTATGTTCATACATATACAATATACCCTCTATGCTATTTTTTAAGCCAAAGCAGTTCACTGTGCAGTGCACCAGCCAATGCTACTGCCGTGTTAGAAAAGTGTAGGGGCACAGTGACAGGTCACACTAAATAAAGCTCTGTGGGTTTCTGTACTTGGGAATACTATATGCTCTTACTGTCCATCACCATCTGCATCAGGAAACACGTGAACTCACTATTTTTGTCCACGTTCAAACTGGTCATAAATTTTTATAGCCTAGTTTACTGAACTTTCCCATACAAATGCTGCAAGCAGAATAATGAAGCACACCAGCTCATGTTTCAAATGCAATTCACTTCAGCTAGCAATTTATCATGGGCTCTTTCACAGGCCTCTTTTTGCAGGCCTCTTTTTGGTCTGCTCACAAGGCACACACCCTTACTAAAGACTCCCCTGTGTTCTGGTGCAGAGGGATGCGATTTGGTAGGCACTGCCCTGACACGAGTGAATGTGCTCATTAAAAATGATTTCTGGTAGGAAATAGAGACAAGTGGCACTTAGAACACCTCCTTGTTGTGACCTTTCTTCTCCCTGAGGAGGTAGGATGTGCAAACATTGCTCAGAGTAATGATAACTTGTAGAAAGAATGAGCACAGGCTGGAGGCAGGGAAAGGATTTTTTTGATTTTGCTCTTTTCAATGTATGTTTCTACATACTTGACTTGCATAAGTGAAAGTGCCTGATGATACTCAAAAATTTGCATTTCTGAGTGTACAAGAGGAATGGCCTTCAGCTAATCAAATCAATAAAATGCAGCATCTCCGTGGGTGGATTAAAATGCAATTAAAATGGGATTTCTCTTTCAAAACTGTTCCTTTTAAATACATGTGTTCAGATGGTAAAATTCAGCATAAATTTGGACAGGTTATAAAATTCTTTCCTCAGGAGGCTGGATTACAACATGGAACTAAATGTAAATAATTTCATTTTCTATTAGGCTATTTTTTACTCTTACACCATGTTACTAGATTTAATTAACTTTTCCTAACAAAATTAAATAAAGTGGATATCCTGTCACATCACATACCATACCATAGCAAGTGAGAAAAATCATGCACTGTATATGTTATGTAACTGTTTAAGTACAGAGTTTACTGGCAGATAAATGAAGTCATGTTTTCCTGACCACTAAGGTATATCGGATATTCTAACTGCTTGTTAGAATATGTCAGTAGGCTCTACACTTGAAACATGAGGCTTTGTCTGTATCATAGTTGCACTGCTCAGTTTGAAACTCAGAGATGGCTGCATATGACAAAGTTTGAAACACATTTTTAACATATCATCTATTCCTGTTTTAAATAGGAATGACGGTTTCTATGTATATTATTGCTTTGAATTATTTTAGTTTGTAGAAATGACCAAGGAAGCTACTAACAAAAAGCCCTAAAGCATGATAATTACTACTAGCTTTCTCTGCTTGCCCTTTTCTTCACAGTGTATTTCTTCCAGCAAAACACTCTGCAACAAAATGGAAAAGCTGAACCTTCCCCTCTGGAAGCCTTTTAAAAGAGAGGCTATAAATGTTTTATATTGCATCTCAGTGTATTGTGCTGCTCCCCCAGGAGGCCAAGTGTTCAATAGGCAACCATCAAAGTGCTGTAGGTTAGTTACCTGCTTCCTCATTTACCTGCATGACCATGACATCCCTTACACTAACCACCAGTAATGAGTGGCAAGGAGAGTAATGTCTTTGGCTGTATGAACACCTCTCTTGGAGAGTATTATATTTGCAAATGAAGCGATCTTTCTGTCACTGGTATTTTTCTACATCTTGTTGCTGCTGATCAGCACGAAGAGCCTTTACAGAGAACTCCCATGTCCATCTTAAGGGGTCTTTTTCCATGGTTGTTGTATTTTAAAAAGAAACAATTTTATAAACTTGTGAGCCTTCTCTTCTCTTTGAAGGTCCATCATTCACCCTCTCTATTT
This sequence comes from Cnemophilus loriae, assembly GCA_013397755.1. Classification (NCBI taxonomy): domain Eukaryota; kingdom Metazoa; phylum Chordata; class Aves; order Passeriformes; family Corvidae; genus Cnemophilus; species Cnemophilus loriae. The sequence continues at coordinate 4,700,462 of VZTF01017490.1, read as the reverse complement.
ACAGCCACAAAAGTCCTAGTAGTTTTTCATCAAAATGGCCAAGCCAAGCACATTAGGCATTGGTCAGGCATTAGAAGAAAATTATTTTTAAAAACCTTCTCAATTTTTTGAGGTTTTTTTAATGTTTTACCTCTGGCTATACTGAGAGTGTCACCACAGTTCTTCCTCGAGCAAAAAGAGAATTCTGAATGAGTCTACAGAGTTTATGAGCGATGCCTACCATGCAACTGGAGGCATGTGTAGCAGAGGAGTCAACTCCTGTGTCTGCCTAAAAATTCTGTCTGGAAAATCCAGGACTACCATGTCTCCATGCGATCCCAATAGGCAGCTCTCCACCTCATGAGAGCCCTAATAGCGCAGCACAACCTCCAGACCCCACTCCCTCTCACTTTTGCCACATTAGGCTCTATGCTGATATTTTTATTGTCAAAAAACCTACAAACAATTACACTGTAGAAGGCTAGCACAGATTTTGGCCATGATATTTGCAGCCCATGGCAGTCCATAAGTAACTGAATGGCTTTAAATGCATCATGGATACAGCTGTGATCATGGTAAGGAGAACCTTCACTGCTTGGAAAGTGACAGGTAAAAAGTAATTTGATATTACTGTTCAAATTTTAATAGTATTTGTTAAACTTCAGAATTAACATCTACAGCTATTAATGAGGACAGTTTCCATCTCTTAGAATTACCACCACAAACTCCTCTGCCTGAATCTGAAGGTGACCTCTGTAACTGTAGAGGTGAGGTATTAATGAAGGCTAATTCTTTAACTAATTAATGGAAGCTAATTATGCCAGAGCTTAAAAAGAGTTGTGGAACTACATATTGTGGTTGTATTACTGTATTAAACATTGAGCTGTGACTGAAAAAAGCTTAGGTCACTAGACTATAGGCAGCTCTTGTTGATGAAAATCGAAATGTGATAAATTTCTCCATCCCAGTATTATTTCTTTAATAAGGTTAGATTTAATGAACAAACCTTGTATAAAACAAAACATATAGATGATTAATAACAGTTTCATATTATATAAATAAAAATATAGCTTTTACAGTTTCCTTTAATAATTACTTCGCAGATACTACCAGTGAAAAACTCAATGAGAATGCAATTTAATGAAATGTATTTTATAGCATGAAGTACTGTTTCACATGGCTTTGTTTTCTTTTTGTTGGATAATAAACAATGTAGAACTGGTGTGATCATTTTAATGAAGAAGAACAACTTTAGTGTTACTAAATAACTATACTGAAAATTGTGCTGATTGCCAAAGCTCAACTGGAGTTGAAGCTGGCCAGAACTGTAGGGGACAATAAAAGAGATTTTTCAAATACATTAGTGGCAATAGGCAGTGTAAAAATAACATCATCTCATTACAGGGTGAGGACGGTCATCTCACAAACCCAGACACAGACAAGGCACAGGTGTTTAACGCATTCTTTGCCTCTGTCCTCAACACAGATGACAGACCAAGGGGGTCTCAGTGTCCTGAGCTGGAGGACCATGACTGAGAGAATGATCACCTTACAGCTGACCCTGTAACTGTGTGGGATCCGCTGTTCCAGCTGGATCCCTGCAAACCTATAGGGCCTAATAGGATTCATCCAAGAATCCTCAAAGAGCTGGCTGATGTCATCTCAAATGCTCTCTCAATGATTTTTGAGCAGTCTTGTAAATCTGGAGAGGTCCCAGCTGACAGGGAGCTATTGTGTGTATGATCTAGCAGCTCGCTGGAGCTATTAGGCTGAACCAAATTCTTCCCTCTCTGCATGAGGAAGAAGAGAAGTTCTTACCTGAAGATACTTTCCAGAAGGGACAAGTCTTGTTTTTCCAAGCCACAGAGGGCACATGAAGCCACTCTGTAATTACATACCATCACGATGCAATCACTGTCTCACTTCCTGGTTTTAACTGCAGATCTGCACACGGACCAGGTAAAGTCATTTGGCTTCAGACATTCAGGAAGCTGTAGTCTTCATGACCTTAAAAGCCTGTGAGCATTCTCCAACCTTTCCTCTTTTCGCCCCTGCTCTACAAGATCCTGTGCCACAGACCTCCTGCTTAAGTGTTCAGCCACTTCCTTCAAAAGACAGCAAAAAGTTGTGTCTATAGGAGCCAATCTGGGGGAAGACTCCAGTCACAGGAAGGAACTGTCCAAGGGAACAGCTTGGCAAGCAGAGGCTCATGGTTGCTTGAATAAGTTTGCCTATTTCCTGAGCTGACAGGTAAAATAACTGCAAACTGCATTAGATGTTCTCTAAGTCAAAATGTCCTAGAATTATTTCAGTCTTTCCTTAAGGGGTGTCTGTATAATTACATATATCTGGCATATAAATGTGAAATATATATGGAAAGCAAATTTGTGTCATAATTTGGTGAGCAAATCATATTCACTTTGGTGATGGAATTTTTAAGGATATTTACCTTCAGTACAAGATGAAGCTTAGGACTTACCAGGGCCTTTGAGTGATATAAAAGTCTAAAAATCTTACATAAATCACACCATAAGAGGAGTGTACTAGTCTCATTTTACTAATAAAGTAATAACAATTGGTTTTAGCAGCTCATTGTATTAAACATCTTTTCTAGTGATAAGTTAGAAAAATTATGAGACAAATCACGATCTGCTCTCACAGAACAGATGTAAGTCAATCACCTGTCTCTCCAAGCCTTTCTCCCCACTCATGAATTAAAGAGTATCATTGATGCAACATGATCAGAAGCAGAATGTAGCTGAGCTATTTCAAGGAACCAGAGGCAAAGTGTCCAAAGAAAGCACATCTACTTCTTTTCCTTCAGAGTGGAGTCAAAATTTACAAGAAACAAAACGCTTGGGCAAACTGTCCTCTACCTCCTGCTGCAGAGTGTTACGGCTCTTTTACTTAAAAAAACAATGCATTGCTTTGTGAATGAGTTGCTCAAAAGTTCAGGACATGCTTATTTTGCTGACCAGGAATATAAATAGCTCAGAGAAATCACCTGCTCGAAGTATTGGATACACATTTCTGAGCTCTCAGCTACTTTCAGATACTACACATGCAGCTTCCACTGAAGCTGATTAATTACAACTCCATACACAGACTCAGACCTTGGGAAGTTCAGCTCTTTTGAGAAGGGTAATGTAAGGTGGCCAGCTGGAAAAAAAAGGCAGGAATGAAGAAGCTGCGCACCTGCCTTCCTCAAATGCCTGCTTACAAGTGCTGCTGTGTACTCAAAAGAGCTCAGTTCCAGCAGAGGATAAATATTTGTTACAGCTAACAGACATCTTTGCATAAAATTAGCACATTTGGAAGCATGTGAAAGAAAATAAATGAAAGAGAAGCAGTGCAGTGTTTACGTTACTTTGATACAAACACTTCAAAGCAAGCTAACCACCGTCCTTACGACTGACTGGGCCAGAGCATCCCTCAGAGGTTTCTGCAAAGTCTCTTGCACAGGCCTTTTTATCAATTTATTTATGAAAAGAAAGCTCATGTTAGGGTTCACTGCTGTCCTCTTCCACAGGGAATTTGCTATGAGCACAGGTGCTGTGCTGAGGGACTGGGCACACCTGGCTGTCCCCAGAAAAGATGGCACGGATGGGCTGGGCTTTGACAACAAGCCCTGGGCAGGCACTGATAATATTCACAGCAGCATAGATTCTAGCAGAAAACCTGCTTCTGGTAAAATCTAAATCATCTGGGATGATTTCATCCTCTTTCGCTGCAGTCTTTTTACAACCTAATTCTTGTTCACTAAATAGGATGTCCTTCTTGAATTATTTTTGTATAAGAGATCCGTCCCGTGTTAGTTTTTTAATATTCTTTTTAAGAACTGTTATGGCAAAAAAGGAGGTATCTTTCTGCTGCTGTTGCTGCAGCCTTGAAAGAGGCAGTCTCTCTGGGAGAGTAAATTCTCTTGCAAAGAGTTCTGTATTGCCACAGCTAGAATTCTCGTACATAAAGCAATGCATTTAAAGCCAACTCGGGAATCTCTGCATTAAATTGGAGGCCTTCCCCCAGTTTAGCATGCAGTGTTTAGCTGTTTTAAGAAGAATTCTTAGGCGTGTCTCAAATTTCCTCGTATAAAAATCTCCTTCCTGGCAAAGCCCTCTTACAACGCTAAGTACTTTTTACCTAGAAGGTAATATTTAGTCCATGGTAAGTATTGAAGGAGGAGGCTCAGGCATTTGGGAGGTTTGTTACACTGTTCCAAAAGAACTGGTGGTGTTAAAACAGTAAGTGTTATTGGAGAACTAAGAAAGGAAGTTCAGTGCCTTAGTCTGCACAGCATTACCATTATTTATTTGTAGTAGCGTTTGGACGCTCCTGACAAGAGAATAGTGACCCAGAGTACCAGGCAGTGTGGAAACATAGAGCAGAGTTACTCCCTACTCCAAAAAGTTCACAAAAAAAATGTGCCCAGGTGGCCAAGAAGGCCAGTGGCATTCTGGCCTGTATCAGCACTAGTGTGGCCAGCAGGACCAGGGCAGTGATTGTCCCCCTGTACGTGGCACTGGTGATGCCATACCTCAAGTGCTGTGTCCAGTTCTGTGTCTTTACTACAAGAAGGCCACTGAGGTGCTGGAGCGAGTCCAGACAAGGGCAACAGAGCTGGAGAAGGGCCTGGCATGCATATCCTATGAAGAGTGGCTGAGGGAGCTGGGCGTGTTTAGCCTGGAGGAAAGAAGGCTCGTGGGTGACCTTATCATTCTGTGTAACCATCTGAAAGGAGGGTGTAGTGAAGTGGAGGTCGGCCTCTTCCTCCAGGCAACCAGCAACAGGACAAGAGGAAACAGCCTCAAGCTGCACTAGGGCAGATTCAGGTCGGACAGGAGGAAGAATTTCTTCACTGCAAGTGTTGTCGAGCATTGGAATGGACTGCCCAGGGAAGTTGTAGAGTCACCATCCCTGGAAGTATTCAAGATATAACTGGACATAGCACTCAGTGCTATGGTTTAGTTGACATGGTGGTGTTTGGTCAAAAGCTGGACTCGATGACCTTGGAGGTCTTTTCCAACCTTAATGATTCTACGATTCTCTGATGGCATGTTTCTAAAAATATTGTTCCTAATGTAGGCAGAACACTTATCTATTCCTCCTTTACAATACCTTATTGTTGAGTCATAAAGTCATGATCTGACCTCCACAAACTCCTCATTTTTGCACTGTTCACAAGTTCTGCTTTGTATTATCCACTAGTAAAAAAAAAGTTTCGAATGAAATCAGGGTAAGTACCCTGCCTTTTCCCTCTCTTTTTCAAAGGCAGCCCTCTCTGTTACTACTTTGTGCTAACAGGAAACTGGCAACTGATGGGCTAAAGAGAGCTGCCTGAATACCTTGTACAAATTACACCTTAGAACATTTTTCCTGTCACTGCCAGAACTCTGCCTCCCCAGGCAAATCTAAATTATCTCTGCCAAGAACAATTTATCCCCAGAGCTTGAGGAAATACCTCTGAAGCTCCTTTTCTCCATGCTGGAGTTCTGCAGGTCACACTGCAGATCACATATTTTTGTGATTTTGCAATAAGGATGGAGGTCTAGTCCTCCCCTGTATTCAGCCTGGTTTATGTCTCTTAGCCAGTACAAAACAGCCACCAAGCCAGGATAACTGGCCACAAAAGGATTACTGGCAGTGTAGAGCGACCAGAGGCAGGAAGACCAAGGAGCCATTCCATGATGTCCCACACAACCTCCTTCACTGCAATGGGTCTTGAGACCTGCAAGGTGTTGCTATACTGTGAAGGCCTCTCTCCCTTAGAGCCCAGCAAATGGGCAATCCAGGACAAAAGCAACACTGGACCTCACATCACCTTTCACAGAAGTGCCCTCGCTCCCCTAGTGCATTTGAAGATGGAGACCCTCTCACGTTAGAGAAGCAGGATGTGACACCTGCACAATGTACTTGCCATACTGACACTCTCTCACAATGCATAAACACCCACTCTCCCGTTGACAAATTGTATCATCTCTTGGTAATTATCCTGTCGGTGTTTTGACAAGAAAATTCAAGAATATCCCAGTCCCTTGCTCTTTTTCTCTGAAGGCATACCGTCAGAGACAGAGATATGCAGATTTTAAGGAGAAAAAAAGTGTCAAAATATTGGCAGCATCCTCATGCTGAAGGAGCAATAAAAACAAAGTGAAAGCAAGGGAGTATTTTGCGCTAAACTATTCACCCAGGATAGGCTTCTGTCTGACTGTTTTACAAGTTACAGAATTCTAAAGCTACTCAGAAGGCTTAATAGATGCTAAAAATTGCCACGCTAGCCTGAACCATCATTCCTGTTATCAAAAGTGTTTATTGCAAAGCTTACTGCAATAATTGGTTCTAAACTAGTAGACTCTATTTCTTTTATCTAAAAAAGTGAACAAAATATAAGTAGCTTTCAGTTAGCATTATTTGCAAAAGCCTGCACATGAGATAAAACTGAAATATTAGTTTCCAGCAAGAATAGCATGGCCTGTATATAGGAAACATGTTTTAATACTTATCAAATATGCAAGAATTTAAAAATGTACTGTATAAATGTGCATGTATATATATATATATATATATGCATGTACATATAAATATTGAAAATGTGTAAAATGTATTTTATTATTTGTGCCATTATGAGGTGAAGATATGAAGAACAAAAGGGTATGGACATGTTTCCCCTCATCTTTTAACGCTAGTGAGACCAATTCACAAGCTGACCAAGTTGCATGTGCATCTCCAGTTTACCAGTGCTCTTCATGCACTTAACTGCAAAGCTCAGATCACACATGCTAAATTTTGGCTGATGTAGACAAGACATTAAAACCAACCATGAGGTGCAAATACTGGTTTTCAGGAAGGTAAGAGGATGACATTCATGTCCTTTTAGCTGGATGGTGGGACACTGCTCAGTCAGAACAACACAGGCTACAGAAGAGGAGAGAGAGAAGAGAGGCGAAAAAAGAGAAAGAAAAGAGGAGAGAGGAAAGGAGGGGGAGAGAGGAGGAGAGAGGGGAGGAGGGAGAGAGGAGAGTTCACAGGGTGTTATGATGCCCACATTTGAGAGGTTTGCAAGATCCTTAGGGAGGGACTTTATTTACTATGATGTACTTTAAAAACGTATTTAATTGGTAGGATCTTTACTCATTTTTTCACTGTTTCTAAGCAATAATTTCCCTGTGGGTTCCATCATGGTGCCAAATTTATGCACAGCTGACCTTCTATTTCCTGATGCAAAAGAGAATTTTAAGAGTATATATCATATTCCTTTGGAAAGATGAACATCTAGGACTAAATTAGAGAGGAGAAGAATGTACCTAACATTTTCTTCTAAGGCAGACAAAAGCCTTATTGCATGGGATACAAAACTTTCTCCAAGTAGCAGGCTTTCCAAAGGAACTTACTCGTCAGGGAATTAGGGAATATCATAAAGCAAATCCACCTTTAAGTGCAAGATGCTTCACTTTGCTTATGCCTTCTCTCAGAAACATAAGGCAAGACAGTGCATACAGTATCGCTCAGCCAGTGTACACACTTCCCTTGGGAGGGAAGGAGAGAACAACAAGCGCTTCATGCATTACTGGAAGGCACAGAGTGCTGTGTAAAAACTACAGGAAGAAAATGTATAGCACATTCTGGCATTGGTACTTTCTGGTGACCTAGATTAAATGTTAATGCATGAATTAGCTCTGGCTCCAACACCACAAAACCCTGAATAAACCTAAATAGCTTTAAACTTCTGAAAGAAACCATACTATCTTCTACTTCTGCATCACTATTGCTGCCACATCCTTCTTCAGTAACTGTAAAAAGAACAATCATTACAGGAGATTTTTGGCTCTATCCCCTTCCTTTCTTGAACAGTTCGTTCTGTCAAAGGTTTTCCCTTTCCTACTTCTCCCTTTCACATGGCAGAATAATGGAAAATAAAATTGCGAGGGTTCTCAGCAGCACTGATGTACTATGCATTGATCTCCTTGTACTGAATAACCCCTCTGCAAATTTGTGTTTTCACCGTCGAATGTATAGCTATAAATAAATATGTGAGGCAAATATATTTCTGTGACCAAAATTTCTTGAATTCTTATCACTAATAAGATCACTATTATTATTTTGAGAGATGAGATTTTTGTCTATTAATTTGATTTACATCAACCAGTTCTTGTTTACTTCAATTTTACTTCTAAGCCACAGGGCAGACATACAGGTTTCTGTGAATTAGTACAGAGCTTGTATACAAAAAATCCTAGAACTGGACGTGGTGCTTCACACCTATCCGAAACCTTTTGGATATACTATATTCTGTAGCAACTGCTAAATGCTAAGCTTGGTTTGTATAGCTCTCTGCAGTGACTAATACTCAGTTTAGAGTCTTTTCCTGCCAGTTAAAATGATTCTAGCTGGTGAAAGCTCTAGTACCATCTACTCTAAGCTGGTGCACCACTGCATCATCTGTGTGTGTTTGAAATAGGTCACTTCAATTCACGTTACTCAGTGTCATTTATCAAATCCTATCTGCTATCTCTGTGATTTTGATCAGAAAAATTGCTAAAACTACAAAATCTAGAGAGCTTTATTAAGAACAACAGTAACCCCTACTGGATTGTGATTGTCTCCCTGGAAACCTAGGAGATAAAAAACACCTTGCACTGCTTCGTGTAAAAGGCATAGTCCGCATAACTGTGATGAAGAACGAGTTATTTCTCTGCTTGCAATAAATTTCCATGTCATCATTTCCTGGATTAAATTGGAAATCCTGCTGAATTTACAGCCGAGCTTGCTGAAAGACATCTGTTCCTTGCAAACGCAAATTCAGAGCATTTTTTTTGTATTTACAGATAAGTTATGAAACCGGGCGTATGCCGGCTAGTTTTTTCTATGTTAAAAATTACAAGTACTAGAATATATTTCTTTATACGCTTGAAAATAAGGGACTTTACATATGATTAATAATATAAACAAATTACCACAGTCTGCTGAATGCATGTCCTAAACTCATCCGAGTCCCGTTCGAGCACACTAGAGTGTGTGCGGAGCTGTGAGGAGGAGAAATCGGAGCAGAGGTACCACAAGCTGTTGTAATAGAAACCTCCTGGGCTCGTTAAACAGCATCTATATCAGTATCACAAATTCAGCATTCCGGCTCTTTCTGCACATGCAGTGTTTCTGACAAGTGAAGAACATGTTAGCAGAGCTATTTTCAGTGGCATTTTACTATCCTGTCAGAGAAGTTCAAGCACTGTTTCTGCAAGTTTTTTTCAAGACTATTGTCTCAAAATAAGATCTCCTTGTTCCTTACTGGAAATTGGAATCAGAGAGTTCCTCTGGGCTACCACAGAACTTTTTTAGTATGTTGAAAAGCTAAATATAAAGGGACAAACAGCAAAAGGGAAAATCTGAATGAAAGACTGGCAACAAATATAACCTTAATAATCAATCTGCTTGGTGATAAATATTGAGTATTTGATTTTATGCATGACTTGTTTCCTAAGAATTCTACCTTTTCTTACCAACGTGAAGTAATCAAGCTTGGTCACAATACAAAGGTGATGGATAAAAGCGGTAAGGACTAGGGATGATTAAATAAGCTGGAGAAGAGGATGGATATTCTGGATAGATGGTGTTACAGAGATCTCAATATGAGAAATTACAGAGCGAGCAAAGACTGGGGAATTTCAGAAGTTCTTACGAGTATTTATATTTTCTCTCAAGTGTGTACCAGACATACAGCTCTTCACATTGAAAATCTTTTCTGCATTTTGTTCAATTTACCTTAAAAAGAAAACAAGTGTAATTTTCCAAAAGGTGTTCAAGAACTTCTGAAAATGAAGCCCTTTTAAGCTACTTTGAGAGCAGAACCCCAGATTGTGTCCACTTTGGAAAATCTTGACCACTCAGCACCAGCTTTTGTTAACTTGCTGCTAATGGTCACACTAGGTGTGCAGCAACATGAATCACGTCTTATGTGCTTCTCAGAGGGATACCCACTCCCTTTAGGCACTTAGGTCCCCTTTCCAATCTGTGAAAAAAAAAAAGCCCCTAAGCTAGCTAACAGAATGTACAAGAGAGACAGTGTGCCTTGGATTCTTCTCCTCTTCTGTCTCCTATAGTTTTATGTCATATAAATATATTTATACATGTATGTATGTGTGTGCAAAATACTTATGTGTACATATTAAATAAAAATTCTTGTCTTCCGATGTTTAAGAGTTCTTAGTCTCCTCCAGGCTAACTAAAGCACCCCCCTCTGAAAAGATAGAACTAGAAAATCGGTGGGGTAAAACCCCTGACTGAAATGGATTTAAATGTGTAACTATCTGTAGGATTCAGTTACTGCTTGTTCATGAGCCATTAAGGAGGATGAATGAAGACACGTACCTGCAGAAGAAAACTGTTAGTGCAATAGCTTCTTATTTTTCTTTTTCCATCTTCAGAAGAAGCTTAAATTACTCAAATGCTCCAAAGTGGTGTCAGTTCATGACTGCTTACAGCATTCTTGCAATAAATGATATTTTTTTCTTATTTGGCTATTTCACTACCATTACTTGATGAAATATACAGTGAATTATGTTGAACCGTCTGTTTGACTTTTGATAATGTCCATTTGACAAATGAGTTCCTTATTGTATACATGCCCACAACATCACACAAAGCTACCCTGGGCTACGGCACAGAAGGGAATTTCTACTAGAACAAATGGAATACCTGAAGTAGACCGTGGACAGACACTAAGACAGTTCAGTTCTGTGATAAAACTTAGGACAGATCAATCTGCCACGTGTAAAGCCAAACATCCTTCTGCGTTAGCTGTCCTAAGAATGAGAAAAAACCAGTAATAGCAAACAATTTAGACACAAAACTAAGTTATCAGCTACACTCCTGGGACAACCCCAAAAAATCGTTCCTACCTAATTAAATTTTGGACATCTGTTTCAGCTATCTATGAGAAGACAAACTGTCATCCTTTCCCTTGATTTCCATGATGTTACAATACAAACAATTTCATTAAAAGAAGTTGCAGGAATAAAAGTTTGTCAACTGAATGCTTTTTTGTACCCCTCTAGTTTTCACCCTTCATTCACTGTCTCAGCAGCATTTTTCCTTAATAGTTCCATCAGTAATACCAGTGCCTCTATATTTTACTATGTAAATATATATTTGAAGACTTTAAAACACAGTCTGATCTGGTAATTAAAAAGCTGAAAATACATTAATGTTAAATTTAGAATTGGCACCTAACTTGGAAATTAATACCACATATATTATAGCCAAAAAAGCTATCAAATTATGCCCAAAATAACAAGAACAATTAAAACACAATCCCTTGTATTCACTGGCCAAATTTCTTTCTAAGTAAATAAATCAGGCTAACTATGTGGACTTTGCTTTTCATTATTCTATCATGCAAATTCATAGCTCAACCATCAATTTGAGCTAAAAGGAATACAACTACACTTTTAGTGAAGACCTCAATATCTGCAAGGATTTACAGTAATAAAATCACCAGAGCAAACATATAACATTTATAAGCAATCTGGTAAACATTTTATTGGGGTTTTCCTCAAGAGTATTTTTAAATTAGGAAACCAAACTTCAATCAGAGAAAGCTACAGATGTTTCTTGCACATCTAAAACTTCTATAACAGTGAAACATTCTAGAACACAAGATTTCTAGCATTTTCATCACTGTATGTACTGAAATATTGCTAATTTATTCAGATGCTTTCATGCATAATTACTAGAAACACAAATCTGTTATTCTGCTAGTCTATCATCAGATAGGAAAAGCTATCTAGTGAGAATTTTGAAAAATATAAGTAATTGCAAATATTAAATTATTAACTATACCACAAATGTGCTGTCTAAAGTACCAGTTTAATTTCCTTAATAGTTTGCTTTTTCTATTTAGGCTAACATTGGGAATGCAAAGCCTGATTTCAAGCTTTGCCTACGCAACAGATGACTTCTGGCATAGCAAGGTTTTCCAAGGATGTGACAACACATAAATCGTAACACAGCTGAGAAAGTGAAAGTCCTTTTTAAGGACATACTTATACTGCAAACCTGTATTCTTCCTTCTAAAGGCTTGGTGGGGTTTTTTTCAATGTGGGAGAGAAGCGCTGTTGGGTTTATTGTGTTGGTACAAAGCATCACTTTTCTGCTACTGCTGTATTGACTTAGGAAGCTAACAGAGTACACTCACTTCTGTATCACCAAAGGACCCTCAGCTCCCACGTGGTTTGTCTCTTTTCTGAGTGAAGTATCTGATAAATGCTGCACTCTCCAAATGTTCTGCTTTCTACCTTCCCTGTTTCTTTATTGGCCTTTTATTGTTTGATTTCAAGCCAAGGTCTTTGCCCCTTGTAAGAAGCATATTTGCAAAAAAAAAAAAAAAAAAAAAAAAGGATTATTAAGTTCTGGGCCTGAGCTGGTCATTATTAGATCAGCAGGCACTGAATTAAACTCAATCTTCTATTATATTTCACAAGAAACTCACAGTGGAAACACCTGCATTGCAAATATTGTAAGATGGGACGCCACCTGTTAACAAAATGTTTCTATTTATAGCAACAGGAAGAAATTAGAGCTGTACCTATAAAAATGACCAGAACGTAATGGACAGATTCAATCAGGAATTGTTCCTATCCGTAGCCTTGTGACTTCCAGTGCTGACCCATCATGAAGAGATACCTCTGTTTCCTTTACAAGCTTTTCCTTTCCACTTTCTCTCATAGAATATAAATGTCATTTGGAAGCTTGAAACCAAAACATTTTTCTTACCAAATGCTATTTTCCTTCATCATATCCTGAGAATGAATGGTTCTTCTTGAACATTCAGCTGCTAAAGAGAAAGAAAAAGTGCATATCAAATTTTCATTCTGTCCACTTTGACAAAGGCTCTTTTCCACATTAAGACTTAAAGAGAAATAAAGGTGCTAAACCTCAAAATATTGGTGCAGTCAGACTGATTTCTCTACCTATGCAGATTCATGATACTCTTTTTAATGGATTTCTTGAGAAAATGAGGCAAAAAAGAAATTATGCAGATGCAGAAAGACTGGAGTATACCACAGGGAAAATGCTAGAAGAATAATGAGAGTTGGGATCCTAGTGCAGTCATATTTTGAATAATTTGCCATGCCTATTTTCAGTGACATCTCAGTCAACAACAGAATATGGGTCTGAACAGACCGCTCCGCTTGCTGCCATGTCACTGGGGCCCGTCGCCAGTGCTTAAAAGGTAAATTATCCTGAAAGAAAAGATTTAAAGCAGATGTTGCAAAACTTCAAACCACTTTTTGGATGTCAAAATTACTGGTAATGTTGTGGCTTGGTGAAAGAAAAAATTATCTAATGAAATAAAAATGATCTAATATAAAGCTACCTTGGTTAAAGGAGGATTTGGGGAATTTTCTTACCTGGCAACAGCACTTATCCAAAGTGTTTTAAGAAGATACATTAAAACTATGTCAATTCCTTGTGTTATTTTTAAATAAAATTTTAAGCTTGTTACTACTAAAACTAGCTTTAAGAAAGCAGCTAAACCTTGGGAAAACGATCCTTTCTGCTTCTTAGCTGTGCAGCCTTTCATGAAGATTTGCCCACTACTTTAGTCTGGATGTGTTTCAGCGACAACTATGTCATGCAGGACTTTGGGGATTTACGTATACAAAACACATTTTGGAGGCATTTAGTACTGCATGTGTTTTATTGAAGAATGAATGAATAAGCTACTCTGGAAATAGCAGTCAATTGGAATCTCAGGTGTCAAAGCAGAGTAGGATTATAAAATGTGCTTCAGAAGAACCTTGAAACTAATTATATTTTAAATGCTTAGTTTTTCACCATGTTCCGAAGTAGTGTGGGAGCTACTTTTATGTGTCTTCTGAGTACCACTGTTAATTATTTTGTAAAAGAAAAGCAAAACAAATTTCAAGCACTGTTTATGGAAGGGAATTTAAGATCAAATAATGCATTGTACAAAACACCAAAGCATTCACTGTTGGTCAAACACTGTAAGGGAACATCATCCAACACAACACTGACACATGCTAAAAGTTACATCCTAATAAATACACATGTAAGCGAACGACAAAAATTATTTTAAAGTAGCTATCACCAGCTCTCTAATAAATTTCTATTACATTGACTAAGATACAAAAATAATAGTAATAATAATCTTTAGAATATGTGTAGTAACAGTAACAACAGTTCCACTTGCCCACTATACAAATACTCGCTTCATTGGTGAGAGACTGCAGTTAAAGTCGTTGCCTGTCCTTACACAGCTCTACAAATGCACGGCCGTTACATTAACACATCACGGATAATTGCTTTTACTGCAGCTACTTTAAAGTATCTGTTAACAAAACTCAAGAAATTGCCCAAGAAACGGCTTGGTTTGCACATATTTTATCTATTATATTACAGGAGTATCTTAAGCAAGGATGATGCTCTACTCCTCTTGGCACTGTACAGGTTAAGTGTAAATTGATAATCTCCAGAATAACCGATACAACAAAGCACACTGTGTAGCTACTGTAAGTCCTAGCTTCTTACATAAACTATCTGATGTATACCAAGTATGAACAGTTTGCATAGTGGCAACAGTAATAGTTCTTCACACGGGGGTTTTCACACTATCCTTAAAATATGGGCAGCTAATATTCAGACGGGCAGTCTGCTTTATAAGAATCCACAAACTTAATTCATAGGCTGTTAACCAGATATTGCTCATACATTTAAATTACAGCTGGAGAATTATGCTATCACTTAGTTCACATTAATTGCGAAATATACTGATTTACAAAACAATAGTTGTACTTAATATACATTCTTTTTTTACTTTTAAGGGTAAATGCACATAAGTAGATAAAAAAAATCACTGCTATTAAACAAATCCAATTTAAAGCAATAGAAAATTAGTCAAAAGCAAGTTGTGCTATTTGCTTTGTCTGAAGTCGCAAGATGAAAAATGCGTTTGAATAATACTGATGCCCAAAATAGATTATATTTCTTCTGATACTTTAAAGACTATTTTATATTTATAAGCGCTTACCAAATGTATACATCTATGAGAAAACTGCCACTTTTGAAAGCAAAAGGAATTAGCCAGCAGTTCGTAAAATTTGAGAGATGCTCAAGAGCTTCAAGTAACAGTGACCATGGAAAAAGCTCCACAGATAAACTGATATATATCAAGTCACATCACACTTTTACAGCTGGTGTATTTTTTTTCATTAAGAAACCATAAATAGATTAGAAAAAGTGCACTAATTATTGGCAGCCACTGGAAGGCTCTTGCTAACCTTTATATATGTGGTCAGAGATGCATCTTAAATTAGGCATTCTGAAGGGTTTTTTTGCATGCTTTGTCTATTTACAAGGAAATGCATTCCCAAGCGAGCAGTAAGCAACATACCATACTGAAGTGCACCTGTTAAATGCATTAAGATAAATGTAAAGTTCCATGAAGTTACTGGATGTAGATTGCTACAGAACTTCACAAGTACCGAGACCTTAAAAAGGAAACAGCAATCTAATAAATGCTGTAGTGATATACAAGCCTAGAGCTTGCCGACCGCACGACTGAGCTCTACTTAGTTTCGTTCAGGACACATAAGTATGGTTTTTTATAATCAATTCCGTTCAGGTAAAATTTTCTTTAGCTTACCAACTCCACAGTTTAATTTGATTTTTTTTTATTTGATAGAGAAGACCTTATGAAAATTCTATTAGCTCGTACCTTCCCAGGAAAGTGGACCCTAGCATCTGTCTTGACATTATGCAGGTGCTTTCAGAGAGCAGTCTGAGGGGTTTGTGCCAAGTGAAACTGCTCTTGTCGTTTAATTCTCAGAGTGATTAAGCTCAGTGTAATTCTCCTAGCATATATCACAAAACTGTCAAACATTTATGTCTCTAAGCTACACATTTGTATAAAATTTTATTCATATTACTACTGCAGAGCTATTACTTCAGAGACTATAGTGCTATTCACATTCTTAGATGTCCATATTTTTCTCATTGAACAGGAAACACAACAGTTCTTATAAGACTGTTTATTGAATTTAACAGTTCAGATTGAGTTTCGATGGAGTTTAGATGCAGTTTGTACAAAAAATTCTGTCAAGTCACGTAAACTGCAATCAAAAATAACTACAAAATAGTAAGAGACTTACTGAGATCATAAATTTCCTAACATGTAAAACTATACAGTATTTGTGCATGCTCGCTATTCGATTTCCTTCTGAAGAGCTGTTAAAAGGAGTTTGTTTGGTTGTTAAAATTTCAAGGTAGTCTATGAAATGTAATCATCACGTCTCAATTCAGATATACAAGATCAAAACTGGCACAGAGGAACATAATATTTTTTCCCAAAAAGTTGAGGCAGCTTTTGTTGAATGGCGTCTGCATCAGTAAACATTTTATAAACTCTGGTAGCTTTGGATCATCAGAAAGAATCCTTTTTTTCTTTCGACATCTTGAAAAAAAAATTCCCACAAGTGCAGACAGGTAAGGAGGAAAATAAGTAGCAGCTTGTTTCCTACATACAGCTGAACGCCACGCTCAGCTGTCCAGTGTCTCAAAACAAAAATTAACTTGACATCACAGGGAGCCCTATCCCCCTCAAGTTACAAGCATGTCTGAGACTTTTCAGGGGAGATGGAAGCAAGCACAAGGGTAAAGCTTAAGTCTACTTTTCATGCATAGGTACATTGCACTGCCCTGCATCCGGGGCGTTTTGTCAGACATCCGAGTTGGAGCTGAGGTTTGTTAACCTGGGGTCCGCATTGATCTCGTATCTGTAGTGGTAGCCCTCCATGTGATCCCTACAGGCATCTCTGATGTTGTGCATCCACTTTTTGATTCCTTTTCGGTTCAAGTACAAAACTAGGAGGAATATGGCCCCAATGAGAGCCAAGACTATCCCCAGGAAGACGTATGAAGTCTGTAGCTGTGAAGGCAGGTCTATGGGCATGGAGCAGTTCAGGTCTGAACTGTTGATCTTCAGCAGGGCTTTGCCCAGCATCTTGTCAGGGGAGGCACAGGTCAGGGCTTCTTTGCCCTCCACCTGGTCACTCTCCTTGAGCCAGGCCACCAGGTCCTCGATGGCACAGTCACAGACCCAGGTGTTGTCGCCCAGGACGATGTGCCGGAGCGCGGGCAGGCTGCGGAACTGGGCCAGGGTGCTGTTCCACAGCACACCCAGGGAATTGTCGCTGAGGTTGAGGCTCTGCAGCTGGCCCAGCCCCTGGAAAGAGACATTTCGCAGGCCCACCAGGGAGTTGTTGCTGAGGTCCAGCTGCCGCAGGGCCGGCAGGGCAGTGAACATGCCGGCGGGCAGCAGCAGCAGCCCGTTGTCGGCCAGGTCCAGGCGGCTGAGGTTGCGCAGGGCCCCGGACTGCAGCAGGGCGGCCAGGCTGAGCAGGACGCCGTGGTCGCGCAGGGCCCCGCGGAGGGCTAGATCCTCCAGAGGGCTGCCGCCCTCCCCGAGGGCCTGCGGGCTGAAGGAGACCAGCGCGTTGCCGCTGAGGTCCAGCTGCCGCAGGGCGGGCAGGGCGAGGGCGCCGGCCTCCACGGCTCGCAGGTGGTTGCCACTGAGGTTGAGGGAAGCGAGGTC
>VZTF01017490.1:4654807-4678000 GCA_013397755.1 Cnemophilus loriae | reverse complement strand
CCCCGCGCTCCAGCTCGGCCGCCGCTGCTGCCGGGCTGCCTCGCCCGGGAGCCCGCGGGAGGGTCCGCTCGGCGTCCCGTCCCGTCCCCCTCTTCCCCTGGCCCAGGTGGTGCTGCCGGAGACTCACCTTGCCGCCGAGCGGGGCCGCGCCATGTGGAGCCGTGCCATGAGGGGCTTCAGCTGGGGTCGCTCGGCCCGGAGCGGGTCCCGCCCGCCTCTCGAAGGGAGAGCCCCGCGCCCCGCTCCCTGCCTCGCAGCGCCGTACTTGTGCCTGCCCCGACGCGGCTGCTGGGCGCCGTTCCCCGCGGTTTCCACGATGGGCGCGCTCAGGCCGGCGGCAGGATGGGGAATCCCGGGGGGTTTCGAGCGCGGGGGGTGCCGTGCAGGCTGCTGGCGGCCACTGCCCCCTCCTGCCTACCCAGGGATCGCATTTCGGGTGAGGAGGGAACAACAGCAGCCACAAAATACACTGAGTGAGCTCCAAAGCTAAAGCAGTAAAAAACCCAAACCAAAATAACACCAAAACTACGCTTAAACCGGCCGCGAACTTTAGAGGTCTTAAAATAAATAATAATAATAATAATAATAATAATAATAATAATAATAATAATAATAATAATGATCTTTAAGAAAAGAAAAGGACCTGCAAATTGACAGCTCAAGACTGAGATTTGAACTTTATTACGGTGAGGAAAAGCCTAAGTACCCGTCTGCGTGTAAAATATTTTACCAGCTTCAGTCGCTATGGCTGTCCCACAACCGTCTCGGCAGGGCTGAACAATCCGGGTGTTACAAATGCGGGTTTGTAACTGAGTAACTCCCTTACGTTACCTTACAGAGCGCGTATTTGAGGAAGTCGTGAAGGGTGTGAGCTGTCGTGTGGGCTGTATTTGGCCAGTGGTCGCTAGAAAGTGATTGAGGTCATTAAATAACACATAATTAACACGAAAGATCTACCAGCGTATACAAATAACCAGTTTCAGCAATGTGAAACAGAACGTTTTGAGGTGATGACTCCTTTGGGCTTTCCTTATCCTTCTGTTGACTGCCTGCACAAGATTTCCTTCTCCCCATATGTCAGAGCTACACTCCTTCTGCTTTCCTGATAAACTATGTTCCTTTTTTTGGTAGAGTCAGCAGGAATCTCAGAGCTGCCAAAAGCCATAGGTGAAACGAACAGATGAATCCAGTATGAAGTCTTGATAAAATCAGCCCCAGAATCCGGAACATAATGAACTAAAACACCAGTTTCTGAAGGACTGTTCTCCTCTCCCTAGCCTCACAGTGGTGTTACGGTGCAGAAAAGTCTGGGGTTGGGGTGACAGGCAAGGGCTGTCCAGCTGATAGAGCAGCATGCTCTTTACATGAAGATTACAGAGGAAAGGAAGTATAGAGTGGCTGAAGTAATAGTGACACAAATGAGATCTGGGACTCGCAACCAGTTCCAGATGTTTGGGAAGTTATTGCTTTGATGTTGAGTTAGAAAAACAGTGGCACTACACTGCAGGAGATTTTAGTTGGTTGAAAGGTTGTTGACATGCCTTTTAGTGTAGTGCTTAGAAAAGTAGGTAGGTAAAGATATCCTGCATTTTGTAAGAGAAAGACTTGTTCTCCTAACTGATGAAAATTCTTTGAAAAAGTCAAAGAAACACCCCCCCAAACTGTCCTACTAGACTATACTAAAATTCAGTGACCAATAAGTAGTTTCCAACAGGAGATGGCTTTTAAAAATAGGTAACTGGATATATTAACAAAAATAAATCATAGAAAAAATACTAAATCAGCATAACCATAACCACCTTTTATAAAATGTTTTGACACAATGTCATTTTGAATTAAATAATACAATTAAGAACAATTACACTGATCTGCTCATCATGCTGACCATAGTTTTCCTAGTAATTCGGGCTGTTCATGACTGTCTAGATGGGACTGTGCCTCTTGTCCTCCACAGCAGATTAGCTCTTTGGGCAGGGCACATGGTTTTTTTCCATCTCTGTGGAGTGCTCGCTGACAGGTACTTGAATGTGCTGCAGTAATGCAAATAATAGATAACAAGTATTTTCCTATTCTTTCCTATTATTCCAGTAGTAAATTGTACCTGCTAAACCTGCTTAAGCTTGCAAGAGGAAGAAAAACACTTGTAATCTGACTTCTTTTCTTCTTGTTTAAATAAAACAACTTTCCTTAGACTCATACTCTAAAAGAAATGATACTCTCTGGT
Organism: Cnemophilus loriae; assembly: GCA_013397755.1. Lineage (NCBI taxonomy): Eukaryota > Metazoa > Chordata > Aves > Passeriformes > Corvidae > Cnemophilus > Cnemophilus loriae. The sequence goes on along the minus strand of VZTF01017490.1, from coordinate 4,675,776 downwards.
GAATTCACCTATATGGAGTGGATTTCCTGGATGTGTTTGTACTGTATACTAGGAAAATGAAAAAAAAATGAACCTTGATGTGTTTTCAGGTCAGTTTTGGCTATTACGATTGATTGATTTGTGAATTTGCATTGCACATCCCATAGAATCTCATCTCATAATTTTTTGCATAAAGGTTATGCAAAACTCCTGCCTGAGTTAAAGTATAGGATTTAAAAATATATCGTCTTGGCTAATGGACTCAAACAGGACATTAATTTACCATTAGGAACTGTTCCTAACTGTGGCTGATATTCGCAGGGGTTGACTGAGAAGCTCACGTTAAAGGGTGCAGGGGTTGAGACAATGCTTCAGCCTCTCTGCTGCTCCAGGCTGAGGCTGGATGACGTGCTAGTCATCTGGAATCATGAAGGAAACCTCTGGCCATCCTTCTCCAGAGGGTTAAAGCTTGCTTCATGTGACAGTGATGAGATCTGCTTGCTTTTGAAAATCAGTACTCCGGTAATTCAGCTGCCACGAAGTGAAAATGTGACACCTACCTAAGGGGCTGCAGAGAGACACGGGGACAAGCTGTCACAACTGTATTGCTTGACCATTTTGGCGTTGCTATTCCACTTTTAAGCCTCTCAGCTTAGAAAGGAATAAAGTATCATTTGTAGATGCTCATGTCACTCCACTGTCCTTGGGAAAATCTGAAAGATTATTTTAGATACTAAAATTTAAGGCTGTTAATTAAGTTCATTGAGATGGATCCCATCCCAAATAATCTTCTCAATGCCTCCTTGGACAGATACTAAACAATGCTGGATACCCCTTTTGAGTGGCCTGACTGCAGCTGATGGCCAAGGAGCTGGAATAACTTTGGGTAGGACTCAATGCAAGAGTGGTCAATTTTTTTTATTTTTTATTTTCTTTATCAACAGGGAGATTTTTGTTTCTTCTGTGAAATGTTTCTACATTGCCTCAACATTGCATGAAGATACTCAGCACTTCATAGGAAGTGACCTTGGAAGAGTATTTATGATGTGCTAAAGATAATAAACCAAGTGAGCAATTGCACAGAGACCAGAATTCTTTTCTGCTACCAAAAATATCTTCCCACAAAAGTGGAAGAACAAGCTGCAAGTTCCGTCTGCTTCCTAACATAGAGAGATCCAGCAGGTCCTCCAAAGGATACCTGTTTCCCTCAAGGCTTGGCTTCCTTTGAACAAACACAATCAGAAACCTTAAGATGGTGTCATAAAACTACTTGAGCAACCAAATGCTGCCTCAAATTCTTGTTTGAATTTTATTCAGCATTCACATGTTCACATACATTCAGGTTCCAGGGGTTTTTTTAGGTGCCCTTAAATTTATGTGATAATTTTTGATTGAAGCTATACAGGAGACAATCTTCAAGGAATCTATGTTTGCATTTTCTTGTATAGTTTCCATTTTTATATTGAAATAATGAAAGTTAATTTAATACAGAGAATGTTGATTTTTAATACTGTGAAAACATGTTAAACTTTGCCAGAACTAACAGAAAAAAAGATTTTAGCCAAAAGTAACCCTTTTTTGGGGTCTTTAAAATATGTTAATTGGGTGTCTATCATAGTGCACTGTTTTAACTTCTGGAGACTCCTGCATGCTTAGCTGGGAATAGAAGGGGCCATAGGAGACAAAGTGCCCCAATCTGAATGTAAGCAATGCTGACAACTGGTAAAATTGTGAAGACAGACTCTTTAGCTGGTCCCCAGGTTTCCCAGTAGTGTTTTATTGTTAAAACACATTACTCAAATGAGAAGGAAGCAATGGTGATTTCCTACAGCAAAACTGGCTCCCAGAGCTGGAGTCTGGACTGTACTAGGAAAAAAGACTTGGGAAGAGGATTTGCTGTATTCCAGTTGCTGCCACTGTGTGCTTATCCCTCTGCCCATACTCCAGCTCAGCATGTTCTGACATGTAGAGTATCTGCAACAGAAGCTGAATAACCGCTTACAAGTTCATCACAATATAACTGAGAATTTAACATGCTTAAACAGGTCAGGCTAAATTTTCAATCATGCTTTTATTCTTCCTTTGCTCAGGAACAATACATGTCTTATTTTTAAGCTATCTTTGATGGACTACTATATGAATTTTAAAATGGTAATTTCTTTTTCATTATTCTAATTTTACGTATGCAAGTTTAGTTCTAAGACCTAGGCTATTTTCCATGTAAATTCTACTTAGAGTAAATCACTACAGCCAGTAAAACTCTTCCTTCTACAAAATAAGCCTTCTGATTTTAGTCCTTCTTGAAGGACCAAAATGACCTGCTTTCTGATTACTCCTTATTACTCTGATTCACAGTGCGGGGTGGATAATATAAGTAGGTTTCAGCTGGAAAGCTTGTATATTGATCGTGAACACTTGGGATGTCAATCAAGATGTCTGAAGGCAAACCTGGGAAATTGGCTGAGCAGAATATTTGTTGGATTGGCATTGCTCTGTGCCATGGTGACCTGCCTTGCTGCACATAGTCACTCCCAGCTGATGCTGAACTCAAAATCCCGTTTTTTTGGCCAACTGGCAATGTTGTCTTCATTACAGTGTGTAAGGAAGGCACCATGTTGGATTGAGGTGCTGGGTTCCAGTTCACATCTGCTCATGCTTCCTACGGGACTCTTAGAAGATGGCATAGGTTGGGGCAGTCACTGAGCTGTAGTGGGGAGAGGAAAGGAGAGCTGAAATATACTGCTTTCTTCTTTGTCTCCGAAAAGCAGAAACCCAAATCTGCAGGGAATTTGGGCCAATGTGTTCCTCACACTTCTCTCGATAGTCCCACTCGTTCCTCACTCCGCAGGCAGTTCTGTGCCAAGGTTTTGCAGCTGCTCGTGGTGCCAAGGGTGTTTCCTGGTTTGCCCTTGCTTCCCTGGCAAGTAAGGGTGGCTGACTCCAGCGCTCGGGGCTGTGGGAGCTCTAACCACAGAGGACTGCAAGTTGGGAGTATTTCCACGGAAAGCCTTTTTCATGAATACATTTTCATCTGTTGAAACTGGAAGTCTTTGTAGGGAAGAGATGAATTTTATGAATTCCCCATTAAAAAAAAATAGAGGCATAAAAAAAGGCTCAGCAGATTTGAGAACATATGGGGTTTGATTCTCCCCTGTCTTACACATTGTGTCGTTGTTTATGATCTGACAAAGCAGACGTAAAATGCAACCTCACTGCCTGGGCAGGATTCTCCTTCGCAAGTATGATTGAATACACAATATTAAAATGGTTGGTGAATCAATCCTCTGCTTCTTTTCTCCCATGATCGTTGATCATTTGTTACCTGCATTTGACCACTGTGACACATATAGGTTTATACAGTCCTCTTCTACTGAACTCTTCTTATTTTGCTTTGCCTTCCCATCCTTTTCCAGCTTTAGCTCAAGTCTTTGCCTCTTTCTGGGTTACTACATCTGAAGTGTTTTGAAAGGAATGCATTCTTAGAGACTGGAAGAGGGTGAGAGGAACAAGGGATACAGTGATTTTTTTGTGGAGGTGGCATATTCTGTCAGCAAAGGAGGAAGATGATACCTTCCTTCCCCTTCAGCATCGATGACTACACCTGAAATACTGCATTCCATTCTGGCATCCTATGACTGCAAAAAACTACAAGAAAGAAAGAAAGAAAGAGAAAGAAAGAGAGAAAGGAAGAAAGGAAGAAAGGAAGGAAGAAAGGAAGGAAGAAAGGAAGGAAGACAGAAAAGAGCAATAAAAGTGATTTGGAGGCTAGATGTATGCTGACTTGCATGGAAAGACTAAAGTAACTTTAAAAAGTTTAGGCAAAGGCTTGCCCAAGCAAAAAGGCTGCAGAAGATATCTCTGTTTCAAAACAGGCTAAAATTGAGTGAAGAGAGGAGCTAGTTGTAGTACTTCAAGGTGGGTAGGGACGATTGGATGACATTCAGGAAACAAAAATGCATGCTTGGTATAAAAAATAAACTTGCCTGTACTATGGAATTCTGTCCTTAGTACACTATATTAGTGGTAGTTTACTGTACCTAATTAAAGAAAGTACTTCAGAATTCATAGTAAGTTCCCAGTGCTGTAATCAGCTAAAAGAACTGGTGAAGACACAACTCTAATACATACTTATATTTCCATCATGCCTGAAAAGAGTCTCAAATACCACAATAGCAGCGGGTGTATGTGAATCTGTCAGTATGAAGGGCAACTCTTAGTTTTTCCTGACTGCTTCTTGTAACTTTAGGAATCTCATTCCCTTAGTTCATGGCTGTGAACACTTACAGGTTTTGTGCAATTTCTCGTTATTACTTCAGTCCAAGAACCTCTCACTCGAGTCCAGTCTTTATATACCCTGGAAGTTCTGTATCTGTCTGTCAGTCCACCATGGTGACAGATGAAAAGGTAAAAGGGAACTAATGTAGTAATTGAGTGTTTTTAAGGAATGCATCCTTAATTTTTCCTTTCTCTTTTTCTGTGATGTCATAGGAAAGAATCACAAGATCCTCTGCAATTATATGTAGAACATGTAGTGTAGTCTGTTCTGGCACTCTGTTTCCAATAAAATTAAAGTCAGGATCAAAAGACCTCAGCTTTCTTTGTCCAAATTTGCATGCTTAAAAATATGTTGGCTTTAATGATTTAGTGCAATAGTGAAGCATGATGCATGTCATCACCAGCTAGCCATGGAAAGTTAATGTCACTGGGCTGAACTATTTTAGTATCTTTTATGGGCAGTACAATGTATTTTACATTACAAAGTCTGTTATAATTATCAGGTCAATGTTGTAAACGGTTTGAGGTCTACCCCATCAGGTTTATTACTTCTGAATGTAAACTGGAAAGAACTTCAGTGCCAGAAAAAGAGCCAAACTCTTGCTATGGCTTTGGAGCAAAAGTCTGTCTAGTCCAGCATATTGTTTATTATTGTGGCCAACACAGATTGCTGAAGAAAGACATTAAATTCTGTTCAAACATGAACTCCTCAATTTTTTTTCCCAGACTCCAATGATTTTTGGCTGAGGGTCTTCTGAATCAGAGCTTAAAAACCTTCAGTAGAATGAACATGAGTACTGTTAGCCAATTCTTTTCACTTGAATGATTTTACAGTGAAAAGATTCTCTGTTGAAATATGCTTCTCTTTCAACTTGAAGTTCAAAAAGAAAATCATGCATCCTTAGTATTTGGAAGGTTTTAAAAACAAAGTAAAATAGTTACAAGTTTGCACCATCCGTTTTCATTTTCTAGCTCTGAAAGATTTCAATCATAGGACGTCAAAAGAATGAGAAAAAATAGAAGTGAAGCAACATACAATGTTATTAACAAGTGACAAGGAAAAGTACTTGAACATTTTTCTGGGAGAAATTCTATTTTTAACCCATTGTAGTTATTACTTTCTCTGACCATCTGAATATATTTATTAAAATATTTATTAATAAATTAAAATTTTCCCACGTTTAAAATTCAATAGATGATATAATGTTAAACATTAATTTTTGATTTCCATATATTTGTAATACACTTCAGAACCATTGTGTATGCTTGATGTTATTGAATAAACTGTTAGAAATGCACTTGCACAATATTCATCCTGCAAAGTCCCACAGAAAAATTTGTTGGATGGTTTCTTTGTCTCATTAGGGCTTCCCTGTGCTATATTCAGAGCAAAAATGCCCTATGGGGTGTAAAATGGCTTTCTGAAGCTCTTTCCCTTCTCTAGGTGGAGATGGCCTCTACAGAAAATGGGGCATGGACATGGAACATTTTGAAGGGATTACTAGTTTGAGAGTGAACCATATACACCTGCAATTTATTTTATGGCTATTGAGGGCAGCAGGAACTAACTGAGACTGCTCTGACTTACCTTTGGGACAGAACAGTCACAGCCTGCAGTACAGACTAAGACTCTCAGTTCCCATATCCTTTTTCCTACAATTCATACCCCACAAAAGAGCTAAAGGAAGAGCAAGGTAAAAGAAGTAATTGGGAAAAACAGCTTCCAGTCGTGTATAACCTCAAGGCATCATGGACACACAGATATAGAGGTTCCTCTAATTGGAAGAAATGTATTGCTGGAAACACAGAAGAGTGTGGAAAAGATGGCAGCATCACAGCTTGCAATGGAGGCGATGCAAGAGAACATATCAAAGGTGTTCTTGCAGAGGATTTCCTGCTTGAAGAGATTTATGACATGAAATTAGGTCCAGGATGGCAAGAGTTGTTTCTTTTATGACTAGGTTAAAATATTCTGAAGTTTGGGATGCTAATACCAAGTACATAAACATGACACTTGAAAATTAATGTGCTGCCAGGGAAATGGCCGGGAAGCAGTTGTTAAGATAGTTAAATCATCTTTAGGTCACACTGAAAAAAAAAAAAATTGCACTGAGGTTTTCAGTGCTGTATATGCTTTATTGTTTCTCGTATAGATGTTGCTGATGGTAGTTGTTTAGCATAACTGACAATGGATCACACTGGGCATGGAAGTCTTGGCTGCATTTAAGCTGGACTACATGATGCTAAGATATGAGTGCTTTCTTGAATGGAAATCAGTTTCAGTATTTAATAGTAATTTTAATACGAAAAGGAAAGATTTTAGTATTTGCAAAAATACAGGGGCATGACTTGTTACATTTATATATTCTTATTCAAATGAATGGGAGCTGTGTAACACCTTGGCATTTTTGAGGCTGCAAGTAAAACTTTTCTTCCTTTTTTTTGTTTTTTATTTACCATTCTACAGTGACAGAAAAGCAGTTTTCTCTCTTTTTTGTACTTTCAGTATTTTATTTATTCCTTTCAGTCAACATGTTCTTTCTAATATGCTTAGACAAACTGCTAACTCATGTACCTCCACAGAACTGCTGCAATCCAAGAAATGGAAACAGGCAAGGTGATACGGGAGCCAAAAAAAGGCAGGATAAATTCATTTGTTCTTCACTGTGTTTTCCACTGAAATTCGAAAACTATTAAAAGGATTATAATTTATTGCTTACATGTCATAGAGGTAGATTTTCTATATGCCATGACAGCTAAATCTCTAGTCAGTTGGAATTTTGTCCATCATTTAGTATCAGTTTGAAAAATGTCTTTGCTTTGCCAATCTCATGTTGCCAAGTCACAGTTCAGAGCTGCATGAGAACAAAGGCAATCTAAATAGCTGGAAAAATACAAGAGAAAAAAGACTGGCCTTGGACAAGATTTCATTTAATGCTGCTAGGAGATCTACTGCTGGCTAGATGTGTTTCAAAATCCTGTATTCTTACACTTCATTCAGGAAATAGTATTTTAGCATACCTTGAATCTAGTGGAGCCACGCAATGGAAAACTAACTATATAATGCTGGGACATTGCTTATTTATATATTTGCCCTGGATGGTGTGTGATTATTTTTAAAAAGTGTTGACCAGTGTAGAAAATGAGCCTGTGTAAGTAGAGAGGGAAAACATAATTGAAAAGCTGCCACAAAAGACCAGGAGAGTGCATGAGACAGATGATGGTGTAAAGTTTTGAAAGCCACAATGTGGCACAGTGTGTAATGTGACACTCTGCAGATGTTTTTAATGGGAGTAGAAGCTCTGTAGAAAAGTTTTCATCTGATTACACAATTACTTATGTTGCAGGCTCAGAATTAAATTGTTTCCCAGTTCAGATAGGACAAAGTAATTCTCAGGTTTTATTGTTGTCATTTACACTGGCAATACTAAGTGTGAAAGCTAGAACAATCATTTTGTTATCTCAAATCTTTTTCAGGTTTCTCAAAAGAATTTTAACTCATTTCTTCCTCAGTTTAAGTACTTTGTTTGTTTTCTTCAGGTTAATTGATAATCGGCTAACGAATAATCCATCAGCAGGTGAATTCAGATTCTGTGTGAAGAAGAATTGTTCCATTCAGAAAAAACCCAAAACTTTAGGAAATGCTAACCTTGTTGTGGTTCCAGGCATTTCACTAAATTCTCAAGTCAGGGCACTTTGTAGGGCTTCTATTTCCTTGTTACAGAGATATTCTTGTCCCCAGCATTCACAGTTGGTGTCTCTACAAGGTAAATATATAGTGTTTGCAGACTCCTGATAAGTAGAACCACACTACTCAGAAAATGTAGGTTCTAGATATCATATCAAAATATCTCCCTTGGGAATAGCGAAAAATACAATCAGCATTTTTTGATATTGACTAAATTTTTCTACTCAGTCTATAAGGTAAAAATGACATTTATGCTTATTAAATCTCAAGTCTTACCTTGCCAAATGTAATCTTAAAGAAGGTTTATTAATTGTTCAGGCAATGCCTTTAATAGTGAGACATGAATGGGGAGAATGTATCCCCTAATTACTTTCTGATGGTAGCTTCTTCTTGGAAGAAAAAAAAAGAAGTGCTGTAATTATTTAATCTAAAAATAAAGTTAATTTGTAGAAAGCAATACTGAGAGTGTAAAAAGGTCAAACGTTGAGCTTCAAAATAAAAGACAGCTAAATTTGTCAAGGCATGTGTTAATTGTATATAACAGAGGTCTTTAGTTGGATGGGGAAGAGAACTAGTTTTTCATTCAATTAATTTAAAAAAATAACCTTACGTCAAAGCTTGGAGTAGATTTGAACATATAATATTTTTTTCATTTAAATTATATTTGCTGAAGTCTGGGACTTTTTAAACCTGAGATGTCAAGTGAATTTTGACAGGAGTATTTTTAGTTTGTTAAGCCTACAACTGACTTTCTGTATCTCACTGGTTGTCTTGTTTACCTGCAATAATAAAACATTTCTGGTTCTGGAAATCTAACCTCTCTTACATTTATACACTCAGGCTCGCTTATATTTTTAGATTTGTACAAAACCACTTTCTCATGGATCTATGCTGCCTCTCTGTAAATGAGCATGGGTCCATGTATATAACTCCATCCTGTGGGGAAGAGAGGAGATTCATAGGAAAAAGCCTTCGCATGTGGCCTTCTTAGGCTGTAACCTCGGCCATTACACAGATTCCTTTTTTTTTTACTAACCATTCCCTCTCTGGCAGTGATATTTGCCTACCTGAAACTGGTCATGATGTGTAATATGGAAATTTTTTTTTCCTGTCGATAAGTTATGTTGGACTGTTGCACACGCTGACAGACAGCACTGGCAATCAATGAGGCATTCACACTCTGCAAATTTTAAGTTAATCAGAACTTCTCATTTTATTCAAAATTCAAAATTCATCACTTACATTGGCTTCTTTTGTTTCCTATACTGGCTGTTCCTTATCGACCTGCTGTAGCTATTTTCATTTCTTTTGCATACAAGATTGCTTTGACTGTGTTAATATGTTGAGACCTGCTATTTTTATAGGAATGGAGTAGATTTTTTTTTTTTTTCCATAACAACGTTGTATAAAACACCAGGCAGCCTGAGAATCCCAGAGATGCATTATGTGGAGCTGAAGAAAAAAGTCTGCCTTTGTTGCAATGGGCAGAAATTATTTTGAGTGCAATGCTAAGTGTAAATTACAGAATATATTGTTTTGCCTATGAGATAGTCTTTGTAAAATCACAGTAATGTGAAAATAGGTAAAAGTATTATTTTTCAACAGCTTAGATGACTTGTTTACTGTTTCGTTTTGAAAAGTTAACATCTTCGAGCATTTTCCATTTTTGATGAGGCAGTTTTTATCATGTTCATTTTTGCTAAAGTAACATTTCTCCAACCTCAGATACGGTTCCTACTACAGCGACGATAAATTTAATTATAGAAAGGGAATAACTCTGCTGGGTCAGAATGGATTTAAAATTACAGAAGCTCCTTGACTAAATTTCAATGCTGATTCTACAAACAGCTCCATATGTTACATTCCTGTTCCGAGCCGAGCCCCAGGAAGGTAGCTGCACTCCAAACTGGGTACTGTCTATACAGAGACAGAAAGAAAATCAACCCCGTACTAGCATTTGTATCAACTGAAATATTTCTACTTGCCTGTTATTCAGTGTAAGAGTAACAAAAATCTAGATCCTTGGGAAAACGCAGTGCTTATTTCTCAACACCTTGAGATAATTTTAATCTATGAAAACAGGTAATGAATAAAAAAGGATTACAGGTACGGTTTTTTAAAAGAAACCATCTTATGTTTTTCCTCTGGAAGGCACTGATTGCATTCAAGCAGAGTTAGTGCTGAGCTCTTTTAACCCATTAATCTTCCTTACTGGTTTCTCACTTCCATTTCTGGACTTTTGTGTCTTCGTGGTTAAAGTTATTCACTAGATTGCATCTCTTAGGTCACACCACTTTATTAATGATGATGTTCCTTTTTGGTACTTTGGTATCCAAAATGTATCTACAACTTCCATGGCTCTCTGATACTCCCCTTCTGGACAAAGTAGCCCTGCAGCTGTTAAAAAGCTTTTGTGATAACTTGTAGAGCATCCTGGAAATGCCCAAAGCTTTTCTTTAACTCACCATAAAGAGCAGCCTCTAGACAGTGTAGTGGATCTATTTAGTGTTAATGTTTCACAGTAATCATCAGATTTACAAACTCAGCTGAATCAGGTTATTTTAGTATCATCACTTCTCACAGGATAGCTTCAAAACTTACGTTTTGAACAAGCTGACTGTTACAAACTTGTGCAGGCTTTTTTCCCCCTTCTTTTATTTTTATCTAAATCCTTCATAAGGAGTATTGGGATTTATGTGTTTACCTTGCTTTAGAGAATTAAAATGTTGATATCATTTGGCAGGAGGGATAGATCTAATGGGAAACAAAAAAGTATTCTAAAATGGCTTGTGAAAGGGGTCATATCTGTAGTGCTTTGAGTCAGCCCCATTTGCTTAGCAGTATGTAGAAAGTCTGACTAGAAGTGGTATATATGATTATTCTATAAGCTGCATATCTGTAAGTCTGAACTATGCACAAACACTATAAGTGCCTACTGCTGCCTGTACAGCAGTACAGATACGGTAAAAAATGACCAGTTAGATACATTACAGAGTCACAAACTGGAACTTTTTCCAGCAGCTGTAGTTTTATGGGGAGGCTGTCATGTCCCCCAGGAGACAAAGGAATGTTTTCCTCTCTCCTTGTGCAAGTGGCACAATGGGCAGCTGTTGATAGCCTGGTTTCCTCATTGAGAGGCATTAACATTTTCAGTACTCCTCTCACAGCATGAGAGATGCACTGGCAGCATTCTCTCTTGCACTAAGAGAAGAAATTACCTCCCTACCAGTTTTTCAGGTGCGTGAAGCAAATGCCTAGCACTTCAACTATATTGTTATAGGCATTGCTGTGCTAGCTGTGCCAGGGAAGTGTGCTATAAAATGAAGTACTGTGGTTTGCTAGAGTGATTGAGCACTCTGTTGAAGGTAACAGGATGACATTTGTTCATATGCTTTCAGGACAAACTCCTTAAAACATTGTAATGGACTTTCTTTCATTACGTAGCTAGCTACATTTTAGGATCTGAGAAAAGCAATCCGAGATGAAGTGCATGAGGTCACTCTGGATTTTTTTTTTCCTGCTTTCTTGACTGATAGGAGAATAATGATTTTGTTTATCTTTTGTCCTAGCAGCTGGTAATTCTTATTGTCCTTTCATCTCTAGATTGTTTTTTTCCCTTCTGCAGGACAGATTGGAAACACAGACCTAATCTTCTTCTACTTTATATCCTATGCAGCCACTTACAGGTGTTTATATAGTTCACCTTACCAAAATGACAATGCTTTACAGAGACATAAATTAGAAGATACAAACAGTGAGAGCAATTTAAAGAGCAAGGCAGGAGATAATCAAGTCCCAAGGAGACAGAGAAACTATGTTTAAGTCTTTTGCCATCTGGACACAACTTTTTGTGTGTGCTTATGGGTTTAAAATATCTGTAGGTGCTGAGGCATCTGAAGGTTCAGCGACATATGCCATTTTTATGCGATGAGCAGCTGAGTCCCAGATCAGAGATTTACTAGCTGCTAAAGGGAGATACTCCTTAAAAGACTGGAGCAGGCAAGTTAAGCTTCTTAGTTTTCAGAAGCTGCTTTTATAGAAGAAGTTTTCTGTATTTTCTTCCCCTTCAGCTTGTCCTTTGCACAAAACTATGCTGGCTTTGGTGTTTGGCTATGTGCGAGACATGGAAAATGCTGCTGTGCAAGGGTATTGCCTGTACTGGTAATACAGAGCTCTTTGTTGGACAGAGTTGAGAAAAATCTGGCTGTAATCTGTTGGGCTGAAAAAGACTAAATACAAAGATTTAAGTCATATAAAAGCAGGCTGTAAAAAGAAAAGGACCCTGAGGAGGGCTCGTAACAGCAATATCCTACTGAGTAACCAGTGAATCACCACATTGCCTACATGATATCATTAAATCCCATTTATTTGGACCTGTTTATTACAGAAATTGTATTTTGTGTCTCATCTCTTTTACAGCTGTGCAACACCAGTCACTTAAGAATTTCTTAATGGGTCTCTTACCTCAGAATACCACCTCTGAGGATCTTGTCCCCAGCCTTGTTTTTCTGTGCTTTGGTGAAAGGATAGCACAATGCCACTTGGTATAAAATATACCTGCATTGGTAAGAACATCATAAAAGTTTTGTGCTGCCACATAGCTGAGCCAAGACATAAGACAATGCTAAGACATTGCTGCGAACTCTTTACTAAGGCAACTAAAAGACAGGTTGGCTCTTTAAGAACGCTATTGAATTACAGGGAAAAATAGGCTCCTTCACTGCTTTTTCACCTTTTCTTTTTGCTTGGGAGCTGAACCAAGTTTGCTTAATGAGCTTTGGCATGAAAAATGATCTTTGTTTCTTTCTTTCTATTATTTCTATAAAAATAGAGCTGAGAGAGCAAGGAAGAATACCTGAAAAACAAATGGGTATGTTCAGAGAGAAATGACCAGCTTCCTCAAGATAAAGCAAATGTCAGGGCACAGTGGGGCTGGGGGCTGGCGTGGCAGGGTCCCCCCTGGGACATGCAGAGTCTCATAGCCAGGGATCACATCACCACAGCCGGCCAGCAGGGCAGGCCCCTGGGGTTTTCTTAAACATGTCATTGATGGGTGAACTGATACCCAGCACCTATAGCTGAGAGTTGCTTCCAGTCTTTCTTCCTTTTAAAAACCATTTTAATCTGTGATTTTTTTTAACATATTTTTTTCCTGTACTATTTCGCAGGACAAGGAGTCTATACTCTTGTCGGTCCCTATTCCATTTACACTCTCATTATGTGAAGGGCTGAAACAGAACTAGTATGGTGAGCCAACCTGGAGCTTCCTGGCTGTTACAGTGATTTTGAAGTATTTTCCCACTTATCTTGGAAATGTTACATACCTCTGCTAAAACATCCATTTGCAGTCTGGGCAGTATTATGCTATTATTCCAGTGTTATTGCTGATAAGAAAGATGTTAGAATTGTGCTGTGAGCTGTGTAACAGACTGTGGTCTGTTTTCTTTCTTTTTGCATAGCTGGCCCACAAGATTCCTGCCTCTCCATCCTGTCCTCTGTCCTACACATTCATTCTCATGTCTGTGCTGCAGTTGTTCTGTTGGGCTCAAGCAGGTTTGTGAGGCTCTGCTGAAAACAAGGTCTGGTCTGATTTGGATTAAAAAGAGGAGTACTTTTGAAATCTACATCACTTCAGTGTAGATCTAGTAATATGGGTCTACAATATCTTCACTGATCTGAGAAGATACTTACCGGCTTAGTAAAAACATAATCCAATCCTCTATTTAATCTGCCCTGACAAGTTTATTCTGTTAAAAAAAAAAAAAAAAATTAAAAGTAGCAAGCAGCAAGCTGATAAGACTGTTTTTCAAGAAGCAGCAGCCACATGTTCTGCAAGCAATTTACTGCTGACCAAACTCTTACGCAGCAACAGCTAGGGAAGATGTATGCATGGCAAAAATGACTTTTAAAAATGAAGAATGAATGAATGAATGAATGAATGAATGGTTTTGCATTTTTAACATTTTGAATGTTAAATGCATTTATCATTTTGAATTTCAAATACTACAGGTTTTAATTCATTTTTCAAAGTACTGAACATTCACTGAATTGCCACTTATAGATTCTGAGCACAAGTCTTTTTATTTCACTTCCAAATGATGTCAAATTAAAACAGTCCCGTGTTTGCTCCAAACAGCATCAGAATTTCTGCAAAGTGTCACTCTTTCTCAGTCAATGCTCCAGGTAAGTCTCCCTGTTCTGCTAGCCTATACAAGCCTGGAAATGGTCCTGCTGCCTGCAGGTGAGTTGGGCAGGAGCTCAACAATATTTAGCACAAGTATAGCTTTTCAGGTAACTACCAAACCAAATAACTGTGGGACCATGTGAACACATTCTGGGTCAAGAGAACTGCACATGACTAAGGCATAACTTCTGTTTCCAAGATCTAGAAATAGGATTGCAAGTTTGCTTTAGTCCCAATCAAATAGCTGGATGGAGTCCTCTTACTCCACACTATGCCTTCAGAGTAATGGGAAACTTCTTATTTTCTTCATTATCGGAAAAAGAAGGTGGAAGAATGGTCCAGCTTATCAGTTCCTTTCTTTTTCTCCTGGCTGTTGGTTATTAGCTGTCTTTCATATGAGAAAGAATAGAAGTTTCTCAGCTCAGTGAGGAAAGTATATATATTCCCAGATAAGAGGACTGGCAAAACTAGGGAAGAACTAACAATTTTTCTTGGCCAAATGAAATAGAAATTTCACATGCCAACTTCTCTACCTAGTTTCGATTCTGTAATGTTTGAGTAGGCTTGCAAGTAGCTGACAGAATTTTATTCTGTCTCTAAATAGTACCATAACTATTTAAACAACTAAATACAAAATGAACTAATTTACTTGCAGTAGTCTGAAAAGATGTTTCCCTAGTTCTACTTCAGGAAACTATACCATATTCGCTAGAAATTTTAGTTTCCTAGACTGTATTTTCCCCTCACGTTTTAAGAATAAGGCTATCCAAAACACTACTTAGAAATATATCTTGCCATTCTTTTAATTTGTTTTTGGATAAGCGGGATCAAAGAACAAACGTGTCTCGACAGTGTCACCTAGTGGCGCAATACGTGCGAAGCCCTTGAGAGAGCCGCAACCTCTTCTTCACGCTGATTAATGTTTGGTCCACAGATCTGTACTTCGGGAGGCCTTCCTGCGGCCGACTTGAAGGCTTCTTCCATCCACAGATGGAAGAAGAACAGATGAGGAGTACATCTAGCAGTTTGCACAGGAGATGATGTTGTTCTGGAGGGAGAGGTCCATGCCTTTAGTTCAGTTGCTAAGAAAGATTTGCCCTTTGCACATCTGAAAATATTTCCTGTGTAATGAAACCATAAAGGGAGATTGGTATCTTCTGAGAAAGTCTTTAAGCTAGTCTGACACAGCAAGTCAAACTACATGAGCATAAACTCTAGGAATTTGTGCTGGGGAGCTGCAGAAGAGTGTCTCGGCAGAGCTAATAGGTACTATTTAATCACCTGGGTACTTAAAAATAAAGGAGGAAAAAAAATCACTTTTTTTCCCCTGTTTCTAAATAGCTTCACTTTACTTATGTTTGTTCTACCGTACTTGAGTGTGTCCACTACATTGCAAAAATCCAGTCTACTGTCATGAAGATGTGGCTCATCACCTTGATTCACGATCTGGCAGCACAAGATGTACCTTCCCAGTCAGAAGAAGAGAGAGGAGCATATCCTAGAGACAGCCATGGTTATCTACAGGGATGTTATCTATATGTAATCCATGGTTGCCCAGAACTGAAGAGTTTAGAATGAATGTAAGGATAGGAGCTGGCTTGATTCTTGAGAGCAAACTTTTACAAAAATGAGATACAACTATGAGTGCAGTGAGACACACTACAATTGTATTCCTTGGACTCCCATTTTTGGAGGTCTTAGTCCCAGGGCATGCAGCCAGGTAGTTTAATTTAATGTCCATTTGGGAAGGAAAGCAGGAGAGAGTTGAGGGGTTTTTGTAGTATTGTTGTTCAATCCATGTTGTCTCACAGACATTTATGATCTTTTGGGCTACAGTACTACTAAAACACCCCTTTGTACCTGCAGTGTTGTACTGGAACTTCACACTGCATAATCAATGCTTGAAGAGGAGACAGAAACCTATTCCATACCTGGAAATAAACAAAATTAAAAACTAATCAGAAACAATTACATCAAACTTGGGATTACTTTATTAAAACTTAGAAATCAGTATAGTGTATGAAATCCATCAAATATTGTGCACTCTCTCTGTGAAACTAGAACAAATAATAGAAATGATCATTTCCATTTATGCTCATTACAATGGCAGTTCATAGAAATGCTGCTGCTTAACTTTTGTTGTTAGAATCCTTAGCTGAAACTCAAGCAGTTATATCGAAGTTGCTTGTCTTTGTACACGGGACAATTTAAAACAGAGATGTTAAGTTCCTGTTTTCGTCAGTCCCAGTAGAGGTGCTTATTTAGATTGTACATGGAGACAGACCACGGTTGGAGTGAGGAAGGACGAATATTCTTCCCACTGCCCGATGCAATATTTAGCAAGTCACTGGCACAGCTGAAACTAGGTCAAGAGAAACACCTTGAGTCCCGAGCCTGCACTCCACAAGCTCAGCTTGCAAAGAAAACTGCGGTGCCACTGTTTTTGTTGCAGAATTGCCTGCTAACAGAACAATACCGTGGTGTCATCTGAGTGTTGCAAGAGTTTTTCGACTGTAGATGGCACTGCAAGGTAAGTGCAAAGGTGTGTCTCTAGTAGCTGTGAAGATTTTATTGAGTTTTTTTAATCTAACACTCTGATATCAAGACAGCATTTTAAGGCTAAAGACCTAAAAAAGAAGTAAGGTAAAGCCAGAGGAGACCTGTCTGGAGGTGATGGAAGGGAATGCCATGCTATCTTTGCCAACATACTATTTAATGCAGTGCTACTGGGAAAGATCACTTTCCACAACAGAGGTGAATTGCTACAGGGATGGACACGAGTGGTGCTCCTGGCATCACTGGTCATGAAGCTGGAGCTAGACAATTCCAGTCTCCAGGCATCTCTTCAGCTGGGCCACGATCTCCTGCAGAGACCACACTGGTACACTCAGAGAGGCAGGCTGCCTCTCCCTGTGCCCAGTGCTGGGAGGCACATCCTGACCCACGCCTCTGCCCTCTGCCACTCAGCCTGAGCATAGTAGGATTACACTGCCAGCATGGCCACTATACCTGGGGCTCTGTGCCAGAGAAGGTGTCAGACGGCTTGTTCAGGGATAGCACCAACATAGCTGCATCTGGGCATGATGGAACATGTGATGGACATGGACAGAAGAAAAAGTCAGCTGTACCATAAACAGGATGTTTACCTAGTCTTGAGAAAAAGTTTTTTTAAAAAAAACCTCTTTTTTTCCTGTCATCAGAATAAGGCAAGAAAGGCAGTCTCGCTCTGCTCCCACAGGTTCGGAAGATAGAAACAGATCCTCTTTTTCTCCTAACCGCCATGATCTTGCCTCCCTCATCTCTGTGAGACTGTCAAAGACCAGCAGTGTTATTTGCCATGGCTGTAGAGTCTGAGATCTGCACTGGAAAGTCCGAATGAAGCCCAAGAGAATGTTCTTGATTCTGTCTTTTCATCCATCTCTCCTCTCCACACAAGGTTGATGCTCTGAAATAATCTGCAGCCTTGCTCCTTCTATTCAGGAAGATCAAGGTGAAAGATGTGCATGAAAGACAGACCACAAATTGAATTTTTTGCTGCACTTGAACAATAAATTTCCCCCAGAATAAAGAAAAGCCCAACAACCACTTTGTTTAAAATCATGATTTTCTGCAAAATATTTCCATTCACAACAGATAATACTACAGTAACTTTACATGTACTGCAGTCTCTGCATGGTACAGCTCCATGGACATGTTCCTAGTCATGCAAGATGAAGAACCTGCTTTGCTGGAGCCATGGTTTCCTGAAAAAAGCTTCTGGGTGCTCAGCACATCTCCACTTCCTACTTCACAGGGGAACTCTGAAGTAGATTGATCAGTTTGGGGAGCCCATATCCATCACCATCCTCACTGTTTGATCCTTGGACTTCTCCACACTTTTCTTAGATTGTTATGTATTAGGAATTTAATGACCCTGTCTGTTTGAGTAAGAGGATAAGCTTTGTTAAAGCAAGATGCAAATGGTTTTAATAAATTTGGAGACACTTTTTTTGCAAGCTTTCCCTTCTAAGAGGTGTTACATTGAATTTTGCTCTATTAGTTCCGTAATACAAATTTTCCAGCATTTTATAACAGTTTTTTTTCAAGTTCATTAAAGAGAAAGATCATGAGGAACTTTCTTAGTAGCAGAAGTTAAGGCTGGAGCTGATTAATTTTTTCTTCAGCAGAGTATTACCACTGCCAATAGCAGTTATTACTCAAGGCTCCAGAGGACACTGGTAATAATTAGGCCAGCTAAGGCACATAAATAGATATGTGAAGGCGGAAATCTGTCACTTGACATTTAGTATAGCTGAAAAGGAAAAAATTAATTAATTCCATTTTTGATATATAGACTGAACTTTTTGATTACTGACAAAAAAAAAATTATCACTCTTTTTTTTTTCAACATTCAGGATCAATTTCAGATAGAATTAAGCACTAAGTTATTTTTTTTTCCCCTTACTGTCACTTACATCTTCTCCTCTAATTCCTCCAGTAGCCTAAGACTGGTGCAGACTACACTGGATGGATGGATAAGATTAATAGGTCACCAGAAAGCTGCCTAATGGGGTAATGTCCTCCCTATAGCCTAGATTTATCTCCCCTAACCTTAAATGAGTACACACATTTAGAGCAGAGTCAATCTGCAGTTCTTCAACAGTCAATGAGCTGAGAAGCATATTAAGACAAAAATACACTCTGTAGGCTAGTTAAGTTGCTCAAAATTGATGTTCCTCCTCAAATTCTGAAGATGGCTAGATATACTGGTTTTCCTTTTTAAATGTCGCTCTTTCTTTCTTTTTTATGGATTTTTGGCTTAAAGTCTGGGGCTTCTATAAAAAGTAACAACAGCAGTTAGAGACATATTTTTTTCCTGTAATTACATGTTTATTTGTGATAATTCAGATCTTTTCATCACAGACTGAAAAAAGCCAGACGAACAGTTCTTTATTGACAGACACATACTACGTGTGTCAGGAACTTACAAATCTGGCAGTTGGACTACCCAATTAAAAATACTCTTCAGTGACTTGTTGCTGGCTTTTCATGTCCACATCCCGTAATTTCTTCCGAAAGGCTTACAATAGTATATTTTTCTGCAACAGTGTCGTAATTTTCCACAGCAGAAAAACCCAAACCAAAACAAGTAATTTAAACAGAGACTCCAGTTAACCTGTTTGAGCTATTTTTGTTTTACAATATTACTTTATCACCTCAGCATAGCTCTGCAAATCAAGCTGTATCATCCTGGTTCCGTGAATGGTGTTCATTAGTTTGCTGCTGCTTTTGCAGAGGCAGTATAAGCTAGCAGGAATTTTTATTACTGACCTGTAAGCTGGGGTCAATTTGAAAAACCTAAACAATAAACAACAGGCAAAGTAGTTAAGATCTTCTTTTTCCATGAATATATTAAAAGTCTTGCAAAGAGGATAAAACTCTTGCATAGTAAACCGTTGCTAAAAGACTTTGGTTATTCTGCCAAGGTTTTGTCTGACGTGGTCTCTATCAGGTCCTATTCATGTCGCTGTTATTTTCCCACTTTTCTGTGTCTCTTGCTGCAGTTTTCTATTCTTTACAGTAGTGTTTATTATGAGGGGCTGTCCAGCTTCCAGAAATTACCTTTCTCATTTAGAATCTTAGACTTTATTCTACTTTAAGTCTCTTCATCTTTCCACCATGCTCTTTACTGCTCCAAAGGATGCCTGTTCAGGCCATTCATTTGAATTTGTTATTATGCAACAAAGCATTGCTTACGACTGACTTCAGCTGTATTTGGACCTCCTTATCTCCCCAGATGGTCATCTCTGTTCTTAGGCCAGCTGGCAGCATAGTTGGAGCAAGGCCACCTCTGACCTTTATTTGTGACTGAAGCACTAAGAAACTATCACTAGGAAAACAATGCACAAATAAATTTCATGTAGTTTGCAGGTTTAGTTACAATGGTGAATCACTACTGGCAAACTAAACGTTTATACAGTGAGAATCAGAGAGCAGATTGTATAGTTCACATTAACTGATGGCACAGGTAAAAATGCTTGAGATTCACCTACATACGATTCATACTGAATCTTTCCCAAATTGAACTGCTGCTGAAGAACATGAGTAACTTTTTTTTCAGCTGTTTTGTGGTTTTAAAAATACCTAGGTTGTTTTAAGGTCATAATGCTCACACCACATGGGATAATACTATGGCTTTAAAAAACACACAGGAACTCTGGCCATTACATTAATATCAATACCTCATTAATGTATTTTTCAGAAAAGATACATCAATTTTTCTCTTTTTTTTTAAAAAAAGGTGATGTATGTTTGTTTTACTCTGTATTTTACGTTGGGTACTGCTCGTCTTGGTTCCAGCCTCCTGCCCTAAAACAGTACACCCTAATCCTGTTCCAGATTAATTTGTAATCTGTGCCACCTATTGCATCATCCAAGACATCCACCAAAAAGAAGTGAGGCCACATGGAGTGAGTCGCAGGTACTTACAAGAGCAGTTGTGCAAATCCTTGTGCACACCCCACGTTTGCTTACGAGACTGCCCCGAGATGGTGTCAAACGCCTCACAAAAAATCAAGCTGCATCTGATATATTACACCACTTGCTCTGTCAGAGAGAGAAACTGCTGTGGCTTAACACAGTCTGAATCTGCACAGCCTTCTCCATCCTTTCTCTCCATTATTTTGAGGGGACCTATAAGGCTGGGTATTTAACTATTTGCTTTTGAGCCCTCCTGGAGGGAGGCGTTACCTTGCCAGAAACCCATCCCCCTCCTTCGCAGCAAGATACGGTGCTTCTCCCGCGAAAACTGAAGGACGCCTCTCAGCTCTCCCCGCTTCCCTGCTCTCCCGCTAATTCCAGCCC
>VZTF01017490.1:4533691-4653167 GCA_013397755.1 Cnemophilus loriae | reverse complement strand
AGCTCCGGGCAAGGCAGCCAGGGAGGGTAAAAGGTAGCCGGCCACGTAGAATGGTAGGGGAGCGGCTTCGTGGCTCGACCGCCTGTGTCAATAGGTCCCTTGTGTCGCTCGTCGCTCCCCGGCTACGTGGATTCGTGTAGTGGGAGTCAGAATGGCCCCTTGCCCCTCTGCCTGCCCCTGGCCTCTCTCTGGCTCCCTGAAGCACCTCAGAGCTTCCCCCACCCTGACACTGGCAGCAGCCTCTTGCTAGGTTTCCTTAGCTGTGGATTCAGGGAAAGCCTGTCGTGTTTCTCGCCTTCTTGGTGATACTTGTCTGTTTTTGGTAGCAGCTCACAGCGCTGCTGGATTAGACCAGCACCCTAAGCACTAGAGAGCCGAGGTCTCGTAGTTAGCTTAAAAGGATACTTCCATGCAGTCTTCCTAGGCGAAATACAGCTCTTTTTTTGGTTACGTGGTCAGTGTAGTTGTCTGTCTTCGTGGAAACTGGTCACAGTTTGTGGTTTACAAAAAACAGTAATTGCCCAGCAGCATCTGGTGTGGGTAGTCTATAATTAAACTTTACCGGAAGTTCACAGTTAATTCAAAAACGTCGCTTTTTCCCAAGATGGAAAAGTCCTTGATGGATTTATCGAGTATAGTTTGAAGTGTGGTGAAATTCTAGAGCACACTTGTGGTTTGTTGTGCTTGACTTCCCTTCAGCATTATCTGTTTCAGTAAAGCCTGCAGCAAGATCCCGATGGATTGTGGAAGTGACTGTAGCTGCACTCACTGTACTTTTGTCTATACCACTTTATGTTTTAATTTCTTTCAACAGGATTGAGTTATTAAACATAAGTAGTGCTGAGGACTTCTAGATAAGCCCGGCACAGTATTTCACAGTTTACTGTTTATGTCCTATGATTCCTGACTAATAGATGTGCTCTGACGTTTGTAGCTGCATTTAGCTACCAATGGTACTTTGGTCTTTTTTTGACAGACGTGTCAGCCTTTAATTGGCAGTGCTCTTTAGCTCAGCTAGGAGCAACTGAATTAGGGTTGTTGGATTGTTGAATGTCTCATTCTGGTAAGGATTATGCTGTTGTCACTGTGAAGGAGGAAGTTAGAGAAAATCTGGAGAGAGGCTCTAAAGATCACTTGTGTGGGGTGTACCTGTGCTGAGTGGTGGCACGAGGGCCTCATCCCAGTAAATGAAGCAGCTTGGATCTGCTATGGCCCAAGGAACATAGTGGGCATAGTGGAATGTGGTGTCTTTCAAAGCAAGTTGGTTTCCCTTTGTAGCTTTACTTCTGGACAGGTCACATTTATTTATAACTTGAGCAGTTTACTTGTTGTCTAGCCTGTTTTGAGAGCCTCATGTGCGTTCAATTTGTCATTTGAAAATCCTTCCTGACATATAATCTGAGTCTTTTATGAAATTTGAATGAATGACTAGTTTGCCCACTGTCAGGAGTAAAATGGACTGGAGTTTTGATTTTTCTTCTTTGTGTAGCAGACGCCTTATTCAAAGGCTCTGGGTGGTCTGCTGAAGCCACAGCTGAAGGAGAAGAGAGATCCAATTTGCTTGTACTCAGGAGTTGTTCCATAAACATTCTGAATCCCAGTGGCTCTTTCCAAGTTTTTCTCTACTTACTTGCTTCTCTTGAAACTCGCTATCTGAACTAGAAGCAGGACTATCTGATGTTTTGTGCATTGAGAAGAGCAGAAGCCTTGTTTTTTGTCTCAACGCTCCTGTTACATAGTCAATACAAAGCTGCTTTTTTTAAAGGTCTCTATGTGGCAATTTCAGGCTGCCAAACCACTCTTAGCTACTGCATAGCTTAGATTTACCTGTTTTTCCTTGTACATTCAATCACTTTTCTCCCCAGAAAATATATTTTGTGTTCAGGGGGTTGGGCCTAGATTTTTGCCTATTCTTTAACAAATGTACGAAGAATTTCTGAACAGGTTGAACTATCTGTGGATATGTAATCTGAGTAGGAATTAATAGTCTAACTGTTGTTTAAAGGCTAGGACAATGTGCTACCTGTACTTGAAAGGTGTACTTGCTTTGTTTTTCTAGGAATTAATCTGTGTTTCCTTGAGGATATTTTGCTTAATGCCAGTGCTAAGCCTGTTATATTATATTACTACCTAGCCTCAATTTTCTAGTCACTTTCGTCAGATTCTAAACTGTTACTTTGATATGTATTAGTGAAAGTTGCCTTTAGGTGAGACTATAGTCAACAGAAAGTCCTGGAAAAGTGGTAACGTGATAGCAAATTCCCATGGCTTTAGTTCTGTAAGCCTTTTTTTATTAGCTTACTAATCAAGTAGTCTGTGTAGTGAGGTTTGCTTTGGGTACAAATATTTTCAGGATTTCCGTGCTGTTATGGTTACAGGTCTTTTGTGATGTTATGAAACAAATGAGAATGGACCAACGTGGAGAAATGTCAGCATGCTTGTTTAGAAAACAACCCCCTTCCATTCCACACTGGAAATATTTAAGATATTGCAATACCCTTAGAAGGATGGACTTAACCTTCCTGAAATGTACGGCGTTGCCTGTCATCTCTCATTTCACTTAGCAACTTATTATCCAAAGGAAAAGGAAATTAATTTAGTACCTTCAGAAAAGCCATATTACTTTTACTTATTCTTTTTTCAAGGAAGGGTGTTAGGATTGACAAGGAAAGCTCTGGGCTTCTTTTATATGGAAAATAGAAAGCATTACTTAGTTCTGTTTTAGAAGACCCAGATTAGGGGAGCTAGGTAATTTTTCACCATGTGCATTTTAGATGCAACTGGTTCTTAGTAAAATTAGTAACACTTAAGAAACTAATTAATAAACCCCGACAGAAAAGCAGTGAATGGAATGAAGTTACGCCAATTTTAAGGTCTTGAGAAATATGTTTCTAGTAAAGCAGCCTGAGGATGGGTTTCAGGGCCATGTGACTAATTTGACAATTGAGTTACTTTAATGCAGTGCACATTCAAGATGCAAACCCAGCAGTCTGTCTTCGAGTGGCACTGAATTCTGAGTAGCTGAATCTCTTCTGTATTCTCTTTCACTTCCATGTAAGACCATTGTTTATATTAAATGAAAAAAGCCACAACAGCAGCTGCCAGCCACTGTCTTGGTACCAGTCTCCACATCTATGTTAGCCAGATTTTGGTAGCTCTAATACCTGAGTATAGGCATTCATCAGGAAGGATCGGAAGGACCACAGATGGGAGTTCTAGTATCTGATCAGACTGGATGCCAGAAACATACATTGACTCTGCCAACCATGAGGTGAGGGTTGGTTGTTGTTTCCTTGTACCTCTGAGCCAAGAGCACACAGCCTCTGTGGAAATGCTTTCTAGAAAAAGAGAAAATTTGGAACGCGTTGATAGCAAATATGATACACAGAGCACAGAGATTTCTGGAACTTCACAGTGGGAGGCTTCTGCCAACACTGTTTGTTCTTCCTGAACGTTGAGATTTTATGTCTGCTGTTTGCAGGAAATGAAATCTATCACCATCATCCGTAGTCACTAAGGTATTTGTAGAATCTTTGTTCGCTTCATACTCAGGAGAGGTGTGACAGCTTTGAGTTTTGTAGTGACTTCTTGAAAGAAACAGATTTTTGAGACAACCACAGTAGGCAGAGAGCTGCTTTTTCAGCTGTAGGAGTTCTGCCTCCATAGGGTCAGATGACACATCTGACACACTCCTTCTTGGAGGATGTCTGACAGCTCTGGTGCAGTGGTGCTTTGCCTTCTCTGAGGGGGAGAGCTGAGTGAGACAGCTCTACCTACTCTCTTGCAGGAGGCAAGATACGACAAACACTTTCTTGCTACTAAAGAATTGCTTCCAAATTGGTTGCAATCTTTTAAATTTTCCTGGGCTGTGAACATGTATAATAAATAGCTCATGTCTCTGAGAGTTAGAAACCCACTTGCTGCTGAAATAAAGTATCTTTGGGATTCTCTGAACACTGCTCCAATTCCTTCATTTTTAATGACTTTTCTCTATAATAAAATGTTAATTAGAAATCAGTTTTTTAAAATTATTTGAATTCCAAATAATACCTACTGTATCATAAAAGTGTTAAAAATATTATAGCCTTATTTAGCTTTTTTGTCTTTTAATAATTACAACATTAGGAAGACACTGGTATTATAACATGAATGTGATTCATGCTGAGAAGCCTACAGAAATATCTGCAAATAAAAATGGAGACACATAATCAAAAGGGCACCGTGTTCTAGGTCATCTTAATTCAAAGTTTAAAAAATGCTGGTGCTTCCTGTTTTGTGCTTGTTTTAGGTGCTCACTGTTCAGCTGGGACTCAATATACTAGAAGTAAGTATTTGACAGCAGAAAGGTTTTCACACAGACCTGAGCTTCAGTTCACAATTTGAAAGTTTTAAGGTTTCTCTTAAGGACTTCCTTTGTATAACAGTCAGATCTGATTATCACCCTTTTTCAGATCTTGTTATAATGTGACAGTGTTTGTTACCAGCGTGGCAGTCTTAATTGTGGAGAGGTGAAAACCTGATCTACAGCCTTCTGTCTTGAGCTCAAGGCGTCTATATCAATATACTAATATAGTATCTAGTTTTGTAATATTTAGAGTGAAGAAAGGCTGGGTTGGAATGACTTATAAAGAAATAATTCACTAGAGTCAGGTTTCACATAGCTGCGGTAAATGTCACCATGATGTAGTTAGTGTGTGATAGGCAGGCTTGTATTTCTGTCTAGTAGCAGACTTTTTATTCTTTTACTGTTTGATTTGTTATTCACATTATTTTGGTGTTTGATGGGGCTGGAGCTCAGGCGCCTTCAATAAGTTTTTCTCTGGCTTCTCTGTTCCTTTCTTGTAATGGCACAAGTCTCAGGATTTGCTTCCTTCTGGATCATTTTCTCGTGCAATTCAGTGCCTTAGATAGGTGTGTATCTGCACAAAGGAAGGTATGGCACAGGGGGCAGCAGGACTGCTTCCGTGGGTGGTGGTGCCATTTCATACCAGTTTATCTAAGAGATTAGTCAACCTTATTTTATGTCTCCCCTCAGTGATATTTCTTAATGTTCTTTTTATTTTTACTTTTTTTTTCTGGGTAGCACTAATAGTAATGTTTAAACAATGAGCTATATTTAGGATGTGCTTTACAAGGCATGCATAAAATTTTTACTTCTTTTGCAGCATAATTCTATTGCCTAATGTCATATTGATGAAATGTGATAAATTTTTCCTGTAGATCTTCAAATGTTGGATGCACTGGCAATCTGAGTGTGCTAATAGTTACCTGTCACACTTTGATTTAATGAAGCAACAAGTCAGGCTGTGTTCTTGAAATCAGAGCTTTTTTTCAAACCTATTACAGTGATTTACTTATCTTTATAGTCTGAGGCTTGAGAAGGTCAGAGGGCGGAAGTCCACATGCGTATATGATAAATTTCTTGTGTTATTGCAGCAGTTTGTATGTTGTTTGGAAAATGCCCTGTAGAGTGGACTGAAGCTTGCTGTGACAAATGTAAACTGAACAGTTGTGGTCAATTCTAGTCTTGGAAAGATTTCTCAATGTTACCCCTGGTCAGGGATGAGGGGCTAAATTTTAGTGAATAAAAACGATATTTTTTTTTCTTCTTCGTTCGCCCGCTCTTTGAACTTGTTTTGAAGGTATACACTGAACAACTTCTGATCTGTAAATTTGCATTTCAAGTATTTTAACCCTTCTGAATGAGGTGGAAAAGTAATTGGTGAAGGCTTTGTTATGAGATATTTAAATGCATACTCTTGGTTTGGAAATTTTTTCTTGAAAGTTTAGATTCCATTACTAATGTTTGCTCTAAACCGATTGCTTAACAGCTTTATGGAAATCTTGATGATGATTCTTAAAACGGGGGGAGGACTGAGATTTCTCTTTTCCAAACTAAATCATATTTTTCTGATGTGTCTCTGCAAATAGAGATATTAAGAAAATATGGGTGTAGATTCAGTGGCTGAAAAGCAATGGAAGCTAAGCTCAACAGGCTTTTTTGATGAGGTTGGGGTCAAGGAGTAGGATGTGACCATTTATAATGACTGCTGAGTAGGGTGGGGCAGTTTCGTTTGTTTTGTTGGTTTTTTTGTTGCGTGTCCCTGTCTTATCCCCCCTTTCTCCCCCATTCCCTACTCTGAAGGTTTGTTACCTTTTTTTGTTTTATTTCTTTAGCTTTCAGGATGGCATTGTTCAGCTTCTCTTAGAATATTTTACTCGGGGTAGAACAACTTTAAATTAGGTTTTGCGCAGTGAATGAAAACATGAACTGAATACTGTTTCACTCAGTTTGAAACATATCTGGAAGACTGAAGTGTGATTTTTTGGGGGATTTAATAGTTCACACTAAATTAGTGATGTACGTAGTGATGTATGTAGTTCACTTTTTCTGTTTTCTGGGTTTATGTGTGATTTTTATACTGCAGTCTGCACTTCTTGTGACACTTTTGACTGTAACTGCACACATTTCATAGGCTAGGTGAGTGCTTCTGTCAGGCCTCCTTTACTTTTGAGAAAAGGAATGCCAGAGAAAGATGGATATGCTAAAGATAAGTATGCACAGCTAAGCAGAAGTGCTGTATGCCCCAGACTGTGAATATATTTTCATGAAGAAGAATTCTTATTTTTGCTTCCTTTTCCTTCTTCTTTTTCCCTTACCCCTTCCGACTTAGACCTTCATTTCTTCTTGCCTGTGTCAGGAGCTTTAGACCTTAACCCTGCATGAGTGCTAACAGCCTGAATCCATGTCTTTTGTACAAGCTGCTTTTATTTGCTTTGATGCCATCCTCCCTCCCACCTTTGTGAGCCACTCTGGGAGTGGTGGAGAAGAGCCTTCCTGTTGATTCTGCAGATTAGAATTAGTAGGGACATGGGTAGGGCATTCAGGCCAGGGAAGAGAAATTGGGACATAATCCTTTCATTGCAGTGGCTGTGAAGACTGGTGGTCCCTCCTTCCTGCTGGATGTTACTAACAATGCCTCTGTTAGCCAAGGTGTGCTCAGCAGCTGGGGGGATTTTTTTGGTGGATGGCTTCCCCCCCACCCAGTCTTTTAGTTCAGTTCTTGCTTTCTGATCACAAAGTAATGATACAATTAAACACTAAACAGTCAGGGTCCTGAGGACCCTGAGGTTGGGAAAGCAAACTTTTTAGGGTCTAGTTTACCTTGTAGCCTAAACAATTTATGTCAAAGAAAGGTAGGAGGTGCCTTCGAAGGCTGGGGTGGGGAAGGGAGTAATAGTTTTTTAAGCTGACTGAATGTCTGAGTATAAGCTCAGATGGCATGGGGCAGGTCAGTCAGCCCTTGTCCCATTGTCTTGTGCTGTACTTGCTAGTTTGATACGCAGTTAAATCGGTACAGTTGCTGGGGAAAAGTGTTTTTGTTTACTAATCTGTTCTGGTTTGTTCTCTTTCAGGTCTCCCTTGCAATTATGGAGTTCTAGAAGAATAAGGTAGTGTGGAGGGGGAATCCCCCTCTGCACGCTAGAGGTAGTTCACGCTTGGAATTTTCTATGGACAAGAATATTTGTTATATAAGATGGTGAAATAAGACTTCTAAAAATATATATTTATAAATATTTATTTGGATCAAGTGCCAAACATAACAGTACAAAGATTTCTAATGGCAGCTCAATAAACTTGGATTTACATCCTTGGAATTGCAATTTTTCTGAGGCACTGTGTTGTGTACTGAATTGGAGTGCCTTGATACACTTAAGGGTTGTTCCCCTTAAGGAGAAGAGCAGCTTTAGAAGTGAAGATGAATTCTTACGTGCCAGAGTGCACTTCAAAGTGTCGATCTCTACAGCATGCTTTGGATGTTATTTCTGTAGTTACCAGAGGAAGTGAAGGCCAGATCAAGGCCTTTCTCTCTTCTTACTGCTACAATGCTGCAACTATCAAAGATGCCTTTGGTAGAAATGTTATACATCTTGCTTCGTCTTGTGGCAAAAAAGGTGTACTAGACTGGTTGGCTGAGACCAAAGGAGTGGACCTCTTGGCAAAAGACAAAGAGTCTGGATGGACAGCTTTGCACAGAAGTATATTTTATGGATACATTGATTGTGTTTTGTCGTTACTGAAGGTGAGTGATTTGCAACTGTAGTTTTCCTTGGCATCTACAATTTTTAGAGTTGTATTGATTATATAAAAGTGTGTTTTTAAGCTTGACTGAAAGCCTCTTGTAGGTTGTCTTAATACTGTGTTCAGATTGCAGTGCATTGGTTTACTTGAAGGTTGTCTCTGTTCGTACAGATGTCTGCCTTTGCCCATGCAGAAATCAGCACTGAGCAACAATCCTTGATTAATTCTGGACTTCCTTGAAGACTTGTTTGTGTGGATGATATCAGGCTCAGGATCTTAAAAGTAGAGAGTGATCAGACTAAAGATACTCTGCAGTAACTATATCAATTGATATTAGAGAATATAAAATAAGGGAAGATTAAATGGAGTTATAATTAGAAATTAATCTTACATTTAAGAGATAAACGATTCAAGATATGGAATATTCTATTAAGTGAATCTCCATTTCATTAGTATTTTAAATCAGGGCTTTTGCTTGGTCCCCCTTATTCCTTTCTTACAGTTGCTGTTTCTTCCCATCTACTTAGCAAGTTGTATATATTTTTGATTGATCTTCCTTTTATTCCTCCTATCCCAAGTACAGCAGAGAGAAGAGATGTTTGTTTGAGATATTCAGGGTCTCTTTAACCATGTGAGAAAATGAAATAATTGTGGTTCAGAGTTGTTTAAAAACAAAGCTTTTAAGGCAGAGAATTTTCCATTTTGAATGCAATCTTTTAAAATTATAGTGACTAGCCATTTGTAGACATAACTGTCTGCTTCTGGAAGACTTTAAACAAAAAGAGGGTGGATCTGGTAGTTTTTAATTCTTGGAAGGTCTGATAACAGTTAAATATGTATTTCATGTGCTGTCCCCTTACATAGTGGGAGGTTTTCATTAAACTTAAAAAAAAGTAGATGTTTTTATAAGGATTGTATGTATGATTCTGTTCTCTAGAAAACTGGAAACTGTGTACATGTTACAGGAAAAAGTACTCACTCCTCTAGTGCATGTGTGTATATATGTATCTTTGCTATTTGCTTACAGGTTTTCCCCAATGTCTTTTACTTTTCTGTCAGTTACATAAGTGAATGAGATTTTTTGCTAGCCAGCTCTGCTGATATTCTTCTAAGAAGCAGAATGAAACACCTCATGGAGGGTGCTGTCTCTTCCAGTTCCTTAACTGATGTCCGTCTACTATACTGTGTTATAAAAAGGATGTGTTCTTAAGGTATTATAGCAACAACAGGAACTGATTATGGAATAGAACTATTAAATAGCTGAGATGGAAAGAGGTCTCTGGAGGTTGTCTAGCGCAACCTCCATACTCAGGCAAGGTCAGCTAGAGCAGGTTGCCCAGGACTGTGCCCGGTTGGATTTTGAGCAGAGCATTAAACATCTCTGTTCCAGTATTTTAATATCAATTTGGTAAAAATGTGTTTTAGATTTAAACAGGGTTTCTTATATGTTAGTTTGTGCCCATTGCCACTTTTTCTGTCACTGGGTATCGCTGTGATCCCTACCCCTCACCTCCAATCCGATATTTATTATCATGATAAGGTGTGCTGTCCTCCTCCCCCCATCCCAAACCCCACCCCAAACCTCCCCCCATCCCTCTAGGCTAAGCATCCCAGCTCTCTCAGCTTCTCTTTGAATGTCAAATGCTCCAGTCATTATGTTCATGGTCTTTTGCTGAACTTGCTCCTGTATATCCATGTCTGTC
Organism: Cnemophilus loriae; assembly: GCA_013397755.1. NCBI lineage: Eukaryota > Metazoa > Chordata > Aves > Passeriformes > Corvidae > Cnemophilus > Cnemophilus loriae. Next base: position 4,643,381 of record VZTF01017490.1, on the reverse strand, counting down.
TGGGAGTCCAAACTCGAAACCAGCACTCCAGCTGTGGCTTGTCAGTGCTGAGTAATGCTTGCTGGCAACACTCCCACCTGCAGTCCTGGATGCTTTCACCATTCTTAACTCTGAGCTTGCTGACTTGTGGTCTTCTGGTGGTCTACAAGAAACCCTAAGTCCTTTTCTACTCAGGTGCTTTCTAGTCCTTCAGCCTCCAGCTATACCAGTTCACCGGGTTGTTCCTCCCCAGGGCCAGGATTTGCATTTCTCTTTGTTGAACTTTATGTGGTTCCTCTCAGCCTGTTGCTCCAGCCTGTCGAAGTTCCTTTGAATGTCAGCACAACCCTCTGACTTATCAGCCACTCCTCCTGGTTTCATATCACCTTTGCTGAGGGAGCAGCGTTCTAGCCTGTCACCCAGATTGTTAGTCAAGATGTTAAACAGTACTAGACCTAGAATCAGCCCCTGGTGTCCTAAACTAGCATGGATGATGGACTTCTGCTGTGGGCTGGAGGCAGTCTTGGCTTATTCTCAGACTGTATCTGACTACAAGGTTTGCCACTCAGCAATTGGAGTTTATTTTCACAAATTTGGACCATGTGAATATCCCTGCAGCCTCTGTCTGCTTGTGAATATTTTAAATGACTTCTAGAGTGAAGACTATCCAGTTATCTGTTAAGCCATACAAATAGGTTAGTCTTTCTGTCATATGGTGAGTTAATTCCAGCCCTGTTGCACTAAGATTGTCTTTATAATTTGGAGAATGTATGTTGTTGTTCTTCTGGTGAGTGTTTTTCCAAATAAAATTATATTTCGTGTGTTTACCTCTTAAGTGTGAGGTTCTATAAGGTTTTCCTTTGTATTAGCCATGAACTCAGGTACACAGGTACAGCCGTATTAGCCATTAGGTTCTATTTGAGGACATCTGGAGTTCTTCCTGTTAGAGAAGTGATTGATGGCACTTCTTCCTAAAATCAACACTGCTGTAGCAGCACTCTTTTGTATTGAGAAAATGGTATTTACAGAGATTGTCTGTGTCTCTCTTAAGTTCTGAAAGAATGACCTGTTCATGCTTTGTGCCTCTGAACCCTCCCTAGTGCTCTCTTTCTTGGCTGTTTGTGTCTTCTTGCCTTTTCTCAGCAACTGTGAAACTCTGTTCCTTGCTTGTTTTCAAAGTAATAGTAGGTTTTTTTTTTGTTTTCTCACTTGTCTAGCTTGTCAAAACTGATTCTGTAAAATGCCAGTTTAAGAAAATATGTCCTTTGAAGCTGGGAAATTCATTTTTGCTGAATACTTGCCATTCCTAGATGTCAGTGCTTTATCTTCACATTGGTTTCCTTTTTGTTTCACTGGTTATATTTTATTACACAGTCAGTGTTGAGACAATAAAATCTATGTTAATAGATCACCTAGATGTATACATGACAGAACAGATTTGCAATGTTTTGGTTTTTTTTTTTTTTAGATTTGCTTACAGTTTACTTGAATCTGAAGATTTTCTTTTATCAGTATTAAACTTCAGTTTAAGATGTGTTTTGCTCCTTAAAGGTTTACCTGGTTTACTTCAAGCTGTGCAGTTGAAATTAACTTCAGTTCTTCTCCTCTCCTTTCTCAGCATGGCGTTAGTCTGTATGTTCAGGATAAAGAAGGCTTATCAGCCCTGGATCTTGTGATGAAAGATAGGCCTATCCATGTGGTGTTCAAGAAAACTGGTAAGAAATAAGATAATCTCGTTTGTATTTTGCAATGAGGTCTGTTTCAACAATGTGTTAATGTATGTACTAGTGTATACAATATTTTCTGTTTTAATTGGGACTTAATAAATTGTGAAATGCCCGATGCTAGTGTTGATCATCTGTACAATACTATTAGAATATTTTGTCATGGCACCTTACTTCTTATGATGTTAAATATTTTTAAAGTTCAGTTTTGAGTAAAAAAAGTTCTCCTCTTCAATTTTTAGATAGAAACAGCTATTGTTGTTTTTTGAAGTCAATGTGCACAATACTGTAAATTTACAAGCTTCAGAGAGGATCTTTTTCATTACAGATCCCATGGAAGTCTACACGTGGGGAAGCAATATAAATTTTACTTTGGGCCATGGTGGTCAGCAGGGTAGACATCATCCTGAACTGGTGGACCTTTTTCCTCGGAATGGCGTGTATATCAAACAGGTATTCTTAATGCGTTGCTTAGGCACCTTTCTTGGTGAGGGGTGTGTGAGGGGGGAAAAGTAACCAAGAAGTTATCAAGTGATGAAAATTTGCATGGAAAAAACAGTTCTTGCTGCCTTCCCCTCTCTGCCCACCTTCTTACGTCCCTGCAACCCCAATCACCATTAATGAAATTGTGGTTCTCTGTTTTGGTGGGGAGAACAGGGGATTTTATATTATTTACTGTGGATATATGGCTTGTATATCTTTAAGTACATTCAGAAGGTTGATACTTCTGTAACTGTTTCGAGCTGCTGACTTCCTGTGCGAAGTACTTCCTTCCAGTACTGAACTCAAGTGGAATAATAAATGTGCTTCCTGCATGTTTTATTAAAATCCCATCTTGTGTTCAAAGCAGCATGTGCTGTTAAGCACATTTCATGTAGCAGTACCTTTGTCTCTAATAACTTCTTGGGACTTCAGTTTGAGAATATTTGAAAGTTTAAAGTACAACTTGAGCAAACATTCAGAGCAGACAATCTGTGCTGCAGCCTTAATATGTTTTCTTTGGCACTTCTGAGGCAGCATTGCGGACTTTAAAACTTGATCTTTTGAGTTTCTGTTAGCCTATGGGGCTGTGCTTGATCTTATTTTAATAAACTGAAACTGTTGGTCTCTTCCAGTAGGTTAAGGCAGTACATAATATATTTAAAGCAAATATTTTATGTGTCCTATGATTTAATACCAGTATCTTACTTGTATTTTCATGAACATATCTTTATTAAAGCAGAACTTCTTCACGAAGTAATTATGGCAGGTGTTTTCAGATTATCAAAGAAAATTAATTTGTGCTATGTCACCTCTTCCCCATCTATTTTTTGCTCTTTTTTCAGGTGGTACTCTGCAAATTCCACTCTGTGTTCCTTTCCCACAAAGGTCAGGTGTATACGTGTGGACATGGACAAGGAGGGCGCTTGGGTCATGGTGATGAACAAACGTGCTTGGTATGCTGTCTTATGTCATCTCTTGTAGTCTAGCATGATGTTTCTTTTATTTTTAACAGCAAGTCTAGAAAGGGAATTAGAGTTTCTATCAGTGTACTTCTAAAATGAGTTTGCTGTTGATTTTAAACCAAACGCCTTGCTTCCCACCAAGTAACAGAAAAACTTCTCCAGTGCTAATAGTGAGGTGGCAGAGCAGAGGAATCTGCATTTAATTATAGTTTAACTCTAGATAGCTAGATGCAGTGGTCAAACTTGTGTCGTGGCTGAGTTGAGTTAAAGGCTAGCTGATGCTAGATAGGTGGAAGCAAATGTTTTTTGGCTGAGCTGTCTCGTTAAGTAGTGATGCCTTCTGATTAGGGCCAAAGCTGGCACAGAGAAACAGCAGTGCAATACTGGGAAGCTGTAGTGGCAGGAAGAGGGATGGTAGGGTTGCTTTTTACTAGACTTAAGCAACTATTAAGTGAAAACTCACTGGTCGTTTTCATTTGAGTAGTGCATTGCTGCAATGCACAAAACTAAAATTTGAGAAGACTGAGATACGATGACAATACAATTCTTAGACTTAAGCATCTTATCATGCCTGGTAGTGTGCATTTAGCTTGCAGCACAGTAATTTTTAAAAATTTCTAATATCAAGTATCTGGTAGAACTTGATATTCTGTTGCTGAATGCTATAGTGGAGACTGGAGCTCAAATTTCCTTTTTGTTTTAAAGAAAGTAATTCTGTTAAATTAGGATTTTTTTTCACATTGCTTTTTGAAATTGTGATATTACATAGTTGAACAAAGAAGTCATGTTAGAGTGCATGAAGAGTCAAAGATACAGAACTGCTTCCTTATTCTGTGAAATTTTGTTAGGATTATCCTGTGTTGGAGGGAGATACCTTTAGTGTTTGTGATATTTAAAAGGAAGAACGGAGAGGTGACAGTTAATATTTGTTCAACTATCCTGAAGATGTAGTTTCCAATCTAATTTCAGAACAGGTAGCTTAAAATTCATCTCTCCTGATAGCAAAGGGCATTTCCCTGATAGCATGTCAAATGAAAGTAATTCATCTTACTGCATTGGATGTGGTTGTTATGTTGATGAGCGTGTTGTGTGTTCAAAGGTATTTTATCTTTATTTCACTATTTGGTCATGACTTTCTGTTGTTGTAACTTTAGTTTCATAGATGGCCACTGGTTAATAACAAACCAGTATGCTTTTGTATCAACTTTTTTTTTCCTGATTCAGGTTCCAAGACTTGTGGAAGGCTTAACTGGCCATCAGTGCTCCCAGATAGCTGCAGCTAAGGATCATACTGTTGTTTTAACAGAAGATGGATATGTTTACACATTTGGTTTGAATACTTTCCATCAATTGGGTATTCTTCCTCCTCCTTCTAATTGCAGTGTTCCTAGACAGGTAAAAAATAACATCAGTCAAAGCTTAATTGTTTGGTGGTGTTGTTTTGGTTTTTTTTAACAGAAACTAAAATGTGAAGATTATAGAAATAACTTCTAAACTTTTTCAGAACAGCAAAGTTTAATGTGAGTTCAGATAAATCTTGATTCTGTGTTATCGGACATCTCAGATCTTAACTATGTTGTGATGTCTTTGTTTGTAACCTGAACAATACCAAAATTTGTAGTGTGAAGTACCATACAAGGTACAATTGCCAAAACCCTTTTCTTCCCTCTTCCCCAAACTGTTCTGTAGCTGAAGTGATGTAGAATTAATAGGTATGTATCGCTTGAGATTGATGCTCTTAACTCCTTTTGAATCAGTGGATGATGGCTCTCAGGGTTTGATCATTATGTGCTTTGCTGGAAGCACTGGAGTCAGTGCTTCGGGAAGAGTAGTGGTAGAGAAGAGGGGGTATGGACATCAGCAACGTAACTATATTTCTATGCTTAATCTCTACATTTAATTTTTTTTGTAAGTAAAGAAGCTTTACATTACCTTTTGTTGAAAGGAAACTTCATCTGAAGTAGAACAACACTATCAGTGTTGTGAAACTAAAAAAGAATTATTTGCCAAAATGCAACAGGATAATGTTTTGGGGTACCATGTGTTCTTCAATAGGGTAATGATAGCTCTGTATCCACAGTATCTACTCTGATTTTATCATCTTAATCTGGAGGAGTCAAGTTAAATGTGAAGTGTGGAATTAGTAATGTAGTGTTCTGCAGTGTGTTTAGGCCATTAGGACTTACAAGTTGAAACTTCTAGCTGACATTTTGCAGCACTTGAGTCTTCTGTGGCTGTGCTATACATGTCCTGTTCAGTCTAGTTGAACGTCTTACGTACGAAGACAGCCTAAGGAGACTTGATTCCAGTTCTAATTAGATAATACAGAAAGTTTAGTTCTTTTTGTCATTAGTGCAGTAATGCCCCACTTGACAAACTTCTGAAATAATTTGATTTATTAGACTGTATTTGGATTGATATTAGTGCTTCATTCTTACTGACTTTAGGAATTAAATGTCGTCAGAAGTTTGTACATGTGAAATTCACCTGTTGCTACTTAATATTAAGATGTACTTTGGATTTGTGCTTAGGTTCAGGCAAAAAACCTGAAAGGTAGAATGGTGATTGGAGTGGCTGCAGGCAGATTCCATACAGTGCTATGGACTAAGGAAGCAGTGTATACCATGGGGCTGAATGGCGGCCAACTAGGTAAGGTAGAAGCGTTCTGAAAGTAAAACCCAGCCGTTAAAGATGTTGTTCATGCTTAACCTGTCATCTGCTTCTTAGAACAGAAGCCTGGGTGAAGCTTTTCTCTCTCTCTCTTTTTTTTTTTTTAACCAATCTGATGACATCATCCCTTCACACTTCTTTCGAAGAATGTTTTTCATTCCGACCAGTTACTTTGACATTTTGATATGATAGGAGCTAGTCAGAATTAGCTCTCTCATTTAAACTCTTCATAACTTTCACATTCCATGTATCTTGTATGGTCCTGCTGCTGGAGACCTTGAGGAAACAGAATGTTGCTGTTTGTGTTGGAAATTACTGCAAGGCGTGGTTGTCTCCTTCCAGCAATCTGGCTGGCACTGCCTTCAATGAATGATAAACTTGCCTTCAGCTCTCTTGCCTGTGTCCTTCTTTCATCAAGCACTGTAAACATGCTGCTGATAACTTTTTCCATACTAACTTTTTAAAGTGAAATACTTGCCTCTATCTAGATTTTTTTCAGCAATACCATTACCAGAATCTTCAGTTAACTCTGTATTATTCTGAAGTCAAGAAAGAACCTTTTAAAAATATCTTGCCAATTAATGAACTTGATTTGTTGTATGGATGGGACATTTTAATTGCTTTTATCTTTTTTAATAAACAGGTATTGCTATATTGGTTTGGATTTGCATTTTTGCAGTTTTGGGTCTATGTGCAAACAAAACTGTTAGCTATCTCTGTTACTTAGAGTTAATCTGCATCAGCTCTGGCCTCAGGTTCCAGCTCTCTTTGTGTTTCTATTTTAAGGTGTCAAAGGTATGTGAAAAAACCTGTCTGTCAGAGAAATATCTTACTAATGAATATCTTCTTGTTTGTTTTTGCCTTTTTTTTATACGCACCCATCATATAAGCGTTTTTTGTGGTTGCTTGTGTTGTTGGGGTTATTCTGGCTAGCACATGGCCGAGTGCAGTACCATAGAGAGACAGTAATTGAATCCTAAGTGATATTAGCTGTGTCATCTGGGTGCCATGGTAGACCTGTGGTGGTAAACTTTGCCCCCATAACATGTTTGAGCACAGCCCTACACTCTCATATGACAGGGTTACTTCCAGCTGTAGAGGCAGCTCTGCTGTTTGTTCCTCGGTATCTGTACCCTGCTCTGCTCTGTAGTGCAGGCGTAAGTGCCGTGCACACAAAACAGGATTATGCTGTGTATGAGAGTCCTGAGGTTAGGTTTCTTGTTGCAACAGAACAGCAATGGCCTGTTTTTATTTTTTTTAATGTTTTCGGAGATCTTGCATTACAGCTCCAACCTTTTCTGTTTCATGTAACTGCTGCCTTCACGCTTCCCTGCAGTTACAGTAATTTTTTCACAAGCTTATTTTTTGTCTTCCAATATCTGAAATACTCTGTAGTTTAAGGCAGTGTTATAGTGTTCGTATTATCTTGAGTGGTGATATGATGAAGTAAGTATTCTTTTTTTGGAATCAAAGCAGTACCACCACATTAAATAGCTTCCCTGTAGATATGCCTTACATCATTTTTATGTATCAGATCTTAGTTTTTGGGTGTTTGTAGTGAACTAACAAGTATGTGTGGTGGGTCTCATCTGTCAAAATACTTTGAAGACAGATTATCCAACTACCTAAAAAGTCTTTTGGAATTTAAATGTTCTTCAAAGTAGTGTAGTAAAGTATCCTTTAAGTGCACAATGTGTGGAATGGCAAATAATTTTTTGGGGTGTGTTGTATTTTCTAGGCTATCTGCTGGATCCTAATGGAGAAAAATGTGTAACTGTACCTCGCCAAGTCTCTGCTCTACACCATAAAGACATCTCTGTGTCCCTGGTCTCTGCAAGTGATGGCGCTACAGTATGTGTTTCTGAAAGAGGAGATATTTATTTACTTGCAGACTATCAGTGCAAAAAGATAGCTTCAAAGTATGTGTTACTTTTCTAATCTGTCATGAAGAACAATAGGTGAAGATTTCGCTGTAGTTGTACACTTGCGAGCTATTTTAAAGATTTTTGTCCATAAAGTTCAGAAAATACAGTGCTGCCTTGTGTTTTTGTCATTTGTAGTTCTTTCATATGAACTAGGGGTATTATTTTTGGGGTTTTTTTGTGGTTTGTTTGTAGGTTTTTTCGTTTGTTGGTTTTTATACAAGAAGCTAAGTGCCACTTGCTGTTTACCAAAGATATTTAAAAAACACATTAGGAGGAAATATTTTGTGCTGTAAGTTTAAAAACATTGAAACTGGTATTTCTTCTTCCTCTGTTAGCCTGGATTTGTATAAGTCTTGATAGAGACATTGAAAACCTGCTATTCTGTTTATTTATGTTGTTATGATTTTGAATCAGTAATTTGGGGTCTGAATTTCATAATTAATGTGTAGATATAGTATGTTATAAAGAGTAATTTATGTTGCAAGAAAGACTTTGTAAAGTCATCTGGTCCATATGCTAAAACCTGTTGAAGAAACTGGATTCTCGACTCAAGAATTTAGAACGTTATTTAATCCTGTTCTCTTTTACTTAGTTTGCAATAACAGATTAGGATAGATCTTTTTAGATTTGATTTTGCCCAGCTAACTCCCCCATAGTTTTTCAGCTTCACTTCAAATTCTAACAGTATTTATCAACATATTATAGCTTAATGATTATTTTATTCTTCATTTCTATATGGCTGTAAGTGAAGGTGTTGACACTTGCAGAAACTTAATGCAGTGTCCTGTGCTCTTTTACTAAGCAACTGAGAAAAGATAATAATTTTGATCAGCTAAAAACCAAACTTAGCAAACCCCTGAGAAAGGACCTGCTGAGATAGGATAGATCTTTTAAAACAAACAGCTGAATAAATTTTTGTAATGATGAAATCAAAGCTGCATCATCTACTAATTTTCACTCATGGAATTTTGTGAAGAACTTCTAGATCTACAATGTGATGTACTTAAAAACAAGCAAGAATTATAGTCTGCTGTAATATTAGCAGTTATGTTAATAGTACCAGTAGGTTGAAACTAAATATAAGTAATTTTTCAATGTCACTGCCTCAACTATATTTTTTTACTGCTTGTCTAAATGAAAAAGGTAACTATCATAGAACTAACATAAGTGCACGATAGGGAAATACTAATTTAACCTTTTGTGTTCTTTCAGACAGCTGAACCTTAAAAAAGTTCTTGTCAGTGGGGGATATTTGGAATATAAAGTAGATACCCAGCATCTTAAAGAAAATGGGGGTCAGAAGACTTGCATTCTGGCACTGGATGAAGCTGGAAGAGTAAGTTGTCATAATTATAATTATATAGCAAGCTGCAAAGTGATTAATCAAACTTTAAACATAAGACAGCACAAAATCATGCGCAGAAAATAACCAATTCCACAGAATCACAGAATATGCTGAGTTGAAAGGGAACCACAAGGATCATGAAGTCCAGCTCCTGGCCCTAAACAGCACCATCCCCAAGAGTCACACCATGTGCCTGAGAGCATTGTCCAAATGCTTCTTGAACTCTGTCAGGCTTGGTGCTGTGACCATTCTCCTGAGGAGCCTGTTCCAGTGCCCAACCACCCTGTGGGTGAAGAATCTTTTTGCTGTAAACCTCCCCTGACACAATTTCAGGCCATTCCCTTGGGTCCTGTCTCTGGTCACCACAGAGGAGAGATCAGTGCCTGCCCCTCCTCTTCTCATGAAGAAGTTGTAACTGCAGTGAGGTCCCCCCTCAGTCTCATCTCCTCCAGGCTGAACAGATCAAGTGCCCTCAGCTGCTCCTCACATGACTTCCCCTGAAGGCCCTTCACCATCTTCGTTGCCCTCCTTTGGACACTCTCCAATAGTTTAATGTCTTTCTTACATTGTGGTGCACAAAGCTGCCCCCAGCACTCGAGGTGAGGCCGCCCCAGTGCAGAGCAGAGTGGGACAATCCCCTCCTTTGCCCGGCTGGGGATGCTGTGCCTGATGCCCCCCAGGACATGTTTGGCCCTCCTGGCTGCCATGGCACTGCTGACTCATGTTCAACTTGCCATTGACCAGGACCCCCAGGTCCCTTTCCCTGGCACTGCTTTCCAGCATCTCATTCCCCACTCTGTCCGTATGTCCAGAGTTGACCTGTTCCAGGTGCAGAATCTGGCACTTTCCCTCATTGAACTTCCTGTGGTTGGTGGTTGCCCAGCCCTCTAATTTGTGAAGGTCTCTCTGCAGGGCCTCCCTGCTCTGGAGGGAGTCAGCAGCTGCTCCCAGTTTTGTATCATCTGAGAACCTGCTTAGTATCTCTTCCAGTCCTGCCTCCAAGTCATTTACGAAGATGTTGAAGAACATAGGGCTGAGGAGCCCTGTGGAACAACCCCACTAGTGACAGGTCCCCAGTGTGATGTCACCCCATTCACTATAACCCTTTGTGTCCAACTCATGGGCCAGTTGCTCACTCATCCTATGCTGTGTTTATCCAGCTGTGTGCTGGACGTTTTGTCCAGAAGGATCGCGCGAGAGACAGTGTCAAAAGCTGTGCTGAAATCCAAAAAGGTTACATCAACTGGCTTCCTTGGGTCAGCTGGGTGGGTTACATTGTTGTCAAAGGAAATCAGGTTTGATAAGCAGGACTTTCCCCTCATGAAGCTGTGCTGGCTGTGACCAATTGTTGTCTTTCAGGTGTTTTTCACTACCTTCCAGAATAAACTTTTCCGTAACTTTACCAGGCACTGAAGTGACACTGACAGGCCTGTAGTTTCCAGGGTCCTTTTTCTTGTCCTTCTTGAAAACTGGGACAATGTTCATCAGTAGCTGGGACCTCTCTGGATTACCAAGACTGCTCAAAAATCATCAAGAGAGGCTTTGGGATGACATCAGCCAGCTCTTTGAGGATTCTTGGATGAATCTCATCAGACCCCATAGATTTGTAGGGATCCAGCTGGAGCAGCAGCTCCTGCACAGTTACAGGCTTGACTGGGAGTTGATCGTTCTCACAGTCATGGTCCTCTAGCTCAGGGCACTGAGAGCACCTTGTTGCATCATCCATATGGAAGACAGAGGCAAAGACTGTGTTAAACACCCGTGCCTCGTTTGTGTTCCTGTTTGTGAGGTGACCATCCTCACCCTGTAATGGGCTTATGTTATTTTTATACTACCTATTGCATTTAATATATTTGAAAAATCTCTTCTTATTGTTCCCCAGTCAATTTGTTTCTGTAAAGCTGCTGGTGGTTTTTTTTTTTTTTTTTTTTAGGGCTATGAGAAGATTACAAAAGTAACTACAACAGTCTGTTTTTAAATCTATGGACTTCTAATGGCTTTTCAGTGAAGGTGTAAACTTTGTTTTTACATACATATTAGTGGTTATATATACTGTATGTGGTTTAGGGTTTTTTTTTTGTTGGTGGTGTTTTTTTTTTTTCTTACCATCTCTGCTATCAGCCTAGTTACCCTAGGCACCTTTGCACCTTTCAGAAGTAGTCTCTGGACTTGAAACTTTAGAGCCTTTGCTGAAACACGGCTGTTTTGTAGATGAAATGTCCCTTTTATTGTCAAAAGTTGCACCTAAACCTGGTGAATCATTTAGTATTTACTGTTAAATGTAGACGCTGTGTTGTCTTAGAATTGGAATGCCGTGTTAAATTTATTGTTTTTTTCCCTTGCGCTTTTTAAAGTACTGGTTTACAGGACCCTACAAAATCCCTTTTCTTGATCTGCTCACTGGGAGATCTCAACCTTCACTGCCATCTAGTGGTGTTTATAAAGAAGCTTTTCCTGCTGAAATGCCTTCTTAAAGAACGTTAAAAACTGAGCTTGTGTATCAAAATAAGGAGCAATGTGGTTATTTCCTTTTCTTTCCTTGCATTTGGCTGAATTACATTTTGAGATAATTTTATCTTTTCATTAGGTCATTAGTTGTCTCAGAGATTATAAACTTCCAATTCAGTATTTGGTTGTGTGAGGTGTAGCCTCTAGCACCTGTAATATTGGCAGTGCCCCTTCAACATCTTTGGGACACTGCTATAGCAGTAAGAAACTACTTAATCCTCCTGCATCAGACGAACTATGTCCGTGTACATTTCATATCTTTCCATTTTGAATACTGACAAGTACTGGGATCTTTAGTGCTTTATGAATTATTGAGTAAAGAGAAGGGTAGGATTTTAACACTTGTATTTCCTGAGTCAGTGCTTCCTGGTCTGGCTTGATTGCACTTTCTTTATGCGAGTACTGTTTAGTCTAGAAAATAAAAGTCACGAGGGGAATCTCGTATATACATACTCGAAGAGAAGATGTAAAGAAGATAGAGCCAGGCTCTTTTCAGTGGTGCCTAGAGCCAGAACCAGAGGCAGTGGGCACAAACTGAAATAAAGGAGGCTCTATCTGAATATTGGGAAGCACTGAGGGTGGTTCAGCACTGTCACAGTTTGCTATTTAAGGTTTGAAATCACTATCCTTGGTAGTACTCAAAAGCTGTCTGGACATGTTCCTGGGCAGCTGGCTCTGGGTGGTCCTGCTTGAGCAGAGGGTTGGACTAGACAACCTCCAGAGATCCCTTTCGATTCCAACCATTTTGTGATTCGTAGGGCTCAAGGGAGGGAAAGGAAATAGGTTACTCAAGTTCTTTTGTCTCCTCCTTATGTAGATGCTAACAGACCTGTGCAGGTCCTTCAGTGGAAGAAAATGAAGGCCTGACTTTAGCACTGTAATGCCACATTTGGGCTTTACCTTGCTTGGGACTGTCTTTCAGACGTGTACAGTATGCCTTGTGGGGTCTTGCTGTGCATGCAGTGCTTCATATTCCTGAAGATTTTGAAGTTTGTGTTTGGTCATGATCTCCTTTCCAAACCTTGACTGGTACAGAGAAATTTGAGATTTTTGTCAAGCAATTAACAGGAAGTAGTTTAAATTTCCAGTGTGCTAGCTTTGAATTTTGTCTGATTTATAAGCAAACCAGTTGGACAAATCTGTAAATTAAGAACTAGATGAAACTTGTTTCTCGGCTTGACATCTTTTACTGTCCTTGTCAAGATGTCAGTAAAACTTGTCCTATAGATGACTGCTGTGAAGGTATTTGAATATTTGGAGAAGCTTTTTAAATGCCCTTCATGAGCAAATGGATCTTGATAATCATGATAGATTTTCCCGGTTTTACTTGTAGATTCTTTCTAATAGATGCTCATAACACTTTATCCTAAAATTTTGGAGAATGTCTTTCTCTTTTTATATGCAATTTTGAGATGGCATGTTCCTGTGTTTAAAAAAGTAGTGTGTAATATCTAACTACTTTTAAATGATATGAAGCTTTTCCCTTTCTTTAAAAATTTGATATTATAGGTGTTTTGTTGGAAGTCATCTAACAACTCCATGAAGCAGTGTCGTTGGGTGTACGGCCGGCAAGTCTTCATGTCTGATGTTGCATTAAATGGGAATGAAATAATGTTTGTCACACAGGATGGTGAAGCCTTTACAGGGAAGTGGCTGGAAGAAGGGAAAAAAAGCTCAGAAAAGAAAGGTTAGCTGTGATTTCTTAGTGGTTTTTAAGTACTTTAAATCAATAAAAAAGTTTAATTCAATCTTTACGATCTCTAACAGTATTATGTGGTGAGTTTGTTCTTTCCTCTGTGACTGACAGTTTTTAGCATTGACTGCTAACGTACTCTTCCTCAGCAATACTAAGATTGATTTTGCAGCCTTCAGTTAACCTTTAGGTGGAGATTTCTGGGAAGAAAGGTACTTCTGAAGAGTAATAGTAGCACAAAGGTCTAGTGTAATGATATTGTCACATATTAAATGACCAGTCCTAAGAGAATTAGTGTTGAGCAAAAGAAGGAGCATACACTCTCTTGCACTGCTAAGTCAGTGAAACCTGCTTCCCAGTCCCTTATCTGGGCACAATACAGGGTCCAAAGCAACTTCTACCTTATTAACTTGGTTCATATTGCTGAAAGTAGATCGTGATGGTTTGTTTTTCTGCAAGGGACGTACCTGTCTCGTACAGGACAAGATTTTGAGTGAAACTGTCAGCTCTCCTCCTATATGTTCTGTAAGTAAGCAAGCTGAAATCTTCAGCATGATTTAGCCTTATTCAGTTACTCCGTCAAAGGACATACAGAAGTCATAGTCTTGCCTTTTTCTTGTTTTAGTTGCATTTTAATTAGCAGGATCTTTCTGTGATGTGTATTCACTTCCTTTTTTTTTAACAGAACTTGTATCAAGCCTTCAGCATCCTTCATGTGATGTGTCTTCTGAACATGATACAACCAGTGTGTATGAAAGAATTCGACTTCAGAAGCTGACTTTTGTCCACCGAGCTGTCAGTATTGCCACTGATCCTAGTGGCTGCAATTTTGCTGTGTTACAGTCAGATCCTAAAACCAGGTAGATTTAAAATAACAACAGCTGTAATTTTTCCCTTTTTTGTGTGTGATTGCAATTGAATCATGCTTTTCCAAACCATGTTTTGGCTCATACAGAAGTCACAGTAAATATGGTTATACATACTGCTAGAGAATAGCACTTGTTACTAATTATGTTGAAGTTACCCAAAGGCCTCAGCTTACATATTTGCATAGTAATAGGCAGTATTGATGTTTTATCTGAAGTGTTTAAGGCAAGCATTTGCCGTTTATTTCCTGACACACCCTGAGTTTTAAATACTGTAGAAATTCACCTGTTCAGTAATCACCAATAATCAGCTTTTAAATAAAAGTGACAGGTGAATTTTTGTTTGTTTTGAAAGACATGTATGAAGTAAAATAAATAAATAGAATACTGAACCATGTTTCTTATGCTCTCATAATAGTTTCCAACATATGTGATAAGTAGCTAAATGTTAGCTTTTTTTTCCTTATTGCTTTAGTTTGTAATATGAAATACAGCAAGGATTTCTGTGTTTTCATGTTGGAAAAATGAGATGAAGATAAGATGGTTCTGATAATACATATTTATTTGGTACTGTATAAAGGCAAAATACTACATTTGATATTCTGAAGCTAGACAGGTCTTATTTATGTAGTTTAATTGCCCAAATACCATATTATTAATTATTGTTGAAAAGAACAGGAGAAGAAATGTTGAGCAGTGCAGCAATGTAAGAAAAAAACCAAAGAAACCAAATGGAAACATCATCATCCTCTTCATCAAACATACTATGTAAAATGTTAGGAAGGTTGTAAATAGTGTTTGATTATGGATTTCATTTCGTTCTAGTCTCTATGAAATTCCAAGTGTGTCACTATCAAGTTTTGGAATGGATTTTGGCAAACTGTTAGATGAAACAGATGAAATGGACAGCATCCATGATGTGACTTTTCAGATTGGCACAAGATTGTACCCCGTGCACAAATACATCTTGGCCGTACGCTCCGACTTCTTCAAGAAGCTCTTTGTTTCCAGTGACAACCAGCTAGACACTCCAGACATCTACCGTAAAGATGAAGATGCTGTTGGATGTGATCTTTATGTAATTGAGAAAGTCCATCCAGATCTGTTTGCATACCTTCTGCAGTTCATATACACTGATACTTGTGATCTTTTGACTCATGGTTATAAGCCAAAAATCTCGTATAAAGAAAAATCAGATGAATATCAAGATACTTTAATTTCTAATCTGAGCAAAATGAGTTTTGATGAAAATGTTAATGGAAAGTCTGCATTTGAGATTTATAGAAATAATCAAGTGCAAGTTATAAATGAAAAACAGAAGAGCAAATCTAAAAAAGGCAAAGCTGGTGATGAAGCTAACATCATTAAAATGTTGCAAAGTGCAGCAAAGAAATTTGGACTCAGCAATTTAAGTGGAAGGTAGGTGAAAGGAAATGCATTTATATTTTGATGAGCTCTCCATGGAGTGTTCTTATGTAAGCTGATCTA
Source organism: Cnemophilus loriae (assembly GCA_013397755.1). Classification (NCBI taxonomy): domain Eukaryota; kingdom Metazoa; phylum Chordata; class Aves; order Passeriformes; family Corvidae; genus Cnemophilus; species Cnemophilus loriae. Next base: position 4,627,738 of record VZTF01017490.1, on the reverse strand, counting down.
ACTTTAGTTGTTATGGCAATAATGGAAATTAAGACACTGATGTTAGAATAGAAACTAGGGGGAGATGATGAGGGGATCCTACTTGGGAACTGACTGGGCTTATTTCCAGTACGTATAGGAGTTTCACATTGCTGGGTAGTGAGCTATTCCATCACTATTTGGGCATCACTTGTTTTGTATATGCTAATTCTGTTAGCATTATTATTATTTTCCATTCTTTTTCCATCCTATTAAAACTGTCTATCTCAACCCACGAATTTTATTTTTTTTTTCCCCAGTTGTCTCCCCCATCCCACTGGTGGGTGGTGAGGGGAAAGTGAGTGAGTGGCTGTGTGGTCTTTAGCCAGCTGAGTTAAACCATGACAGGATCTTTTAAGGCATGAGCTCTGTGGGATTTGATATCTGATACAAATTGTCTGGCTTTCCAGAAAGACTGTCATGAAATATCAATATTTGTTATGTTAGAGACAGCTGATCTGAGTTTTGGATTGATTAATTTCTATACTGTGGTCTGTAGTCTAGCAGTTTTTTCACAGACAGCAAACATGTTTAGCATAAAACAGCACAAAGAAAAGTTAAATTCTTGTTCAACCAATGTAATTTTTGTTACATGGTGAAACAAATGGAGTTGAGATCAAATGTCTCTGTAGAACTGTATTAATCAGTTTGGAGGGTGCTTTTTTTTCTGCATTTGTCCTTTCAAAAGAGGGAAGTGAGCTTTTCCAGGGAAGTTTTCTTCACTGTGCTTCTTATATGCACAGCCAAGATGTGAAGCTGCTGCTAAAACTGAGTTCCTAAGTAGCATTTCCATGGTAAAGTACTTTGCCTTTAAAGGTGTATTGCTTTGTATTCCACCAGCAGCACTCCTGTGTCTTTACCATCCCATTCACAAGCCTCCTTGATGAATTAGGGTGCTAAAAAAGCCTGCGCTGAAACTTGCATCTCTTCCCAACCACTGTCTTTACTCAGTTTACGGACTGGTAGCAATATGTATTTAACTTCTAGATTTTTGACCCTGTAGTATTGAACTTTAGCCTTAACTATACAGTATAAGTTTCATCTAAGATGATAAATACATATCTAAGACGTGGGAAGAATGTCAGTTACATTTTACATCTGTCTTGAAGACTTTTCAAGTAACAACTGGTCCTTTCTATTTTTGTATGATGATTCATTTTTATATTCACAATATGAGCCTACTGAAGTACTGTTACTTTGTGAAACTGTTCTTAATGATTTGAACTGTATGCTAATTGTATTGCTTATTACTGATGTTAATAATTTGCAGGTTGGATGGAGTCAGGTTAGAAAATGGAAAAATTAATGTTGTCAACAAGAAGAATGGGAACAAACCAAAGTTAAATCAGAAGAAATGGTAATTTTTTTAAATCAAGTTTCCCCTACCCCACCATCTTCCTCTTATGTCATCTCTTTACCTGTTAAGTGTGGGCTAGGGTTGATCCAGCTGCATTTTAACTTCTGTTGTGCAATTGTCTCTATCGTAGTAACTCAGGTTTGGAAGTTCTCTGTAGATGTTTATAGACTTGATCTGTAAATTAGTAATTGGGGATAGATTATGTGTGGTATATGTTTGTTTCTTTTTACTGTACCTTAATGTGCTCTGTGGATTAGATGTGTCATAGAATGCTAATGCCAGGAGAAATGTTATGGGTAATCCAGTCAAAAGTGATTTGACTTCTGTAAATCTGTTTTCTGTGACAATAAGATGACATGGATTGGAAATAAGCAAATGCGTAGTATGTTTTCTAGTTGCTTTTAGCAAAGTGATATTTGTTTTTTAATTCCATTGATGTGATAGAGTTAATTACTTACACCTGAAGTCTTGAATAGTCTATTTATATAGTAAAAGCAACATTGCATAAAAGTAGCTTTTTCACAGAATTTTGGTTCATTCTTAAAATGCGTCATCAAGGCCTATGGGACCTCCTGATATTGAGGAAATAGGTAGCTTAACATAGACTATTTAAGATTGACTAAAATTAGCCGTAATTAATTTATTTAGTCATAGCATTTTTGAAACAGTAATTGATGGTGTTTTGAAGGAAATATTTCAGATGGAATTTTTAAAGCTCAACTTTGGACAAAAGAATTCTCCCTGGAAAGTATTGTGCCTGTACTTTTGGGTTCATGTTCTGTGGTATTGTTAAAGTTCAGGTGTGTTTTTATTTCAAAGGATAAATCCTAGCTTGCTAAAGTAAGCATTTATTTGTAGAGTTTACAACTTGTAGCTCTTCTGAATAGTCACAGTCCTGATGCTATTAAATATCTTCTAGTTCATACCTCTGCGATGTGACCCTGAAATCTTTAGATGGAAAGGAATTCCAGTGTCATAAGTGTGTACTTTGTGCAAGACTTGGTATGTGTGTGTATTTTTTATATATTTATAAAACATAAGTTATAATGTCTTTTTTAACTGTCATTTTATTGCATCTTGAACTGAAATGCCTTTCTTTACAGATTATTTTCACAGCATGTTAAGCAGCTCGTGGATTGAGGTAAGTTTGCCAAAACGATGTGTGGTGGTATGTTTATTTTGCATCAAATGAGTGACAGCTTTTTAGTTTTTCCTATAATAACATATCCTAAATACTAGGGAAAAGGAAGGGCTGGATTCTTGGATTCTCTTTGCAAGAAAAAAACCCCACAAGACACACTTTTGGGTGCTCTGTATTTGTACTATTGAGATTGTATATTTAATGAGAGTAATAAATGTAATACTGTATATCAAAGGAAATTACTACTTTTGTTTTAGGAGTTTAGTTTGAAGTAGTTCCTGGATTTATAGAAAACACTGACTGGACTGTTCTTATGAGATACTACTTTGGATGAATTTTCATTTTCTTTCTGTAAAAGATTTTACAATTTAAGTAGTATGCAGTTTGTAATAGCTTGTCATATGTACTGAGTGCTAGAGACAGCAGGATTGAGGTGTGTTGTGTAGAACTGCAGCTGACTTTTGCTGTTCAATGAAATACAGTATATCAGGGACTATTCTACTTAGTCACCAAATGCTGTTTCAAAAGTTGTAGGTCTTTAATTTGTCGTGGTTCCTATTTGCTAGCTGTGTGTCAATGCCCTGGTTGTTCCTGGACATTGTAATTTCACTAAATACCTCTGTACCTGAGTACTATTGATAATGTTTATGGAAAGAGAGGAATGCTGTAAGTGGAGAAGAATTTTTCTGAGACTGAAAACTAAAGCAGTGCGCAGGAGTTCCTCAAATTTCTCAGCTTTCTGGCAATACATTAAGAAACTGGTGAAGTACTGGCAGTTCTGTTCTGCTGTGAAACAGAACTTCACCTGTCCTCTGGGTTACTGTGCTGCCTTTTCCTAAGTCATCCCTGAGAACATATTTGAAACACTGTGAGGCAAATGATTGATTTGAGGGGTTTTTTTTTAAGTGTTGAGTGTCCATTTGTATCATGGATTTCTATATCAGCAGTATGTAGTTCCTAAGTTACCTATTATTTTATAGGTAAATCTAGATCAACCTAAATTAAAAAGTAAATATTTCATGAAGCAAGGGCTGTAGATGTTATATAAAAAATCTTAATGTCTATAAGAGGCTTTTAAACTTTAGAAATAAATTATGTCAGTACCAGTAGTGTGTTCTAAAGCAAAATAAATACTTTAGCATGAAGCTTTACTTGAGTACCACCTGAACTAAACCAAAGTTGTTAAGCAGTTATGTTGCATAAACACAAATGGTGACAGTTACATGGTTTAATGGCTAATGTTTGCTCTTACGAAAGCTTTACCTTAGTGGTTAGGATGGTTCTTCAAATGGAGGGCTTGATGAGGACCTTATTTTCAGAGGCATTAACAATAGTGACTACTTCAATATTATTAATATTTGGGAACTTGTGATTTCATTAGATCTTTTGACCTTCAAAGGAAAGCAGTTCAATACTTGCATAGAGGGTTCCTGTAGTTCTACTTTTAGACAGTTGTGGGTGAAGTAATATAATTAAGGAGGATTGTTAGAATAGATGATCAAAGTGATCAAACATGAAACTGTTTCATGGATATTTATTCAGAGGTTTGAACAGATTTTAATTGCTTTGCTACAATCAATTCTTGATTGAGAAACTTGGACAGATTTTGTACAAATGCTTAAGTAATTGTTTAACTTTGAAAATGTGACCCTTGATCTGAGTAATTTTCTTAATATAGTTACTGTCTTAATTTTGTATTGGTTTCCAAGTAGTCAGCTTCTCTTACTCTTTCTTTTTCTTCTTTTTTTTTTTTCTTTAAATACTTTTACCTTTTAGGCTACCTGTTCAGCTCTGGAAATGCCCATCCATTCTGACATACTACAGATAATTGTGGATTACTTGTATACAGATGAAGCTCTTGCCATAAAAGGTGCCATTAATATATTTTCAACTGTAGATCTTGCAATTTTATTTTTAAAATAGAAATTCAAAACTTAATATGCTTGTGTTGAAGTTATATGTAAAAAAATCAAAATTCTTGATTCTTGCTTTAAAATTTGAGGTGATCGCAGTACCCCAGGCCTTGTTTTACCTTTTCATTGGTTTGTCGAACTGCAACTCCTTCTGTTGCTTCAAAAAGTTGTTTTTGGTGCTCTTCTAAACTATTCCTTGTGCTGTGAAAATCCCATCAAAATTTGTGAAGCCATTATATTTGTGCTTTGGTAAAATCTCATTAAAGCTGTATGTGTTATAGTTGCTTTTGATTTGCCCACAGTGTTTACATGATGCTTTGTTTTCCAGATTCTCAAAATGTGGAATTCATATGCAATGTTCTTGTGGTAGCAGACCAGCTTCTTATATCCAGACTCAAAGAAATCTGTGAAGTAGCCATTGCAGAAAAACGTGAGTTCTTCCATTTGTATTATAAAGGGTTAGAGAATAAAAAATGGTATTTTCAGATGTTCTTGCCTTTTGCAGCACAGAATTTGTGTATCTTCCTTTCAGCTGATTATATTTTGATGTTCACTGCATGTCTGCTAATAGTTGCTTGTTTAGTCCAAGTGTAATCTTCCATTCTTTATGCATCATCTTCATCTCATGCTGTTTAATAAAAAAAAGTGAAAAAAAAGAGAAAAATAAATAAAAAAAAGAGAAAAAAAGCTAACCGCCCCCAAAGCCCTATGAAACCTTTATTTCATTGAATTCAAATTTCTTTTCTTTAAAATATGATAAAATGGATTCTATTTCTGTCCTTGTATTTAGTGTTCCCTCTCTCCTCTTTCACTCCCCTTATTTTTCCTTTCTCCCTACTAAATTGGAACATTTGGAAGTTCAACAACTGTTCATGCTGTACGTGAAACTTGCTATTTTTAACTTTCTTTTTTCCTTTTGTTTTGGACTGCTGGGTATTAATATTTTGAAACTGATCTGTTTGTAGGTCGGACTTTCTAGTTCTGTGAAGCAGCCATTGCATACAAGCTGCTACAAAGTTACACGGAGCTTCCTATAGTTTATGGCCATTTGAGCATTAGCATTTTTTCTAGGAATGGGGTAGTATATGATATGTTTCAATAACTAGATCATGCTGCACAATAAGTCTTAAAATGGCTGCTTGATACTACAGCCAATTATCTAATTTAGTTTGTTGTGTTTTGTTTTTGCAGTTACCTTAAAGAATGCTGCTGAGCTGTTGGAGTTCTCAGCAATGTATAATGCTGAACAGCTAAAATTGTCCTGCTTGCAGTTCATAGGACTCAATATGGCAGCTTTACTTGAAGCAAGGTAGGCAGGAATGCAAATATGTTCATGTATTAGTTGTAAAATTTAAATATGCCGAAAAAGCAAAAGAATTGGAAGAACTAATATGGACAGTTTAACGTTAAAATGCAACTGAATGCTTCTAGTTTAAAGGTAGGCTCATTTTTGCCAGTTAGGGAGAGAGAAACTACTTAAATATCTGTACATACTGTACCAGGTCTATAGTACAAAACCATATGTTACAGTCTGGCATGAAGAGCCTGTCTTGAATTCAGTGGGCTTTAACATTAGGCCTAGTGTTTTTTGGGGTTTTAAAAGTGTTTTTGAAGATGCATAGAACTGCTGTGGGGTTTTTCTTTTCCCTCCATTTGGAGGTTGTTTTTTTGGGGGATGGAGGTTATTATGGGGGCTTTTTGTTCGTTTTAGGATGGTTTTTTTGGGTGGGTTTTCTTTTTTCAAACATGGTTGTTACGATACATATTTGATTTATTTTAAGTAGGTTTATTATATAGCTGCTTCGTTTTCCAAAGAGGATGGGCCTGCTATCTGGTAGTCTTTTAGCTTTAATGTCTGCAGTGATAGCTGAACAAATTTCTTTCTTTTCCTTGCTTTCCACGGTGGTTCTTCTAAAGTTCTGAGAAGCTGAAGGTGTGCTCTGGCCTTCCTTCTCTTGATGCTTTTGGACAGGCTTTCACATTGCTTCCTAAGTACATATCATCTTCTCAGAGCAAACCTAATCAGCACTGATTAAAGTTCTTTTCTAGCAAAACCTTAAAAAAAACCACCAAAGCAACCCAGCCAAAGAAAAAAAATCTCTGTTGTTAGTCCTCTCTGTCTTTTCTGTCAAACTTCTTTTCACTTACAGAAGTTCTTAGAGATCTGAAACAGGTCAGAATGCCAGCATTTCATTGCCATGTTACACAGCGGCTTCACTTGCATCACTGATACAGGAGTTCATTCATATTAGCAATTTCCCTCTTTGCATCTTTGTAAAATATAAACATTCTAACCTTTGATTTTGGAGAGAAGAATAAAAATCTAGTAACATTGCTTTAAATATTACTTGGAATTCAGATTTGTTTCATCTTAAGCCTAGAAAGAACATGCAACATTCTTACTATGATTAAGACTATATCTACATTTTAGTGAAAATCTGAAAATGTTAGTATTGGGTAGAAAGACTTTTAATTTGAGAAACCTGAGACAGAACTTAGTCCTGACAGCTTTGTGCAAGGAGAACTGCTCACATGGACAAGACAGTTCTGTTGAGTCAAGTTTGTTGCTGTAGTATTGTTTTTTGGCATAAATGTCTATGTTGTGTGTTGTGTTTGAGTTTTATGGAGAATTTACATAGATTTGGAGTATTTAGATACATGTCAGGAAGACTTGACAGTATGCAGAAATAGGTAAAGCAATGACCAGTTCTTGGTAACTTAACTATATAGGTCTGTATTGGCTGTGACTTTAGGTAAGGGTAGGTGGAAAGTTTGTGTATTTAATCCTGCCTTACAACAAAGGCATTGATTAGTTTATGTTTTGTGTTCAGTGTCTTCCTTTAGACTCTGACCACCATGAATAGGTGATAATACCTGTAGGTGAGATTCATCCAAAATGTTCATTAGAATTTTTCATTAATGCGATTTTTTTTATAAGCTGATAAGATTAATTTGGTTTTTAAAAATAAAGATTTTTTTTTTTTTAGGACTCTGGATATCTTAAGTGATGAAGTTGTGAAGGATCTTTCTGTTTATTACAGGAAAATGGTAAGTTGTACAACTTGAGTGTAAGCTGATTAGGTGTAAAATGAGAATAGATGAGTGATAAATACATACCTGCAGAGTCTGTAGGTGACAGGCTACATGTGGAACATCTGACTCAAAAGATAAAGTTGTCTGCTGCTATTATCACTCTCAAGGAGCACATATTTCATTATTCACTAGCTGCTGCTGTAACAGTGTTGTGTCTTTTAAATTAATTAGTTATACACATTAAACATATTAATGTTCTGTAATTAACAATTGTTGCATGAAACAGAGTAAGCAAAACCTATGGAAAAGAGCATCCCTTACTTAGAAGAAAGGAGAAGAAAGCTGAAAAGTTCAGAGTGATTGTATAGGTGTTAAAATCAGTAAGAAGAATAATGCGAAAATTGAACTGTAATGCAAGGGTGAAAGCCAAGACACATTATAATCCAGTATTCTCTAACTGTAAAAGATAAATGTTTGCAAAATCTTGAAGCATTTTTTGCCAAAAGTTATAGATAGATGAGACATATGCATTTTGAGTCTGTCACTTAAAATATTTCTCCTATTTTGCTTAAAGATATAATTTAAGTTTATAAGTTTGTTAAGTAATTAATTATCTGCTATGTGGAAGTGTTCTAAGTGATGATCAGTTTTGGTCCTCTTACATAAATTTGCTAGCATACAACTTAAGAGAAACTTAATGTAATGGCTTTTCTAACTACAGATTCCAGCTATGGTCAGGAGAGTAATTACTCCATATCCAGATGGACCTGACATAAGTTCTTTTGAGCCTGAAGATGGACAGAACTTTGTCTTTTTAAGGGAAGAACTGAATACAGAACAAAATTCTCAGTAAGTATCTGTTTTTCATTGATATTTTTAACTGGATGAACCGTGTGTAGTATTAATCCCCATTTGCATTGGTGCCTGACTGCATTTAAATTCAGAATTGAAATATTAAGAAGTGGAGATTTCAAAGACCATTCTGAGTTTCCTTAAGTCTTTGAAAATGTAGCAGAACTGCAGCAGAGCACTTTCAATTTATAAGTAACATGTGAGTAAAGGTTGCAAAATAAGCATTCGTAGTGATGTTTGGGAGTTGTGCATGGGATGAGAGTATCTGTGTATGTGTGAGACGAACTGTGGAGTTCATTGTACTTCACTGAATTAGGAGAAGTCAAAAGAGAAAAAACACACTTGAATGTACTATAGATCTGTTTGAAAAATTGTGGTAATCTAAATTTCTTGATATTAACAGAATTGGCAAGTGAATTACAGAGCTTTGTAGTAGGATAGGATGGCTTGATAACAGGCTTTTAAAGAAGGGGATACAATGTCAGTGTGCAGAAGAAACCTCACCTGCAGTATTGTGTATTGTTCTGAGCACTTGAGTCAAGAAAAGTTGCACTAAATGAACTAGTATAGGTAAGAACTAGTAGATCAAGGGAACCGAGAGGCTGTTTTGTATTTGACTTCAAGCCTTTCAGTGTTTTTCAAGGCTGGGTGGTAGCTTCTAGGGAATAGGGCAGTCCAAGGATTAAAAAGTAAAAAGTACCCCAAGTACTGTAAGGGAGTGCTGCAGGAGTGATTAAGTAGTTATATAGTTACTTCACAAAAAGCTGCTTAAAGAAGCTTTGAAATAGTGCACTGTAGCTGCAATTCATATAATTCTAAAGATCTAGTAGTTTTGTTAAAACGGAAGATGCTTTTGATTTGATTTCACTCTTCCTAGCAGCATATATAAGAACACATGACATTTAGGTAACATCACTCTATATCTGCTTTATTGGAAAATTAGTATTATCACAATGGCAGTATTCATGTTGGGGAAAAATGAGACCGACTTGTGGCATTTATTGAACTTCGGTAATTTAGGAGAAAGCAAGAGAGAAAAAAGTGGAGACTTGTCTGTAATTTGTTTTATGTCAGTTGTTGTGATGTGTAGCAGGTTTCATCTGACCTAGGTGGCAGTGCCAGCCTGTGCAGCAGCTGTGTCTTCCACTGTCTGAGCAGAAGTCTGTGTGCAATGTAATTGTCCAGAGGCTAGATCTAGATTGGAAAGAGCTTTTTTCTTTCCCTCCTGGATTCTTTTTTTCCCCCAAAATCATTTATGAAATGGTTGTGCCAGTGTATAAGCAGAGCAGGAGCAAGCAGCTAGTGCTAGCTGGTGAGATCAGGTACTACTGCTTAAAGTATAACTGCTGCTGCTGACTGAAAAACGTGACATTGACTTGGGTAGTTCTGAAGCTCGATTTCTTTGGCTTTAACGCATTCTGGGTTTTTTAAATTTTTTTTTTCCTATTAGGGAAGCCCTTTTCAAAAAAGCAAAAACTAAGGCAAAAAAGAAGCCACGAAAACGGTCTGACAGCTCTGGAGGATATAATGTATCAGATATTATTCAGAGTCCGGCCTCTACAGGTCAGTGGGAAAGAGATTCCTTTCAGGTATAAAAACAGAACATAAAGCGTAATATGCAAAGCAATGCAATTTCTGTATTTCAGGAAGGAAATCTTTGATTATTTCTTTTCTAGTGAACACTATAGTTGAATTTAAATAGTGAATTCTTAAGAATAAGCTTTTTTTGAAAGGATGTTTGTCATGAAGTTTGTGCCCAAGGTTCAGATAAAAGCATGTATTTTATCAAATAAAGATATTGGACATTTTCTAATGTGGTTTTAATAAGTGGAACATTTCTATTAATGCATTGTGGGGGTCTTTTTTCTGGGACATAAAAAGTAAATTAGCCACTTTTTATAGAAAGTATTCATAGTATTGAAAGTATTGAAAGTATTGATAGTAGAAAATTCAAAGGAAAAATGTTATTGTTATTTGTATATTGTGAGACAGAGGAAGGAAACTGGGAGTAATATTATTCTGAAAAAATATTTAGGATAGTCAAAAATTTGCTTATACTTATTACAGGCTAGTATTCTGGACTAGGTAAACTTCTGGTTATTTTATATTCATCATATGAAGTGAATAATTTTTGTCTTTGTTAAGCATTGTTTAGTCTGGCTCTCATGATTTAATGGTTCCTACTGTCTTTTCTTATTTATAGGCTCAGTAAAACTGGATAAAACTAACTCAGTAGAATCCCTTCCAGAACTCTTAACATCTGACTCTGAAGGTAGTTACGCAGGAGTGGGTAGTCCCAGAGACTTGCAGTCCCCTGACTTCACAAAGGGATTTCATCCAGAGAGGACTGAGGTTGGATTTCTTCTTAGCAGTTTTTTTATTTCTGTTTATCTAGTCCATCAAAAGCAGAGTTTGTATTTCAGAGTCTTTCTGTGAAGCTGTCATACTTATGATGGAGTAGACAACTTTAAGGAGTTATTGTTTATTACATTAAGAAAATAAAAATTAGTGTTTGTAGCATTTATTCAACAATTTTCTGCCTGATTTTTAGATGAAGGACAAAGTATGCAGCCAGGGTATGAAACCCTCCCAACCTAACAAGGAGATGAAGTCATACAAGGGAGCATCAACACTGACGCAGTCTGTTCCACAGTCCATTCCCAGTGCCAGACACAACTCTGCAAGCTCTCCCAATTGGGTAGCAACCAGTTTCAGGTGCAGTAATACTTACAGTCACTGTTTTACACTTTGTAGTGAAAGCTAATAATGTTCTATTCAGACTAAAAAGCTATCTGCTCTTCAAATGATCATACGTTACATGACACGTGAACTCAAGATTTTGGTAATTTAATAAAAGGGGTACATTTTGTAATTATTCATTGAGAAAAGCAATGCTATATATATTATTCTTACTTGTTTTTAATTGCTACCAGTCTGTACTTCCAATATCTGTTTTTAGAACACCTACTTGGTTAATACTGTGTAAAATACTTGAGAGTTTTTTGTAGAATCAGACCATGCTTGAAGCCATTAGAAGCTCCATTGTACTTTGAGATTTTTTTAGGCCTTTAGACTTAAACGGGCTGTAAAAATCAACACCACAGGTTTAACTGGTACAAGAATAAAAAAATGGAGTATTATTTTTTATCCGTAGGGAGAGATGGAGGAAGTGCTGCTTATGTTTTATTTCAAGGCCTGTCATTGAGTTGTAACACAGATTAGTTTACAGATGCCTTTAAGTACACACATTTTAATTTATAGTTTTATGCAAAGCTTAGCAGTGTCTACATTTAATTCATGCTTATTTCTGTGGAAGTTTAAAATTAGGACATTTATGAAAAAGAGACTGATTCCTGAAGTTTGAGAATGTTACTGATGTTTGTGTAGTGCTCTGACTGCAAAAACTGTTCTGTTTATCGTGTGAAATAATTTTAATCCTGTACTTCAAAGAGAGATCTAATTCAACCTTCAGGACAGAGCTGCGAGCAGTGCCTCTCTATAACTTAGCATAAACATTTGACTACTAAATAAGTATCCTTATTTAGCTATCTAATTTTTTTGAAGTAATCGTAGTTTTAGATATCTAGTTTTTTTAGGTATCTAATTTTTTTAAAGTAATCATAGTTCACATCTTTTTGTTTCGTAGTATAATGAGTCTTGAAAGTATTTTTATAGTGTGCTCTTAAATATGTATATGTTTATAAAAGTTTTGTCAGAAACATTTTATTTGAGGTTTGCCATAATTGAGGAAACAGACATAAATTATGCAACTAGTTACCAATCTTATGTATGATTTAGAGGACTTCAGTGAATGCTGGAACTGTGGGATGTAAGTAAAAATCAGTGCCTTGTAAGGTACCTTTTTATTTTTTGTTTAGCCCTGCCAGCCCTCCTGCTATGGATCTGAGAACCATCATGGAAATTGAAGAAAGTATGCAGAAATGTGGAACCATGCCAAAGGCAAATTCAAGGTTGGTAAAAAACCAAAATCTATAAAAAAAGTGTGATAGGCTAAGTTGTTATGAATTTACTTAGTGGTTTAGGCCATTCAGAGTTTAAAAAAAGCAGAAGAAAAGTTGTCCTATTTGGTTTAGAACAGCTTTGTTTACTTCATTATGTTGTTTTTCTTTGAGCATACAAAATGTATCCCTTTATTTTATTCTAGTCTTGTTTGGTCAACTATTGCAAAAGAGCAAGTGAGCTAGTATCTTAAATAAGTGGCCTGCTCTGCTGAGCCTTTCTGTTTCCGACCAAGAAGAATTAGTTCTTGTACCTAAGACTTTATAAATTACTTGTGGATGAGTACTGTATTTGAGAAGTTCATTTCTTGTCTCGCATTCTCTGACCTCTCCCAGAACCCATGTCTTGATGTTGAAAATTCTTCAGACAGAAGCAAAGGGGATTCCTTCTTGTAGAAGCATCCCAAAAGACACAGGGAGATAAAAGTCCTTTTTTACAAGGCAGTGTATTAAACCTAGTGTTTTTTAAGTGGTGACATATGGAAGCGAACAGGAGGTGACTCTCATGACCTTTGAGGTGTGGCATTCTTATAAAGGAGAGTTAGGACAGTTCTCATGGAACCTGGTAAAGACTTGCTTGCTAGATAGATTCAGAAGCTGCAAACGAAACAGCCAAGACTGAAGAATCCAGATAGCTTAGAAAAGACAATTATTATAGATAGAAGAAGTGGCTCTATGCTGTTGTATACATTTTTTTTTAGGTATGAATGTTTTTGGTTTAAGGGAGCTAAGCTTGACAGTCTCTAAAAAATCACAAGATTAGAAAATAGTCTTCGTCTGGTGGTAGTCCTTTTCTTTTGGTGACTTGATTCCTACTCTGCATGTTTTCATTTATGGGCATCTCTGTGAAGAATACTTCTATGATGCTTTTCTTTCTGTCACTCATGATACTAATTGATCCTTTTTTTTGCTTCCGAGCCATCTGACCCCTACCCCCTCTTGCCTTTTGGCACTCTAAGCAAAGTATTTTTGTCTAGGAAAGAAGTATTTCCCAGTTTCATTTGCGGGATTAAATGTGAGTCATCTCAAAGGACACTGATCTTACATCTTCTTTCTTTGCAATGTCCATTCACAGCAGAACGGTGTCTCATGGAATCAAGCTTTCTCAGAAGCAAAGGAAAATGATTGCCCTGGCAGCAAAAGATAGTGGATCAGTAGCTAGCAGCCCGGAGCCTACCAGTCTAGTAGCTACACCACCTCCACCTACGAAAGTTGCAAAACTAGGGAATGCATGGTATGTTACAAATCAAATATCAATTCTTTTCCTTTGGGGGGTTTTTACATTGGCAGACTGAACTATTTGTATCTACGTTTGGAAGTAATCTAGAAATTCAAAGGGAGTAGGGAAATGCAGTGGTTGCAGTTTAACAGTTCTATGAAATTTTGCTCTGAGTCAGAAGACTGCATCCCATCTGATGCTTTCCTGTGTACGATGTTGTATTTGCAGATGATGTCCAAGTAAATCATAGAAGAAGAAGATTGAGAACAAGCTCTGAAAGTTAGTCAGGAAGAGGTTATTGAAAACCATTACAAATGGTGATTTTTCTCTGTCAAAAATATAATGAAAAATGTTAGCCCTAACTGCGGGAGGGTCTGGAATTACTTTGGACTAGAACAAAATTGACCAAAATTAGAGACAACAAAGTTATCGAAGTGTCTTGGAGCTGGAGGGAACACTGGATGCTTCTGAAAATTTTTATGGTGGAAGGATGCATAGGAGGGTTAAAATCGCTTCAAATGCTGATCACACACAATTTAAGGGTTTGTGTTAATATCATGATATTGAATACAAAAATAGTTAATCATCTGTTCAGTGAATTAGGTTTATAACAAACGTAATAAGGTGCTAGCCCAAGTCATGCTTTGTTCTTCACTTTTACTGTTGGTATTGGATAAAAGCATAAACAAAAAATGTAGACGTTTCAAGCTATGTAGATTTAATGGGTTTAATTATTACAGGATAAATACCTATTTGCATGCTCTAAGCATGAAGTAAATGCTGGCCATTTCTCCAGTTTTCCTTGTTCAAGAAGTTCTAGACTTTATTGAAGATTACTTTTGTACTGTTACCCTAGAAGAACTGTCAGTCTCCTCTCTCTGTAGCTTACTTGGTTGTACCTCAGTGGGAGCAAAGGTTTCTGCATACCCGTCACAGTCACTCGTAAGATATTTGTCTTCTCAATTTATTTTCATCCATGTACACCTAATACTAAAATTTAGGGTCTCATTTACTCCCCCAATCCCTTAAATTTATTCTAATATAATATTGGGCAAAGCCCACAATTTTATTTTAAAGAGGAAAGACAGTGAGTTGGTTTGCACTTAAGGATTCAGACTCTTTCTGATCTCTGAACAATAATTGAGAGTAAAAGGAGAAATAAGATTTGCAAGATTCATCTTCTGAAGTCTAGTGAGTGGATGAGTTTGTACCCTTAAAACTGATCCTCTCAAACGCTTTGAAGAACTTGCTACCTGCTTTGCATGGGTGATTCTGCAGGTCAAGCAGCACATTAGTTATTTGTCTTAGCTAATGGAGGTGTCACAGGGCTGTTACAGCTCTGAGGCTGAAAATTTGCTAGGAGAAACTGACAGTTTAATCACATGTTGGTGAGCACAGCGAACACTGAGTTATTCTGTGCCTTATTATATTTAAAAAATAATACTCCATTCACTATTTGTAATCTTACTACTAATGTTGTAATTATCCATAAAGACAATGAAATATAAAAATTGTAAAAAATAGAGACAAAATCGTTTATAGAAATAAAATGAGGGTGAAGGAAAATCTCCATCCTTCTGTCAGGTGCAGTGACAAAGTATGGAGGAAATACTGAGGCACCTGATGTCTTCTTTGCCTCAGTCTTTAATAGTAGGATCAGTCATTCTTCAGGTATCCAGCTGCATGGGCTGGAATGAAGCCCCCATAATCCAAGGGGAAATGGTCAGTGATGTGCTACACCACTTAGACACACACAAGTCCATGGGGCTGGATGGGATAGACCCAAGGGTAGTGAGGGAGCTGGTGAGGGTGATCACTGAGCCACTTTGAATTGTTTACCAGCAGCCCTGGTCAAATGGAGAGGGCCCGGGTGACTGGAGGTGAGCCAATATGACACCCATCTAAAGAAGGATCGGAAGGAGAATGTGGGGAACTACAGGTTGGTCAGCCTGACCTCAGCTCCAGGGAGGCTCATGGGGCAGATCATCCTTAGTGCCGTAATGTGGCATGTGCAGGACTAGCAGGTGGTCAGGTCCAGCCAGCACAGGTTTAAGAAAGGCAGGTCCTGCCTGAATAGTTTGACTTATTCATACTATTCATCTAGTCTCTGATAGATAATTCTTTACCTATTGGTTTATTTAAACTACAAACTGCCTATGAATTGTTCCTTGCTTTTAAAAAGCAAATAGGGACTGATTTTTGAATATCTCTAGATAACAGTCTCCAAAAAATATATTGTGCTCTTAAGGTTCTGATTAAACAGTTTTTGGAAGGAGCTGGGCCTACTGTGTTACACAGACCATCTTAGGTGGAAAGGCTAGGGTATATTTCAGGAGGATGGAATCCAATCTAATGCTCATGTGGTCACCACGCGTGATTCCGCACGTTCCTCTCCTGCGTTCCTCTGGCTGCTGATCTGGAAAATGCCAGTAGCTCAAGAGTTCAAGCAAAGAACTAGTGGGAGCTATATGAATTTTTAAAATTAGGCCTCGCTGCTGGAAAAGAGCATTTATTTAATAAACTTCAAGCTGCTTTAGGCAAGCGATCAATTATTTGATTGCCCCTGCTAGTTGTTCAAAGTATTTTTGTGCGTAAGGTAGAATGGTTGTGTTACTCATCTACTCTAATATTATATTTGCAGAGTTAGCCTGTAAATTCACAGTGGACTATTAAGTGCATTTGGCAGTCGATTGAGCTTTCCACATGTGCAGTATAGTCAAAGCCATGGAACTTGTGTTCCAGTGAAACCAGATACTCAACTTGGATGTGCAGTTAGCACACTTGCCAGAAGGGTGTGGGACCTTCTGGCTCCTTTTTTGGTTGACTGAAAGACGGAATCTGTCATACACCTTTTCCACCAAGAGAAACCTCCAGTTCCATAGTTTTTGGGGAAACCGTAGCTATGTTTCCCCCTTTGAGGAAAAGTGAAAGTTAGAAGGGAAAGATAAAATATTGCATTAGTAATACTTCGAAAAAATGTCTGAAGTTGACTTTAGACTTGTTAACTTCATGAGTTCTCCAAACCTACTTTGATCAAGGAAGTGGGAGTGTTGCTTACTTGTTTTGGGCCTTTTTGAAGCTCAGGAGAGTCTACAGCTTTTGAAGACCGGAGGCATGAAGAAATTTGAAATCTCTCTTGAGAATTAACAATTGTGTATCCTAATGTCTAGGTTGTCGGTTTGACGGTGTTCCAGCTTATACAGCTTATACTTAACATCAGCAGCCGTTTTAGAACTTCATGCTTTGATGGTTTGCAGTTACAGCTTAGAGAAACTTACTCATATTCCACTTTTTTTTTTTTAAATGTATAAATTAGTTTTCCTAATTTAGCAAATTAGATAAAAATGACAATGTATCAGACTGGACAAGCTGAAATTTAGAGTTGTTGCATGTTAGGAAAATTTTGTACCAGTTTTCAGACAAACCATTTTAAGCCACAAATAATTGTTTTGGATAGGCTCACAAATTGAGAATGACACAGTTGATTTTTTTGGGAGATGTCGTTTTGGAGTTTGTGGGTTGTGTTTAGTTTTTTTTTTTTGGGGGGGGGGGGTTTTTTTTTTTTTTTTTGGTTCTCTGTTGCAAGTGGATCTGATTTCAGTACAGAATTTTCATGGAAATATTAGCAGAAGAAGCTTCTATGACAGCAGATCCCATGGACCATTTGCCTACTCAGTATAGTAAGTTTATGGAAGGTCTGGTCAAACAGTTGCCTGAACTTCCGTGCGCCAGCTGGTGGTAGGAATAGAGGATGTGCAGAATGACTCTGAGCCCCTGTATCTGGAGGTTCCCATTCTGCTTTCTGTGTCTTCTGTACTGTTTATCCAATATTTAAATTTTAAAAAAAAATCCAAACTTAAGCCAGGGTGGTCTAACATCAGCCATCATACATTGATTTCAGATGCTTTTGTTGTAACATTTCAGATACAATGTTGCACTTTTAAAATTCCTTTATATTTGTTACCTTAAATTGTGTCCCACCTAGATGTCGTTTGGAGGTCTTTGACTTCAGATGTTGCTCTTCTTATGGCAGCTGCACAATTGGCATTGTATAAAGAGCTTGTTTTACTTAAGTAGTGTTTATAATTGGTTTCTTGTTTCTTTGAGTAGATAATAAGCAGAGCTATTTTTTCAGAATGTATTTTGTGTATTTTGCAATACATGGGACTGCTGTGCTTAGTAAAGTTAAATGTAAGCAAATACATGAAGAATTAATTCCAAAGCCTTGATAGGTAAGAGAAGGACTAGTGGTAACTGCCTTGAATTCTGTGAATAAAAAGGCTTTGGGTTTGGAAAGTGTTCATAATACCTAAGATGCTAAATTGCTATATTTTCATAACAGTTTATTTTTGAAAGATAATATGCAGGCTCTAATTCAGTAATTTATGTTTGGACAAGTAAAAGAAACTGAAGGATATCAGCTTCATTGAATTTCACTGTGGATTAAGGGATTTATAGAGCCTCTGGCAGGTACAAGTAACTCATTCAGTATCTTGGGAAGAAAAGATCAGCCATACTTGACTTTCATGGTGGTAAACTGCCTGTATGAGATCAACAGTACCTGGAGCATTGTGTGATTTATGAAAATACTTTCCAAGGACTAGTACTATTAAAAAAGGTACAGCTTGTCTAAGACAAGCCATCTATGAAAAAAAATTTGCTTTATAGGAGGATGATGTGGAGGGAGTAGCTGGAGGGGTGGGTTTTGGGTTTGATTTTTTTTTTTTTTAATTCTAATGGAATTTCAAAACTACTGGCTTTCTCTGTTGTCATAGATATTTATTTCCTGTTCTTTACCTATATGACCCAAAATGACTTATTATAGCTTATTATATGAATAGGGTCTAGCAGGATAATGGTGGCATACAAAACCTAAGTAATAATGTATTTTTAGTAAGCAGAAAGGCTTCTTTGCTGTCTAAATCATGGAATAATATGGGGTCTTGGAAAGTGCAAGTATAAAGTGCATTGGTTTTGTTTCATTTTTATTTTTAAAAAGGTCATCTTCATTACATTCTGCCTTGCCAAAGTCATTCCGTGATCTTGTAATGGAAGAAGAAAAATGTATGAGTGTGAATAATTCACCTGGTACTGGTATTAAAAGATGTGGATATAAAGGATCTGAGGATTCATCAGTCCAAAACACCATAAGGTAAGAATGCATTTTTTTCTATTTGGTAAACCATTATACAAGAAGCACAATGACCTGTTAAGTTCTGCTAAAATAAGAAAAAATAAAATTTTCATTTAAAAAAAGCATTCTTCTGATGATTCTGTTAATAAGATTTTATGAATGAAATACACTTAAGAATAGGAAGTGTAAAGATGTTAGCAATTTAATGCCACTACTAATACTTTGTTTCAGGTTCAAAGTGTTTGTATCCATATAGGTGTATACAATGTTTTAGCCATGCATCTTCTTACTACCTCCAATAAAATGGCTGGTTTGGGTTAAATATAGATGGATACTTGTGTGCACATGTGTGTATATATATATATAAATATATATAAGCACTTGAGTCTCCAAACAAAGCATGTCTGTGTGTGTTTGTTTGTATGTAGGTATGTATAAAATGATGAACTTGTGTTTTCTAACCTCTGTCAAAATTAGGTATTCATGAGCATTCAGATATGGCATTCATGAAACATTTTGCTAAGGAATATTTCTGTGTAACCACTGAATGGATAAAATCAGTTTATTCAAACATAGTTCTGGCATTTCCTAATCTGAGTTTTCTTACAAGATGACTTAATTGTTTAAGTGAAGTTTTTTATGGATTAAGAGGGCTTACAGAAACACTGATGCACTGATTATGTCTGTGTACTATAATTACTGTGGGACTACGGTTCTAAGGACAAAAATAAGGCACGTGTGAATTATATCTCTAGTTATTAGACAATATTGACCTTTGGTCAAAATATTTCAGCCGTGCGTCCTCTTGCTACCTCCAATAAAATCACTCTTTTGGGTTAAAATAACTGCCTAAGCTGAGGAAAGAACCTTAGCCTTATTCCTGAAGGTCTGTATGACTGAGCTGCCCAGCCGCCTGCATCTCTTCCCCCTATCATCAGTAACTTTGAATGCTAGACATTTCAAATATATTTACAAAACAGAGAGCCTGAAAATCTTACAGACTTTCCCACCTACTATCTGGAAGCACTGCGGGCCAGCTGACCCACAGTCTTAGGGAAGCCAAGTGTGACAGCACAAGAGGCTGACTGGTGGCTTCCCTGGCAAAGGCACAGCCCCAGTGTGCCAGAGAGAGGTGAGCAGGGCAGGCTGTGTGACAGAAACTGGGATGAGCCACAGTCAGTGAGCACAGACAGGTCCATTGGGATCAGGCAAGGCTGGCGTCAAACCAGCAAGTTGAGTCAGGCTCAGGTACAGCAAAGCTGGGCTTGGCCATAACTGCAGCATAGCTCAAGAAAGGCCTGAGGGACTGAGCTTAAATGCAGCTCTTGAGTGAAGAGAGGGAGCTTCTGTAATCCTTCACACGACTTACAGCTCCACACTTCTTACAACTCAACTTTAGAGCAGCCTGACTCAAGTTTATGCAGCTGCACTGAGGGAGAAGTTTGCAGAGCTGTTGGTGCACAGAGAGCTGTCATTATCTGGCTGTCTGTTGTCCTCCAATAACTGACTTCTATGTGAGGAAAGGAAAGTTCTGCTGGGCCTCGCTTTTGGTTGTTTGGCTTGTATAAAAACTGGTGTTTCCCTAGGACAGAAGTAGTATATGTTTTACTGCTAGATAAA
The DNA here is from genome assembly GCA_013397755.1 of Cnemophilus loriae. NCBI lineage: Eukaryota > Metazoa > Chordata > Aves > Passeriformes > Corvidae > Cnemophilus > Cnemophilus loriae. The sequence goes on along the minus strand of VZTF01017490.1, from coordinate 4,607,432 downwards.
GAACTAAATATACCACATTGTGTGTGGTATAGTGTCTGAGGAGAGAGGTAGGAGGCATTTGGAGTGTGTGTGATGGGGAGGCATTCTTCAGGAACAGAGTGATAAAGCTGAAGTTACTGTAGTGAGTGGAGGTGTGGGGACACGAAACACAAATCTGCAGAAGAACAGGTATTGTTTATTTTGTTACTAGCACAATAATGGAACTTTTCGTCATATGGGAGATGCCAAGGGCTGGTGATAAGAGCACTAGATGCTATTATTAGCTTTGTCACAACAGCTTGGTAATCTTCATAAAGTCATTTCTTTTCCTTTTACGTTGCTCTGTCTCATCTGCACAGTCTGGCCAGTCTGCACACTCTCAAAGTTGATTATTTGAGCTGAATATATTAACTGTCTGAAGATGATACATTAAGCTAGTGGAAGCCTAGTAGGTGGCTAAATTGACTATCATCACTTTGAAAAGAAGGCTCCTCCAAAACTATTTCAGGTTGTTTTTGAATCATGTCTGAAGATGCTTATTTCTCTTTATTAGGTGTAAAGAGCCTAGGTGACTAGTTCCTCCATCTGAAACTAACGAGCTGAGTTTCTAGTTTGAGGTAATTTTATTTTTTGACTGTACAGCTGTCACAGTAGGCTCTGATTTTTTTACCTGTGGCATTCAAGGGCTACTTCTGTGAAGATTAATTATCCACATCCTTACCCCTTCCTTTTTAAGGGAAGGAAATTACCCAAGCATAGAGCATAAGTAATACTCACCTGTTGATGTCAGACTTGGAGATGGGACACTGAAGATACTTGCATGATTTAATGTTCCTGCTTTGTCTTTCTTCTTTGGATAAACTGTGCACTAATTAAACTGACAATTTTCTTAGGTCTCTGGATGAGGGTATTTTGGATGGTGATCTAAGCATTCTTCTATGTACTGTCACCTTCCAATTTTTGCAATACAGATTTTTTTTTTTAGGTAAACCATGTCATGAATTGTGGTGATTTGAACTGCATTTAATCCAGAGGCAGATCATCCCAAGAAGTGGGGTATGTGGATGTGGCTGCGTTATTTCCAGGAGCACCTCAGCCTTGGGAGTTACACTGTGCGTGTGTAGCTCGTAGTCCAAGCTAAAAACATAGGCCTGACGTGACTTAACTTAGTTGTAGCAGCCTGAGTTGTCTTCACTGTGTTACTCCAGGGAGCAGTGAAGAGTCTGAGTGGAAACAAGTATTTACGGCTTCGTGTGGGAATGGCCTAGTTCTGTCATGGCTAATAATGAGCTAATAAGTAGCACATGACTCAAATGGTATAGCAAAACCTAGGAGGTTCTGCAGGAGACCAGGCTTTGTGTTATTTTTCTGTGAGCAGTTATTAGATTAGGGAGGCACCAAACCTGACCTGGCTCCTGATGAACAAATATTCAAGGAACGCTGGGGAGCTGAGGGCTGGGACATTTTGGTGGCTGCACAAGAGTCATGGCAAGTTCAGCCAACCAAATTAATCAGGTTGGTTCAGTACTGATGATACTTGGCTGGTTTATTTCCATGCAGAACCATTTATGTCTCTGCATCAGTCTTAATTTCCAAGACTTCCAGGTTTCCAAGTTCTATATTTTTGAGGCTTTTTTTCCATTTTTCTGTATATGCTAGCTTCACATTTCCTGTGTATTCCATTTCTCCTAGTCATTTTGATGCCAGCTGAGGAATTAATTTAGCATGTTGAAATATCTGCAGTTGATTTAATATCTGGACTGAGTGTCATGTTAGCAGCAAACACAGATGTACATATGTACAAACAGCTTCAAAATACCTGGACTTCTTTCTACATTTTAAAGCCCTATTGGCTTTAAATCAGGGAGGTGATACAGGTATTAACTTATCTTTTAATTGATTGCTAGAGTATGCTGTGATGCTGGAACTATTAATTCTAGTTTTTCAAAATTCCTGTTGAGGTGATTTTTTTGGTTGTTGTTTGGGTTTTTTGGCTTGTTTGTTTGTGTAGAAGTCATCAGGTTTAAGTGTAACAATCCATTTGGGGTTATTTATATCAGTGCTGTGAGTTCTTTGGAATGGAAGTGGAAAGAAGAGTGTAGCTGTTAAATCAGTTATTGTCAAATGTGCTGGAAGGTATTATTAAAGCAGGTGGAAAAAGAGATAAAATTGAGAGATAACATCAGTATAAAAGCACAGAAGGATGCCTTCATCTCCTTTTCTTCTTCCTTTTCTTTGGTTCTTTTCTGCCTTTTAATGTTGTTATCTTTAAGTGCAGTAAAAGCTGGGCGCTAATTTATCATAGAATGGTTTGGATTGGAAGGGACCTTAAGGATCGTCTTGTTCCAACCCTCCTGCCAGGGGCAGGAACACCTCCCACTAGACCAGGTTGCTCAGAGCTGCATCCAGCCTGGCCTTGAACACTTGCAGGGATGGGGCATCTGCAGCTTCCCTGGGCGACCTGTTCCAGTGCCTCACCACCCTCACAGTACAGAAGTTCCTCCTAATATCTGATCTAAACCTGCACTCTTTCAGTTTGAAGCCTTGTCCTGTCATTACATCTGCTTGTAAAAAGTCCCTCTCCATCTTTCTTGCAGGGTCCCTTCATGAATTGGAAGGCAGCAATTAAGTCACTCTGAAGCCTTCTCTCTTCCAGGCTGAACAAACTGTATTCTCTCAGCTTTTCCCTGGATGGAGAGGTGCTCCATACCTCTAATCATCTTGGTGGCCTCCTCTGGACTTGCAGCAAGGTCCATGTCTTTTTTTTGTGCTGAGGACCCCAGAGCTGGATGCAGCTAAAAAGTAGTGCCCTGTTTTGAAATCACAGAATAATTTTGATTCTGTAGTTTAGCCTCCCGCTCAGATTAAATCAAACTAGATCATGTTACTCAGGACCTGGTCTAGTTGAGTTATGACTGCTTCCAAGTGTGAAGATACCCCAGACTTTTTGGGCAGCATGTTTCAGTGGATAATCATCTTCATATGGTATTTTTATTTTTCCTTTTATCTAGGATTTGCTATTTTGCCTCTTGTGTATGTTGCCTCTAATCTGTCATTGTGCACCTCTAAGAAGATTCTTGCTTCATCTTTTCTCTATCCTGCAGTTAAGTAGTTGAAGGCAGCAATGAGATCTTCCCTTTGCCACCTCCCTTTAGGATTACCAAAACACATTCTTCCTAATCTCAGACTTGTTCCAACTTGACAGCATCCTTCTTGTATTGAGGAGCCCAGAATTGAGAATGACACTCTGTATGTAGACGAGGAAATACAACATAGAGGGGAAGAATCACTTCCTCGGCCTGCCTTGCTACAGTACTGCTAGCACAGCCCAGTAGGCCGTTGGCTGTCTCTGCTGCAGAGGCACTGGCTGGTAACATATTCTGCTTGTTGCCAGCCAGGACTCTGCAGGTTCTGCTTTCTCTTTGTGGAGCTGCTTTCTAGCCTGTCAGTCCTGGCCTGTACTGCCTCATGAGGCTGTTCTCTTCCAAATACAGGACTTTGAAATACATTGGTTCTCAGTTGCCCATTTCTCCAGCCTGTTGAGGGCTTCTGAAAGGCAGCCTGGCATCCAGAATTTGCACTGTCCCCAACCTCTCCACAGCCAGCTGTGGCCTGCTGAGGCTCTGTTCTGTTCTACCAAAGATGCTTAACAAGATTGGTTCCAGTATCAGTCCCTGAGGACCCTCACTAGTACTTGGTTTCCAGTTGGACTTTGTACAGCTAATCCATTTCCAGACTATTTTCCACCCGTCTCGTAGTCCATTTACTCAGTCCATATTTTTCAGACTGAGTACAAGGATACATGACCTGGCAATGTGCATTGTTTGTTTTGTGGGAAAAATTATGTGTTGTGACAAAAAGCTCAACGTGATTAATTTAAATCCATTTTTGATAATGGATGTTGGATTTCAGATTTTTTGAGATCTTGCCCTTACCGCTTAGTGGTAGGAATCATGTTATTTGTTATCCTTGGAATTGTATTCTGGGGAAAATATCTCAGACAGAGAACTTGGTAGTTACTGGAGTTCTCTTAACTTTCTATAGATTTTTTTTTTTTTTCTGGTTTATCCAAGAGCTTGTGGTCACTTACAAAGGATTACCAAAACCTTGAAGAAAATTGAGAGTGACTTATTGAAACAGCAGCACCCTTAGAGTTGTTTGCAGTGCCATAGAATAATTAAAAAAAATGTTTGCCAGCATGTCACAGTATGCTGTAACACTTTTTTAGGATTCTGGAAATGGCAAAACTATCCTGTCAAATATAGGTATTAAATCATGAGAATAGGGCCCTCTCTTCATACTGGTGTAGGATTTTTCTGACAAATATACTTGTCGCTTAAGGAATGCAGTATAACAAATATGACTTATTTTTTTTTTTGAGAGGTTAACATTTTGCAGCTGAATAAAATATCTTCCTGTTTGGAATTCTATAAATATTTCAAGATTTTTTTTTTCTATTCTGTTAATTCTAGTTTTGTGCTATTCTTGTGAATGTGGGAGGTGGTTACAGGATATGTACTGAAAGTTCATAATTTCTGGGCTTACACTCAAAGAATTTACTCTAGTGCTATTGTAGCACTGGCTCTTTTGCATGAAACACTTAATTTGAATGCAGGACAGTTAGATTTTTTTATCTTGAATCTTTGTCTTTTTATCTTGAATTTTTTCTTCTTTCATATTAATTGCAAGCTTTTTTAGGTAGTGCTGTTAGTGCATAACTCAATTGGCTAATTTACATGTAAATAAGCAAGAAAGCCTTTTATTTTTAATGAACAACCAAAAATGAAACTCTCTTTTTCAAATCCTGAAGTGTTAGGAAATGCCAGAATTAATGCCTCAGATGAAATTCTGTTAGGGTCTGGTAGTTAGAAATGAGAATCAGTGTCTTTTTCAGTCACAGTATGACACTCAAAAACAAATCCAGCACTACATCCTAATGCCTTTCCTCTGGAAAAACCCTACACATTTGTTGTAATTGCCTACTGTAAGTTTGTATTTCACAATATGATGCAGGAAAATGCTCTGCTTTTTACTTTCCATTCCTACCTCTTTCCAGGTGCACCACTAGAAGTAACCCAGGTCTGGAAGACCATGTTCTGGATTCTCCACAGCTGGAGAGCCATAAGTGAGTTTGGCAGTGGCTTAGATTCTGGAACTTTTTTACTCTGCGTTGTGCTGACCTTGATGCCTCATAATGTCGTTTCGGGTTTTTTTTTGTGGGTTTGTTTTTTTTTTTGCAGTCCTTGGTCAGCAGCATCACCAACCAGCCCTCCTGTGATAGCACCTGTCATGTTTTCAGCTATTGTAGAGGAAGAGCTCCAGCAAGAGGCTGCTCTTATTAGGAGCAGAGACAAACCTTTGGCATTGATCCAGGTACAGTGCTAAGTTACTGCTGCTCTAAAGTAACACAAGGAGTTTCCAATGGCTCTTTCGGAGATTGGTTATTAGTATTAATTATGTATTAGTACATGTCATTTACATAATGATAGTAAATATCATTTAATAATAACCTCACACTGCTGTTTCGTAAGGTAGGCCTCTATTAAAGTCAAAATGGCTGAATCCATGATAAATGTACTTGCAGCATCAGAGAATAGTTGAGTTTGGAAGGAACCTCTGGAAATTGTCTAATCCAAACCCCTGCTCAGAGCGGGGTCAGTTTAGAGCAGGTTTCTCAGAGCTGTGTCCAGGCAGTGTTTGATTATCTGCAAGGATGAAGACTAATGGTCTCTCTAGAAAACCTGTTCCAGGAACCACTCTCACACTAAAAAAGATTTTTAGATGCAATTTTCTATTTTTCAATCTGTGCCCACTGCCTCTTCTTCTGTCTTTGGGTACCACTGAGAAGAGCATGGGTCAGTTGTCTTTATTCTCTCCTATCAGGTATTTATACACTTTGATAAGATCTCCTTCAGCCTTCTTTTCTCCACACTAAACAAGTGCAGTGTGCTCAGCGTCTCCTCAGTGTCAGATGCACTGGTCTCTTAATCATTTTTATGCTATGTCACTGGACTGTTCATTGTATCCATGTTTCTTTTGTTCTGGGAGGTCAAGAAGTGGACCCAGCACTTCAAGTGTGTCTCACCATTGCTGAGTAGAGGGGAAGGGTCATGTGTTTCATTTTGCTGGCAGTGCTGTCCCTCATAGAGCACAGGAGGCTGTTACCCTTCTTTGCCATATGACCACATTGCTGGCTAAAAGGCTAAATTGTCCATCAGGACCGCAGCTCCTTTTATGCTAGGCTGCTTTCCAGCTTGTCATCTCCCAGTGTGTACTGGTGTCTGGGGTTATTCTTCCCAGGAACTGGACTTTGTGTTTCCCTTTCTTGAACTTCATGAGGTTCCTTGTAGCCCATTTTTCCGGCATTGTCTGGGTCTCTGTGAGTGGCAGCACAATCATCTGGTATATCAGCCACTCCTTCCAGTACGCTACTGCTTGTAACCTTGCTGAGGGTGCACTGTGTTTCTTCCTGTGGGTAATTGGTGAAGATGTTAAACAGTACTGGCCCCGGTCTCAGTCTCAGTATTGGTGCTGGTGACTGGCTTCTAGCTGGACTTTGTGCCACTGGTCACAGCCCACTGAGATTATCAATTCAGCCACTTCTCAGTCTCTCACATTGCATTTATGAGGTCTGTTCTTAAGCTTGTCCATTTAAACCCTTAGTCAATACTTGAACTGCACCACTTTCCTGGGTATCACCTAGTAGTCGCTCAGATCCTCTTGCCCTTCTTGAAGGTAGGAATAGCATTGGATTCCTTCTAGTCCTCAGGAATCAACCCTTATTGCAACAATTTTTCCAAGGTTTTTTTGAGAGTGGTCTTGCAGTCATTTTGGCCAACTCTGGTCTGTGGGGCCTGGCTTTGCTGGAGACTGATCTTAATGCTTAAGACCAAGATGAAGGTCCCCAGCCTTTTCCATGTCTTTTTCTTTCAGTAGTGGATCCATGTTATCTTTCTTTGCTGCTGTAGAAGCCTGTTTTGTTGCCCTTCATGTTCCTCACCAGATTGCACCACAGATGGGCTTTGACTTTCTTAATTCTCTTCCTGTGTGGTCATACAGTGTCTCTGTTTTCCTTCTGTGTCACTTTTCTCTGCTTCCACATCTTGTATGCTTCCTTTTTGTTTGAGTTTTGTCAGGAGCTCTTTTTTTTGTCTGTGCAGTCCTCCTGACATTCTTACTTGGTTAAGAAGCTCATTGGCATAGTCTGCTCCTGAGCTTGGCAGAGGTGATCTTTAAAATCAACCAGCTGTCCTGGGCCTTTCTTCTTTCTGGTGCCAAATCCAATGAATTTTTCCAAGCAGACGCCTTCATAGTCTTCTCTTCTGAAGTTGTCTGCTATTTCTGTTGTTCCCAGCTTTCAGGATCCTGAACTCCAGAATCTCATTGTCATTGCAGCCAAGGCTGCCCTCATCCTTCACATCCCTGGCCAGTTTTCTTTTTTGTAAGTATGAGATCTATCAGAATGTCTCCCTTGATCAGCTCCTTGATCATCTGTGTTAAGAATTTTTCACCAATAGGGAGATGTCCTAGAGTGCTTGTGTCCAGCTCTCTTGCCTTTCCAGCAGATATCAGGGTGGCTCAAGCTTCCCATGAGGAGCAGGGCCTGAAAACATGAGGTTTTTTCAAGTTGTGTGAAGAATGCATCATCTACTGCTCCTTCCTGGTTAGGAGGTCTGATGCATTCAGGACCAGTAAAGCCAATTCATAACCATGCCCATGGTGTAAATGTAGACCTGACACTGACATACATGCTCTTTTTTTCCTTCCAGATTGAGGAGTGTGCTATTCAAGACTTATTAGTCCACTATGAAGCTTTTGACAACCCTGAAGAATTTGTGACCGTTGAAAGGGCTCCACAGGGACCTATGGCAGCACCTATGTGGAACAAGCACTAATTCGTATTCTTCACAGTCCTCCCTTCCACAGTTTTCACAGCTGTATGTGCACTTTTGAAATTGTAATTCTTACAAGTAAAACAGGACTGGAAGAATAAGAATCATGTAATTTTTAACATCAGCGTTAAAACACTGCCCATAATCACTAGGTATTTGGTAGAGAGAATGAAATAATATGTTCACTGTGTCCTTTACCCACAGTATCTATTGTATGTATGTTTTGAGAGCATTTCTTTAATGACACATATTATTAATAATGTTACATGAGGCTGTAGATTGGGAATGTATTTGCTAATCTTAAATTGTAAGGGTCTTTTGTTAAATTTACAGGTGAAAAGCAAGTGTTTATTTTGTGATTTAATGTGGAATTGAATGTGCAGAATTAAACACCTTTAAAGTTTGGGGGGTGGTGTGTCCTTCAGACCTTTCTTGCAAATTGGGAATATTGGGAAAAAGTTTGTGCTTGAACTTCATGTAAAAGTACAGTTTGACAATGCAATTTTTCTTAAGTTACGTGTGCAAGTCCCGGTTCTTTGGTTGCTGTGGCCAGCACATTTCCCTGTCGTGCCCCAGGCTATGCCTCCATGTCCAGCCATTGCCCGCGCTCCTCTCAGCTGTGGAATTTGTCACTGCTGTGGGGAAGCCCGGCCTTGGAGCAGCCAGCTCTGTCTTGAAGTAAAGCACACAGCTCAGGAGAATGTGCTGCTGCTTAATTAGCCCATCTGTAGTCTTACTCCGGTAAATATGGTACAGTTTTAGAGCTGCTGTGTTTGAGGGACGATTCACTTTAAGTGCTGAGGACATAATACATCTATGTGTACGATGTTAAAGCTGTAGGGGCGAGTGCTTGACTGGGAAATTTGCAAACACCTAACCTGCAAAGATTATCATAGATGGCTTTCAATATTGTATTCCAAAGTTCTCTGTGCCTGGTTGAAACAAATTTATATATAAAAAGAAAAAAGAAAAAAAAGGTAGCGTTATCTGCAATATTTTGTCTAGTTTGTCTTGTTTGTATAGGTGTGTTTAAACTTGTACTTCTTCAGTAATGTCAGTACTCACGAACTCTGGAAAACTGGAATGGAGAGATCTACAGAAGATGAATGTAGAGAATTGATCACTGTGTGATAAAAGAATCTTGAAAAATAATGATGTAGATATGTCTTAATGATTTCAGGTCAAGCTACACCAAAAAAATCCCACACAAAAAGTGTAAAAAAACCCCTCAATAAACCATAAAATCTTGATTTATACAAAGTTAGTGTAGTTTTATGTGCTCTCTATATATGGTCAATGATTTAGGTAACTAGAGTAATCTGTAAGTATTTCTTTTGTGTCTGAAACAAGAACTATAGACATTTTGAAGCTACTCAGGCAAGGAAAGATGTAGGTTTTAATTCTGTTAGATTCTACTGGTAATTCATTCACTTAAACTGATGATAATACTTGCATTAAGGGCTGTACTTGATGCACTAAAGGGCCTTAGGGCCTGCTGAAACTATCCTTCTGGTTTAAAAGAAAGCTTATGTAATGTAAGAAATATCTGTAGAAGCAGCGGGCCTTTCCAGGTATGAACCTAATTTGTTATCAAATGTAAAATTATTGTAAGTTTGCTAATTTGCTTTTTTTCTTTTTTAATCAAAATACGCTGTTGAAAATCTCATTCTCCTGAAATTAAGAGGATTGGTGTTTCCGCCATGCCAAGGAACTTGATGGCTTTCAAGTTGTGGTTTTATTGTCACAGTTTGTTTAGGCATCATCACTGGTTATATGTAATATTCATAAACTAAAGTGAGGAATGATCAGTGTACCGCTCTTATGGAGCTGAGAACACTAAACTGCTGTGGTAGAACAGCTTTATTAAGGCTTATTTATTAAGGTGTCACAGAAAGCTGGCATTTTCTAGCTCAGATGCCAACTTTTTGGCCTTTTTTTGTTAAGCCAAACATGAATTCCATCTTTGCTCACTCAGCTCTAATAACATTTTGTCATTTCTGGGCTTGTTAACTCCTTTAACTTGCACCAAAACAGGGTTGAATTCCCAGGTTCTAGTGAATATAGAGCAGCACATCAGAGTTTGCAGGAGAAAACAGTATTTAACATATAGATATATAAGTTCAAGGAGATGTATTGCAGTTATTTAGTGTAAGAAATACAACTTTAACAAAAGGATTCTAGTGAAGTATTTGTTATATCTCAAAGACAAATGAACTATCCTTCAAAACAGTTTCCTTGAACAATCCTAAGCATTTTGTCTTTTCTCCTTCATCATTCATTATCCCCAACTTCAGTAACTTCTTAAAAAATAGAGGGATAAGTAAAACTTGCAAATGTTTTCCCATGCAAATGGAGAAAAAAAACCATTTAAAATTTTAATATTACTGCACTACCTTCAGGACTTGCTGTTATAGTCATTGTGTCAAGGCATTTGAGGAATGTATGACTCTTCTGCACTGTATATTGAAATGAAAATGCAAGTAAAGTGGGATACTTCAGTCAATTATAGAACCTTTGCTGCTTTTGTTTCTCAAGGATAGAGGTTGTTTTTATTGACTAATCTGACAGTATTGTTGAGTGGAATTCCCATATAAGGACTGATTGTGCAACCTTTCACAGAACAGCATTGACAAAAAAAATTACTAAATTTCCTAATTTAACTTGTGTTATAAATCTTGATGATACCTTCCTACCATATATTTTTTAACTGAATTCGCTATCCCCCACCCTGTGGTTAGCATCATTTATAGGTGGCAATAGGATATTTTAGCTGCATATTCTAAAATGAACACTTTTGAACTTCAAATGCGTCCATTTTTGTCCCAATGCCTGCCTCCCCCCACCTTTTTTTTTTAAATAATACATAAAGAGACTCTGAGCTCTTTTGACAGTGTTCAGCTTGTGTTCATTGATTGTTCTTGCTGAACAGTAGTCAGATGAGATGTTGAAGCATCCAAAAGGTGAATCCTTCCTGTCAAGGCTCTAGCTTGGTGGCAGACCTCAGAAATGCCAAGAAGGAAGGGATTATTTTTGTAGTGTTTCAGATGGACTTACTTGAGAAAAACTTTATTAATTATAAAAGGCCAACAAATTCACACACACAATATCTGTGTTTGAAATGAAAGGGTTTTAGCAATGATGCAGCAGAGGAGTTCTTGTGAGGTTGGGGAATCCCTCCAAAGGCTTGTGTGAGATTTTTCTTGTACTAGAAAGTGGTATCTGACACAAACTCTACCTAGAAAGTTTTTGCTTTCCAAGACAATTCTTCCTGAACTACAGTGTGTATCATAGCACCAAAAAAATACCATTTTTATAGCAGCTTTCAGATACCTGCATGGACTCATATCACACCAGTTCTTCAGCACTTGGAGCTCTTGAAGGCTTTGCCTGGAGGAAGGGAGTTGGATGGGAAGAATCTGCTGGAGGTGAAGATACTCCTCAAGTAAGCTATCTTTATTGTTTTAGCAACAATTTTGCTTTCTGTTCTCTTTTCTGTTTTTCTTTTTTCTTTCTGTTCTTCGGTTTTTCTCTTTCTGTTCTTCTGTTTTTCTGTTTTTGTTTTTCTTTCTCTATTTCTTCATTTCTCTTTTTCTATTTCTCCGTTTCTCTGTTTCGTTCTCTTTCTTGCTTTCTTGTTTCTCCTTTTTTTCTCTTTTGCTTTTATTTCTCACATAGAACACTATTTCTTTAGTATGACCTGTCTTTTATCCCCTTTTTTCTCAGCAGCTGAGTAACATGAGAGAAGAGCAAACTTTTGCAATGGCTTCAGATAAGGATTGGCAGGAACTAATACGAGTAGAAGTTGAAACTCTGCTCTTTAGATCAGCCTTGAAGAATGTACTTGAGTATCAAGGTGTTGCTTAAACCATGTGTTATTTCCTGTGATTTGAGTGACTCATGCTCACAGTGTTCTGTTTCAATGCAAACTATAGATTTCAGCTCAGGCCTGAAACATTAAATTGGGCCTTGGTGGGTGTTGTGTGACTGAGCTGTGGTCACAGACAGTAAAGAGTTGGGCAGTCAAGTGAGGGGAGCGTGATGAGCCTGGAGTGGCTTCTGAGGGCTGTGCAGGGGAGTTCTCTCCAGGCTCTGGTGTCGGCCTGGGCTGGGTCTTCTGGAGCTCCATTCAGAGCACATGAAGGTGCCTGAATTTGCGTGTCTCAACCTTTGCAAAGAGGGAGGGGAATTCCTTGGTTCATGTTTTCATGGGAACACCATGAGTTTGTCAAAAGTGTTGGCTTTGTGCGAGTGCATTTTCTTTGTGTGGCTTGTCTTGGAGGGTGCTTTTGACTGGAAATACCCAGTCAAAATCAGGCCCCTCAACAGGATTAATAATTTTGTGAAGTGGGAGAACAATGTTCTTGTTCAACTGCAGTTTTTTGGAGGAAACTGATCCAGGAAGATAAGTTGGTCTGAGTCAAGTGATAGTTTAGAACAGATCATCACACTCCTCATTGATCTTGATTTAAATGAGTTCTTTGTAGATCTACAGAGTTGTTTTTTAAACACATCATTTTAATGTTTGGGGTCAACTCTTCCAAATCATGCATGAGCTTTTCAGATAATGAAGAGAATATAATTGTTAAAAGCCTGGGTATGTTTGGGGAATTTTTTTCTTATTTTATTTGCGTAAAGGATGTATGAAAAACAGATAAGCAAGCAAACAAACAAAGGCCAGTTGACCTTAGAGCAGACTTAAACTGATCCACTGCGTTTGCTCTCAAGAATATATAGCTAGGGGAAAGCTGAGAGTCAGTTCTCTCCCTAATAATAATAAGGTAGTAATTTTCATTAATAATTCTCAAATAATAACATAAGCAGGGAAAATGGATCCAAAAGTTTTTATATCATCCTTACTACTGTAAGATTTCTTTTCTCTCTTCCATATTCCTTTAAAGTTTGTTTCAGAAAGATAGGGAGAGTGCAATACCTGAGGCTGGATTCTCAACTAATTTCTCACAGTGGTAAACTATTTCCAGATTTGTCTCCTCAGACGGAATGCCATTGAAGTAGGTGTCTTTCTTCACGTAGTCATTTCACCATCCTTTAATTCTGCAGGAGTACATCACGTATGTTTGTCAGGCAGTGAACCCTGACTACAAGGAAACAGCTGCCTACGCTGTAGGCTACGTGCTGGGAGGGTGCCAGGTGCCCTTTGCTTTAAGCACAGCCGCTGTACCTGCTGCGTGAGCACGGCTACAACCCCTGTACAGTAGGTGAAGAGGTCGTGAGAGATGTGCAGGGAATACAAGCTGCTTGCTCCTGCCTCCTGCTCAGTTCTCTCCAGTCTTCGTGATTCATCAGCTGTGACTGCCATCAGTGTGGCTAGGCTTCTAGGGCAATTTTTTATCTACTGTTTTAGGTTTGTTCTGAAGGGGACCTCACCGTTTCTGCGGATGTCATAGATGGCAACGCAGCACTTGGTGATGACAACTGTGCTCATGCCATTTGGTGGCACAACACTGGGAACAACTGCTGATACATCATCAAAAAAGAAAAAGGTATAAAGGATGTTTTAAAGCTTTTTTCTGTTTTCCTTGTACACACATACAGATATTTTTGTTCACCCTGCCTTCTCTATACTGCCTCTATTGCAATAGAAGGGAAAAATGTGCAGAGTCTAAGTCTTTTTCCCACTACGTGTATTTTAAGATGTTTACAAGACACACTGCCCATGTTCATGAATACTGCAAAGATGGCATTGAGCTGTGAGGGCAGCGGAGTTTCCAGGATCACATCTTTGTGTTACACAAATAGCTGATAGCACGCAGGCTGAAGGAGAATGTGTGTGCATGCACATGTGCATAGCCATATTTGCTCATGGTTGTAGAATTGAATTATATTGCACCACTTCAACAAATACAGGTAATGTGTTATCTCTTCCCTCATCTCTGTGTACTCAGTGGTAGTGAACCTTTTTGTCTGAACTTTGTGTGCTTTGCAAATGTTAACGATTACGTCTCACTGTATTTGTGAGGTACACTAACTGGGGACTGTTATCCAACTTCCAGGTGGTGGCTGTCAACACACAAGTAGGAAGTTGATTAGTCTAAGGCTAAGCAGTACATTTATGGTCATGCCCTGAAGGAGGATCTGGAAGTTTCTCCTACTGTTCCTGTCCCATGTGGAGCCTGTAGCTTTTCCGGGATCAGCTATATGGAAATGCTTTTCAGCCAAGACTCATTCCTCTGTTCCTCTGACCCTCCCTATGAAACAAGTGCATCTGCTGCCAGAACAAGCTTGCTCCACAAGCAGAGGTGGAAACTGCACTCCCAGGGCACTCTCTCTTCTGGCAGATGGCATCGAAAAGGAGGTTTTAGCTGGAATTTGGCTGAAAACTCATTGTGAGTCGCAAGCTGCAATTTTTTAGGCTACCTTTTATTCATTCTCCTCTTTTAGTTTCCAACCTCTTCTTTCCTGAAAACAACAAACCCAGGTTTTACTTAGTCCTTTTCTCCCTGCTCCTTTGCAGCTTCAGAATGAGCAGCAATAACTGAAGGTCTAATCTTGATAAATCTTTGGTGGACAAGGAGATGGAAAGGTTTATGTACTACTGTGCACTGCAAGCTTACTCTGTGAAGTGCTATTGGATGTACTAGAAATGCACCAATTGCAGCAGGAACTGTAAGGCTTTCACCATGCATGGCATTGACCACGTGTGTGTGATGTTTTGGTTCTTTAATGGAGTGGACTAGTATAAATATTCCTAATATTACTAATGTTCCCATGTAAAAGTCTTGCCTGCGTAGCAGTCATTAAGCTGTGTTGTTCAGAGCCCAAAATGACCACCATAACTTCAGTAATGTTCAAGTTCATGTAGTTTTGAAGCTGAATTTAATTTCTCCTAGGTTGTGCTTTCAAACCTCATGTAACTTAGAGCACAAACAAGTCTCTTACTTTGACGATAAAAAATTTAGCTCATTAAGGAGCAGAGATTTAAGAAATTCCCCCTGAAACTAGCTATATACAGTAAGATTTACACTAAGTACTGAAAAGGCTTTTTGAAAACACTGCAGAAGAAAACTGGTCATACCAGGCATCATAAGTATGTGCTGGCTCTCAAATGTGCCTTTCTCCTGGTGACTGTAGTGCCCGCAGCCTTGGCACAGTGGTTGCAGTGCTGGGTGTTCCAATTTGACTCTGTTAGCTTGTGAATTATTTCCAGTTTTCTTCTGAAAGCATCATGCTTTCAGTCTAAAATACAGGAGGTGCCTGCTGATTCTCGAGGGACTGAGGTAAAGAAATCAACCCAGAAGCACACCAGTGTATCAAAGGGCAGCTCCTACCTTGGGAGTAGTAGAATCCATCCTCACCAGAGCTTTATAAACTCAGTATTTTTTCTGTTTTCTTCTGTCTAAGGTGATATGCAGTCATAGTGACATATGGCAACAGAGATTTTAAGCCCATTGGAAAACAAAGGTAACTACTGACCTGGTGCAAGCCTTTGTTAGAGTGTGAAATCCCTTTTTGCAGGATGTTGCAAGATTCCACAGAAAATCTTTACTAGTGCTTTAACACGTTGCAGAATGCTTGGATGTTTCTGTCCCTGTGCAGTAGGCCTCTGCAGATTTCATAATCTACCCCCAAACTGCTGAGATGCACTTGTAGGAACTTGGGCTGAGCACAAAAAGGAGTTAGAAGAGCAAGTTACAAGGACTTTTATTGTTTCTTTGCTTTTGAACATATGATGACAAAATATTTTCCCCTCTACAGCATAATCTTGATAATGAGGTTTTTTTCTGTAGCTGTTCGTGTAGTACTGTGTTGTTCATGAGGTGCCTGTCAGCCCATTTCTTCAGCCTGTCAAGGTCCCTCTGGATGGCAGCACAACCTCTGGTGTATCTATCAGTCCCTCTCCGCAGTTTGGTGTCATCCGCAGCCGTGCTGACAATGCACTCTGTGTCATCATCTGGGAACCTCAGGGTGAACCTCTCATGTGGCTTTTGTTTCCAAGTGTGTTAGATGCTGCTGTGACCTTTGTGGAAATTATTATTTGATATTTTAATTTCATTTTTATTGTAGGCTGGGTAATATGAAATGCTTTTGTTTGCATCAGAGCAAGAATTGAGGCCTCCAGCCTCTTTCTCTTGTCCTGTTTTGCAGAGGTCATCATAAAGTGGTCTTCTCCTAGTACCTTTGTGTCAAACAGTGTTGAAAATCACAACAGCCACATTTGTAGCCTGGGGTTCCCTTTTGGCAAACTAGTTATCTCACCAAGGGAAAATTGAATGTCCATGCCCTTGTACTGTCTAGGAATATTTAAGGGGAAAGCTTTTCCTCTTGACTGTTTAAGGGCCCCATTCAAACTGTGGGATCTTTGAAGTGGAATGGCCCTAAATTTGGGAACAAACAGCATTTGACCGCTGAGATCAGCTGAGTGGGTTAGAGCATGGTGCTATTAACACCAAAGTTGTGGGTTTGTATCAGCCATTGAAGAGTTGGATTTGAGGATCCTTGTGGGTCCCCTCCAACTCAGGATATTCTGTGATTCAGAAGAATAGGTAAGTAGAATATAACCAATACCATTAGTCTTAGTAGCTCTGTCTCCTTTCCGTTTGCTCAGGAGTGTTTCAATTTCTCTCCATTTAGGGTGTGAACCCTCTTGCCTTTTCCTTCCCTTTGGTTTGGATGAGACACCACTGATGGGTGAAAGACATCTTTACTGGCTGTAGCCATTTTAGGCCTCACCACCTACCTGCCTCCACGTTTCTGTGTTCCTGAGATGTTAGGTGAAAAGCTGTCAGAGTTCACTTACTGATGGTGTCTTTGTTTACTTGGTTCGGTTGTTTCATCAGCGGGAAAGGAGCTTTCTCTGTTCACCACCTTCCCTTACGTCTGCATTTATGTATCTTTACTTAAAGGAGTTGTTGATAGGGAATATCAGCATGGTAAGAATTATCCTTAAACAATAGTTTAAAGCAGATTACCATATCATTAATTGTCTAACACTATAATATATATATATTGCTATTGCTGTGATTCTGTTGTTGCAGCAAGGTCTTGACCAGATTCTCAAAATCTTTACTGCAGGGACAGAAATATGAAAGTCCAGCCAGCAAGCTCTTAAAGCTTGGAAGTTAAATATGAAAAGAAATCAATCTGTGAACTATTGCAGGCAATCTACTTTGGGTAGGACTTCTTACTGGTACTATGGTAAGATGAGTATACTGGAGATAAGGAACTCTGAAAAGGGAATTTTTGCATCAACTCTTCTTAGGCAAGGAAAACCTAAAAGGAGCCTTACCTCTCCATGTAGCCAATGCAAGGATTATTGTGGATGCCTTTGAAAGGAGCAATGTAGTGGACTGAAAGTCAATGCTAGCCTTATCACATTTAAACTCATTGCTGCTTTTTTATTTTTGTCTTTGTCTAACTGGGTCCTCCTGAAGAACTGCAAAGCTGTTTGCTTTAGCTTTGTATCTCTGGATACAAAGCTGAAGAATATTTTGAAAAATGGAGTGTTTTTGCAAAGTAGTTCTCTGTAAACCTATCTGCTTTAGACTACTGCTTCACAAGGTTTTGCATGAAAGAATCATGACCTGCCCCAACTGTAGGCGTGTGGCTGTGTGGAAATAACAAACTTACACATTCTGTTCTTTAATATCGTCCTGTAAACAATTGTGGACTGCTTATCATAGCCAGATATTAACTAAACTATGATGTATGGATCAGGAATTCTTTGGGTTATAGCATTGGGGTTTTTTTTGTTGGTTCATGACCTGTTCGTTGGAGCTGGTTTTGGGGTTTTTTGTCATATCCATGGCTCCATCCACCACCCACCCCTACCCCAAGTGAAGTTACAGATGAGAAATGAGAAGTATAGAGACATTTACTATGGTTAGGGATTGTGGACTGGCATATGAAAGGTCTCCTCCCACTTCAGTCAAAGAAAAAATTAGGTTAACTCAAGTAGGAGTAGCATGCTGTGCATTATTATTTAGACATTTATTTTCAGCAAGGATGATGGGATCAGGTAAAAACTGTTGAAAATGTCGCTTTCTGTTTCATTTTTGTCAGTTCTGGCATTTGGGAAGAAACAAGAACAGTTCCATGTTTTTATTCTGGAAATATTACTAATAGCTCATAGCAGCTGGAGGAGATGCAGTGGGTAGAGCAGGAAAGTACAAACACATGGCAATTTGGAAGATTTATCATAGAATAAAAGTTGATGATCTTTTCATTATTAAGAACATCAATCAATGTCTGTTCTAGAAGAAGGAAGATTTTATGAATAGGAATGTAATATTTCTTTAATTAACTTATTAGAAGTGGCATCTCTAAGTTCAGAGTTGGATGTTTGTAATGCTGCCTTGGACTCTGAGGCAATACGCTGACATCCAACAGACTCAAGAACTGGCTTTTGTACTCTTGCTCTCTTTTTTAATAACATCTCTTTTGGATTCTACCGCTGACAGCATAATGATGATTAATTTCACTTACTGGATGTTGAATCCCTTTTAGCCTTGCTGAGGAGTTCATGGGGAGAGAAACTAAGTCTTAAGTTTTGTGAAGTCCAAGTGTGAGAAGAACTGGAAAATGTCAGAGTCCTACGTCCTGGTGAGCTGTACACATAGAGGATTTCCCTTGTGGCTTCCCAGACTCTATCAGATACCATTTTGCCAGCCCTGTTTTCCCAAAAGTATCTGTGCCTTCAATAGCTCCAGAAAGTATGGCTGCTTCTTCATGTGCTCTCGTGTGGTGGTGCAGCTCTGGTTGTAGAGGCAATGTATTGAGCCTGAGCCTTTGCAACACTCCTGGCCTTCTATCAGTTTGACATATTTTGGATCAGGCTGAAAGGGAGAAAAAAGAAATCAGATTGGATTTATTTTAATGTGTTATGTGTTTAACTAAAACACGGTCTTGTAGTAGTAACATTACCAAGGGTTGTTTTAAGGTTCTACGATGGTATTTTAATGGCAAGTACTAAATATATTAGTACCAGAAAGCTTGCTTGAAAAGGGAAAAAAGAAAACCGAGGATTATTTTCTCATTAAACCATCTTATGCCCTTGACGCATGCCATGGAGGTTACACTAACTTCTAGGCAGTGCTATGGAGGTTTAGGGATGTAAGCAGTGAAGAGGGGGATGGAGAGCTGACTGAAATCAGGAACCAGTTTCCTTCTCATGCACCTTCACATACTCGCTTCCACAGTAGGAAATGCTTCCTAATGAGCAGAGTAAATTTTGGGCAAAATTGTCTCCATTTCTTGTGGCTAAAGGCCTTTCAAGCAGATAAGTTATCACAGAGACTCTTTCGGTTCCCTCCTGTTCTGTGTGAGACAGGAGCGAGAGACAAGAGTGCAGTGTCCTGGTCCTGCTTCTTCTTTCACGTGTGTTGTTCTCACCAAGTAAAAAGTCTTGAAAGTTGTTTTCAGTTTCTTTATGTAAGATCATAGTGCCCTGTTCAAGGAGACTGCATCACTTTTCCCTCTGTCATATTTGTTTGAGACAGTAAATTTAAAATCAAAACACCTGTTAGGGTAGATTAGCTGACTTGTTTATACATTTGTGTCATGGTTTAATACTGGCCACCAACTCAGACTCACACGGCTTCTTACTCATAAAATACTTCTGTTTTTCTTTTTTCTTCTTCTGTTTTCTATTCTCTGCCTTGTTTATTTCCTTTTTATTTTTTTTTTAATTTTCATTTTTTTCCTTTGTTTTCTATTTTTAGTTTTTTTCCTTTTTTATTTTTTTAACCTGTAAAGATTTCTCTGGAACTAGTAACTCTAAAAGCTAAACCCTGCTGCTAGTGCTATGAGCTGTCATTATCTCTTTGCCACTTGACTTCTGCAAGTACCATGACCACTTAACCCAGTGTCATGGGCTGAATTTGGCAATTCTGGCTTTTCAGAAATAGCTTTCCCGCTGACAGTGGCTCTGACTTTTGACAACCCTTTTGTTTTTGGTGATCCACTCATCTTTTAAGTGATACTTTTAATCTGGCTCAGCTTTTCTCTGTATTTCTTGTCTTTATGAGCACAGAGTGGAATTCTTCTCTGGCAGGGCCAGTCTGGCAGAATAATAAATATTCACACTTGGATACCTCTGATTTATTTTCCTGTATCTCTGCTGTATTTTCCTACTGCCTGCCTTAAAATTGTCAGTTAGTTGGGATGGTGATGTTTTCTCTTTGATTGGGAGGTCAAAGTTCTTGTTCAGTTGATGTGTTTTCACATAGCAAGGCCACTGTCTCAGCAATTAGCTATCTACCTCTCAGTCACTTTAGTGAAGTACCTGTTTGGATTCTGATTTTTTTCATTAAAAATGAACAAAAAAATACACCCCAAAACTCCCATAACCCAGAAATCAACTAAGTGGAAAAATTTTAAAAAAGCCTCTACTCATTGGCTTATTAAAGGATACCTCAAATATCCTTTGCTACTAGTTTTTACCTACTCTTCAAAATTCTGGCTGGCTTTTGTCAAGTAGACATTTATTTCAAGATGTTCTTTCCAAGTATTTCTTGACCATCTCTTGATAATGAAGCTGATGTGCAATCCAGCATCTCACTGCCTTTTCCTGGAGTGGTACTTCTGCTTTGCCTGGCTGATCTCATGCTGTATGCTGATTGCCTCTTCATTCACTGCTTTATTTTTCAGGATGCGGTAGCTGGCTTCCAGCTCCTGTCAACACTCAAGCTGCAGTGTGCTGAGACAGTATCCTGTAGAAGCTCACTTCATGTGTTGTCTCAGGTGGCAAATGTACTCGGAGGTTTTTGAGAAAATATCAAATAGTTTTATACCATAGATTATTGCTCTGATAATGCTGAGGATGGATATCTGCAGTAGTATTTTTACTTCTTTGGAGTCAGTGATAGACAGTGTGTCACTTG
This sequence comes from Cnemophilus loriae, assembly GCA_013397755.1. NCBI lineage: Eukaryota > Metazoa > Chordata > Aves > Passeriformes > Corvidae > Cnemophilus > Cnemophilus loriae. The sequence goes on along the minus strand of VZTF01017490.1, from coordinate 4,586,725 downwards.
TATACTGTAACTGACTCGTAAATAACCTGGTTTTATTCAATTTTATATTTTTTTCTATGTCTTAGTTTTAGTGTATGTCTAAGGTTTAGTTACTATATACATTTTTTTTATTCAGAAGCTGTGGCTTTTTCTCCCTATGTGAAATTTCAATCTTTACCCCTTTTCATGTGTCTAAGTGTTGTTTGTAATAAAGGCCCCAGACTTATCTTACTGTAAGTTTAATTTGCACTATTTAGTACAGACTTTAGCATGGGAAAAAAAAACAGTGCTGGTTTTCTCTTTGGTTTCTGTTTTCCTGTTCATTTACTGCTGTCTTTTCTTGTTTGTTGGGGTTTTTTTTGGTTTTTTTTTTTGAGGAGTATGACTAACCTTTACTTTTCACTTATTGTATTTCATTAATGTCATCTGTGAGAAATCTCCAAGTTATCAGCAGTTGACTTTGTTCCTGAAACCCCTGACATGATGATTCTATGCATAAGGTTTTCCATTAAGTTTTCTGCATGATGTCACTGCTTTTCTAGTTTTATTTTTTTCTGTATCTTGTACATTTGCTGTTGACTGAGTGCTGGTTTATTTTCTGTGTCACTTGCATGACCTTTTCTCCTCAGTATTCTTGTTTGTGTACAAGCTTGTTTCTCAGGTCTGTGCAAGTCTCTACTGATTGCTACAGTTTGCATCTTTCTGTGCTTTCATTTCAGCTGTTGCCTTTTCCTTTTCTGTTACTAGTGCCATCTGTTCATCTCTGGAAACTGGGTAGTTACACAAGCCTGTCTTTTTTTTGGTAGCTTGACGAAATATTATTGTGGGGTTCCTTCAACTTCTTGATAACACTGTTCAAAATGTCTTTCACAAACACCATTTTGTATGGCTTTAAACTGCATTTGGAAAGTTCCCAGGATTCCTCTCCCTCGCCCCCCACAATATTCTGTTTCATTTAAGTGCCCTGGCATTGTGTTGCACCAGTTTTTAATTGCTACTCCTTGCTCCACTGTGCTTAGCTTCCCTCTCCCAATCTTCTTCTCTCTTCTTACTGCAATTGCATAGTAAATCTCATTATCTAGGGAAACACTACTTATTATACATCTTCCCTTTAAAGTTCATCTGCTTGCAAACAGGAATCTGATCTACTAACAGATTCTCATTGGTTATATTTTATTTATGCATTTCTTTGCAATATTTGTAATATCTGATTTCATGTCTGTTTCTGCAATCTAGATCAATATCCAGCTTTGCTTCACCAGGGAGTCACAATCACACTCCATTTTTTTCTAGCCTTCTTATTAGTTCCAGATGCAAAAAGTTGTCTTTTTTTAGCTCACATTAAGGGCTTGTTTTTAATACAATTTAGAAATGGGATTGAAGTGTACAATATTTTTTGTGCTTCTGCAGGGGCCCGTAAAACTGTGGTCAGACACATCTCTGGTAACAGTTTTCTGTTCCCACAGTGTTTTGTTAATTGTTAGCCAGCACATTTGGACAGTAAAAGCCATTTCATACCCACCTGGGATTTCCCCTTATCTGATACCCTTTAATGTACTACCTCATATGTAAGTTTTCAACAGTTAGTGCTAGTGTTTTAAGTAGCTTAATTAAATATCTGTGAAATCAGATTCAGAGAAGTCAGTGAAACTTGGGTAAGATAAGGTAAATCAATAGAGGGACTCTGCCAGCCAGGAAAATAAATCTTTCAGCTACTTCCAGCAGAAAATCTCCAGTACCAAGCATGTCTCCTTTATCCTGTCTTCTGTAAACTGACACATAATTTTGGAGAACGGGGATGCAGGTTTTTGTGAGAAGCATGTGTAGAGCTGTGGGGAGCTCGGCAGTACATTTCTGTCTCAGGAACATATCTGTCTCGCTGTGCCATGGGCAGAGATGGGCAGTGCAGGGGAAAGTCTCTGCTGAATTGTCTCTCCTTGCGGGCTGTACTCAAGACCAGTGGCTCTTCCAATATATAACTTCCTAGTCTTACCTTCCTTTTCTGTTCTAAACAAAGGAAACTGCTTTATATTAAAATTAAGGACTGATCATAACCCTGTGAATTAAGAATTTCAAAACTCAACGAGTTTTGTGATTGCAATGTTAACTTAACCAAATCCTGATGTAAGTGCAAGTCCTTGATGTTTCATGCACACAGTCTACTATTCAGAAGGCAACTGGCAGATCCATAGGTCCAGTAAAATACTCTGAACAGTTTTGTCTCCCACACTAGTGGGTTGACTTTGAATCTTGGTTATCTTTGAATCTTAGCTTCAGCTTCCAATAATTTGCTTTTTGTGCAGGGCCTCAATGTGTTTGTAATCCTAGAGGATGTAACTAACTTTGTGAACTAAATGTGCTGGATTCCTATGATGATTCTCATCTTTTAGTTATTTAACAGCTCTTGCTTGAACATCTCTGGATTTTTTATTCATTTCTTCTTGAAATCTTCTTTGAAATGTGGATATTTGGGTGCTGTGATCTGCTACATCAGTCCACAGAAGTCATAGTATAACCAAATGCTGATATATAGTTTCCCTGCTTTTTTCATCTGACTTGTTGACATGTGCAAAAATCCCAGTAACCCTTCAACTTTATACTCAGTGTTTATGTTCATGTCATCATCCCGACTTTCTCATCATCACTATTTCCTCAGTTAATCTCTCATTCTCACATGTGGCTTTCATTTCTGGCTCTATATGTATGATTTTACATCAATGTGCAGAGTTATGTATTAGCTGAACACACAGAGGCTGCCTGTTGCAGTCAGAGTTCACAGTGGGCTATTGGAGCACCTCCTGCTCTGTCTCTGCAACAAAGAGAGACCTGTAAAAGTGGGCTGGACTTGCTTTCCTATGCAAGTTGCTGAATGAGTTGGGCACATTTCATCCCAAAAGTCATTTCACATGTAGAAAATACCGCCACTGAAGAAGGTCTGGAAAAAATAAAGTTGTTTAGCCTCAAGAAAAGAACAGCAACAGATCTTGCAAAGAAATAGAAATACGCTACACAGCTGGACCACTGAGGACTCGGGTTAAACACTTGAAAAATCCTTGTGATAACAAATATGATGAAGCCTTGCCATGACTTCCCTAGGCAGTGTTAATCACTGATGTCTTTAAGAATAGGCTGTATGAAGGCAGGTGTAACTAATCCCAACTCAGGATAAGGTGAATGGGTTCCAGTCCAAGCCTTTTCTTCCATTTCTTGTGCAAATAGCCTCCTGCGTAGTAGCTCACCGGAAATCAAGATCAGTGCCCTCCTAGAAAGGGAGCACTTTCTGCCACTGCTGACATCTGTATGAAACTGAGACCTTTATGTAAAGACAGTTATGTGAAAGGTTCTGCACTAAAGGCTGTAAATACTGCAATGAACTTTTAGTATTTTTAGTAAGGAGCTGCTATTAGCGGTTAATGTTCATGAATCATGCAGGTAAGCATTCAGACTTGCCACCTATTAAGAACACTAGCAATTTTTTCAGGACAAATTATTTTAGAGTAATTATTTACAGCCCCAGAGAGCTACCAAATCTCTACAAATGAATGCTTGGAGGGAAAACAATTACAGAACTAATAGACATCAAAACATAAATCTCATGTGCCATGGCTGAATAACAAGATTTGACTGACTATCAATTTTTACTGCTTGGAAATGAGTTTTCTTTAAGCATAGTCAGAAATTATTTTAATTATTTTGGGTTATTTCTGGAAGTGGCTTTTAATACGCATCTATGTACTTAAAGTGCCATTCAAAGTAGTTAGATCTTGGCGTTGTCTCAATGAAAATAATGTACTAACTCTACTATGCCTGTGAGAATTTGTGTAAAACATCCTTTTCTAAAACCCTATTAAGTTCTTAAAAAAGGATGACTGTGATTTAGAAAGTCCGGTAAGTGAAGCAAGAGCCAGGTGCTTTTGTCTTGGCAATCAGAAGGAGAAGTATAGCACATAAATGCCTGGTTTTTAGTGAAGAAGTACAATAGTGGTATGGATGTGCAAGTGTGCATGAAAAAGTAAATAAGGTTAACACAAGTACCTGATTTAAATCTGCTCTATTTTCATAATTTATAGTAACTGCATCGTTTCTTTAGCCCTGATCTTCTTCATGTGGTGTCCCCAGCCCCCCAGTTGCTCAGCATTAATTTTTGGACACCTTCTTAGCACTTTTGTTTGTGTCAAGTCATCTACAGAAGCAGAAATTAAGCCATTCTGTGAGAAGTGTTCTGTGGTGCTGAACCTCATAATTACATATAGTAACTGTGGGTTTCAGTTTAAATTCTTCTAACCTGAGTAAAACAGAGGGCATGAGACTGTTTTGGTAAGAAATCACAAGATTACTTAGCATTCATACATAATAGTTGACTTTCTGATGGCCTTTTCTTGAAAACAAACAGTAAAAGAGAAATTTTTGTTTGAAACATAGTGATCAAGACCCAATCAAATTGTACTATAATATTTTTAGTTTAAGTGCCTTTCTTGTGGTGATGGTTTCCAAAAGTTTTTTATACTTGCTAGTAGTTATAGTTAACTCAGTCAAAGTAAGTGTGGCCTGGCTGATTTAATTTTATTTCCCCCCCTCTTTTGAGTGTCACTAAGAAGGTTCAAAAATGAAGTCTAAGTGAAGGAAATAAATTAACATTTCTTGAGAAAAGCAAGAGCAAGGCTGAGCAGGGCACTGGAGAAATGCAGTGTTGCAGTTTGACACTGCCTGGACTAGACTCCATTGTGAGACAGAGAGACATGAATTTAGTGCATAGGCACAGCTTTTACAATATATACTGTTCGTATCAGCCCAGAATGATGCAATCCACTTGATCTCAAGGTGGATGAGGGGACACTCACTTTTCAGTAAAAGAGGATGTTTAGAAATCTCACAGGGCAGTGGAATGTTGCATTGGTCTATGGATAAGGCATGCACAAAACAAATCCGTTTTGAATGAAAAGCAAAATCTACTGTAAAAATGTCCTCTTTACCTTGAGGAAACTTCCTTTCTGCCTTCAGACCTCTTGTCCTGTCATCCCATTTACCTCCACTACAGCTGAACTTGCAACTTCCCTCGAACAGCATCTCCCGTGTCTGCACTTTGTAGTTCTATTGTTTCCCCCTTGTTGTGAGAGTTATACCCACTGACAACTCTGGAAAGATTTATTTATTTTCTAAGTTAAGCGATGAAATTTATTTGTGAGGGGTCGTTACAAGATGTGGTTTCCTCTGACGTCCAATCATATCTTTTGTGCCTCCTGTTCTTGAGAGGAGATTTAGTGGACCTCTAAATCAGGAGCCTCTACCAGTGAGGCCTAGTTGTGAATTTGGAGGTAAAGAAGATTCTGAGGCTGGGGCCAGAGCAGGCGTCTGTGAGGGATTTGAATCTCTCTGTACCAGCAGCACTGGCACACACCAGTAGGGTTGAGAAATCAGGATTTTCTTTTAATTCCTCTTTCTCTTGGACTTTTTCAAACCAGCGAGTGGATCACACTTGCTTCTTGGCCTCACAGTTCACAGCTCCATAGGACTTTTTCTCTGCTCATCATGACTACACAGATTGTTTCCTGAAGCCACACCACTTGCTGACACGGGGCAGGAATGTGAAAAACAAGAAGGCTAGATATGTCAGAAATGCTTTTTATGGCAATTTAGCTAGTGGAAATGAGGAGAGCCAAAAAGCCTTTCACAAGTTAGGTTTCCACAGACCACGAACAAACAGTGAGTTCTTGGTCTGGAAATTGTAATAGAAACTGGGTCAGACAAGGCAGCCCAGAGCAAGATCCTTTGGCTGTACTTTCCCTCATTATTCTGCCCCATTTCACATGCACACACACACACACACAAACACACACACATACACACACACACACACACACACACACACACAAAAGCACCTCAGAAGTCACCACCTCAGTTAACACCTGACCACTGGTAAAAAGTGCAGCCTTAATTCACAGCTATACCCTCTAAATCATCAAAGGAAAGGTCTCAGACAGTCTAGTGGTTAAGATGTAGGTAGCTGTAGAAGCCTTGTGCAAGGATAAGGCTCTGTGTACTGGCATTAGAAACTGTTGGAAAGAAAGCTAGCATGGTTTTGATCATTGTGGGTGAACACGTCCTGAATACATTTTGAATCTATTTCTGCTCTAGCCTGACCATGAATGTTTCCTCTGGAATAAAATTTTCTGACTGTTGCTTCCAGTCTGAGTTCTTGCTGTATTTCCTAATTTTCCTTCCTGCTATATTTTTTCCCGCCACCTTCCTATATGATGCGTTTTCTCTTACAATTTCTTGTCATCTCATCATTACATGAAGTATTTCTTCCTTGTTTTGTTTTCAGAAATGTATTTTAGAGACAAAATATAATGTAATTTTCAAAGGTCCCTCCTTTCTGCTTTCCTGCTTGCTATATCTCATATCTCACACCTCCATTCTCCCAGCAGGTATGTTTAAGATCTTCATGTTTAATACGACCAAAGTGTTTTTACTAAGTCTGAGGCAGTAATTTAAAACAGCGAGGATTACAGCAATTTTGTGGTGTGTACAGGGACTGATGGTGGTTGCTGTGGAAAACAACCTCCTTCTCCACCGAGTGCCTAAGGGTATTATTTCACAAAATGTACACCTACTTAAGAAATGTCAGACTGCAGGGAGCAGCTGGAAGCCAAAGCATGTTATGACTCTTTCCCTGCTCAGCTACTCTCTGGCTGGTGTATAGATGGGGGTTTGCAGCCACTCGGCTCACCGTAAAGAGCATATGGAGCAGTTTGAATGTCTGGGGGAGGAATGTTCTTTCTCAGCTTTTACTGCCGAATAGAATGACAATGTCTTCCGATTATGTTTATGCCAATTAGCCCCCAGCTGTGAACTCAAGGTGGGCAGCAACCTCTCTGCGTCTGCTGATGACTTCGTTTCTCAGAATTGTAGAGTGGGTGGGGAAGTTTCCAGGAAAGAATGGATTTTTCTTTGCTACATCTCAGGTAGTATATGCCCAGTGCCATGATCACTAACTGTGAGCGGGAGTAACCAAGTTTGGGTCTGAAGATACAGTCAAATTTCTGGAATGTTTCATGTCATGTTGACTTAATACTGTAATTCTGAAAAGTACAGAATAAGAAAATATCCCATGGATAAGGGGCAGGTCTGAAGGCATGATTGGTTCCCCTGAGCTGCTGAGATGAGATGCGCAGTTTCCAGTCTAGCTATCCTACTAACATCAAAAAGGCAATGTCCTATCAGTCAGTTTTGTAGGTCTTTATTAAAATCTGCATTTGGCAAAAAATCCAAATACTGGGCCATGCCCACCTATGGCAGTTGTGTTCACAAACTGTTTTTTCGATTTCTTAACCAAAGTTTATTTACAGTGTTTCATCAAATGACTGATGGAAGACTAAAGTTCCAGTAAGCTATGCAGCATAACTTTATTTCTTCACTACGAAGCTTGATGCTAATGAGTACCGAGACAGCATTGCCTGCTTTGGAGTCAGATTAATCTTGCTGGAGCTCATGCAGCAGAAAACCATCAAGCAAAATCACTGTAGAAAATCTACTGCTTGAAGAGTTAAGCCAGAAGAAGAACTTCACATTGTACAGGGAAGACTGGGTTAATATGGTAAGCATGCTTTGAGAACATTTCTTCCTTATGGATATTAGCCCTACTTAAACATGAAAGGTAAGAACACTTCAAACTATGTATTTGCAACCATTATCTCAGTTAATTACCCATTCAAATTGAAGCATTTAAGGATAATCTCCATTTTGTAATTAGAGTTGTTAATCCGTTCTACTTTTCCTGCACAACACATGGCTCCTATATTACTTTGAACTTTCTTCCTAAGGCTCTGGCAATTTAAGGTTCTCTTTTATTTCCTTATCAGATTTGGTACTGTGTGGGGAAGTCTCTGTGTGTACACGGAGTGGGTGCTTTGCAGTTGGCTGAATGCGTGCAATGATTACAAATCAACACTACTGTTACTAACGCTAAGGGAATGAGCACTGAAGGAAAAATAATATTTCCATATAAACAAAAACTAGTAGAGCCTGGGGAAAGGTGTGCAACTGGCAGATGTATACATAACGTTTTCTAATCTCCTTCCCACATTGATTATAGTGCTCAATACTTGTTAGTGTCATGTGGAACTGGAGATATCTTTACATTCTTCTTCCTCCATCAAAGGTATTTTTTCATTTTGCTTCTTCCATCAAAGGTTCCTTTTTCATGAGTCTGGGTTCCTCTAATGTCTCATATTCAGCTGCCACCAAGAAACAGCTACTTTTATTGCATTTAAAATAACTATTCACTGTCAGTGTTATTAAGTAAAACACACTATAAAATGGGTATCACTCAGTAATGACCTTGCTGTCATTTTGATGTTTTGCCATTATCTGCAGAAGTTCCCACTTTATGCTACGTTATTCACCAGTTTATATCAGCGGTGACTGATGAAACATGACAAGATGACAGTCAGAGCTTTGCTCCCTACCAGCCAGCTCCACCACTCATGAATGCTAATAACAGCACTGGGAAGTAACTTGTGGAAGAAGGGCGTGTGTTCTGCCCACATTGCTGCAGGCATCTCTAAAGTTACCAATTTTATGAGATTGCTGAGGAAGTGATGAATTTCAGATGCAAAGGATATTTTACAGGGCATTGCTACTGAAGTGTGCTATGAGATATTTGTGAGTCTTTTGATTGCCTTAGGGCTATATCTAATATCATGAGTCACTAATTCAAGTGCAGAATGTTCTAATAGCATATTAACATTAATGAGAAAAATACTAGGAAATCTGAAGACAGCCTGAGCATACCAGTAATTCTCCTACTTGAAATTTTGATGAAGTAATGGCTAACTGGGCATTGAAAGATTAGCACCATTGAGACAGTAAAATTCTCTTTCAAGGGGTAAATGGTTTGATTTACTGGATTCTTTCTGTAATTTGGATATCTTTTCTTTTAGTAAGTAGATTCTGTTTATTCACTCTTACTGTTTTAAAGCCCTCCTCATTTTTATCTGACTCCCTCTGTATTCTTCTAGCATCTTTAGCAAGTCTTTGCAGTATAATAGAGAACATTTAAAATCCCCAAGCTCATTGTTCAAAAATTATTTAAACACAATTATGGAGTTGTTACAAGCTATTTGTCATAGAAGATATTCAGACTCTCACCTGGGACCTCAAACCTGGAAGACGCATGCTGGTTTTATTCTTAAATTAGGTCATATCGCCATTCAATGCAACTGTGGTGTGCAGCATCTCATAGCGTTTACAGCTCAGTTGTGTTCACTAATTACTACATTTCTTCTCATTTATATGAACTTTCTTCTGATCGTGATGTTGTTGTTGGATTATTTCAATATTCTACACATTATACCTTTTAAATTTTTACCTAGGTCTATATTTTAAATAATCTCTTTAATAAAAGGAAAGTTCTTTAAAATGTTTTTCAAATAAGGAGATAGGCTTTCTTTAACCACCTGGTCTTCATGTCAGCGCCCAAGACCTAAAATCTGTCCATCTGAAGTCATACCAGCAGTGAAAGGCCATGGCATAGGAAGACATCAAATTAAAGATGAGGAGGAGCTGCATTCGGAGGTTGGATGGCTCTGAAACTGATGTTTTCTAGATTTTCAGAACATCATAGCAAACTGAACTCATCAGGCACAACGAACATTAAAAATATTGTATCTTTTGTAGAGCATCATTTGGTTGATTTAAAAAATACTGAATTTCTGAAATTTCTAAAGCACCTGCATGGGTCTTGGTCCATATTTTGAATGCTTTACATGTGGCCTGGTCTTCCCTGTGGATTGGGTGCCCATTTCAGAAGACGGTGTTCAAGGAACTCTGCAAGCACTTTGAATTAGGTGTTGCAAGATCTGGTAGGTGAGGTCCATGTGGGTAACTGCTGAAGGAATACAGAAGGGCTACTCCGCCTACAGCAAGCAGGCTTTTTCAGCAGCTCCGTTTGCGTGGATTAGTAACTCTTTTTCCTGGTGTTAAATCCTTGTGCTCCTGGGCTCCTTGACTCTGGAAAGAATAGGAGTAGGTAAGGTATTCTTATAGTGCAGGACACCCCTCTGGGCAGTGCAAATCTTACAGCAAGTCTTACAGCAGCCCAATCTTACTTACCTGAACTGAATAAGCTGTCAAAGGCAGATTCCAAGTTAACAGCTCATCTCAGAGTTCCAGAGTTACTCTAAAGTTTTAATTACTGGTTTTCCTTTCATTTATAATTTAGAGGGTAGAAATCCAGGTCAGAAATGTCATCCGCATAAAACACTTCATTTGGCCTGTGAAAAATCACACACCGTTTTTATTTAGTCATCAGCTTTTATTGTTGTGCAAAAGCTCTGTTTGCTGCGCCTTCCTGGGACTGCCGGTGGCAGTGGGCTTTGGTGCCCGTGAGTCTGGGACATCAGGCAATGACCTTGGCATGAAACCCTTCTTATTGAGATGTGTTTGTTTATTATGTTGGGGTTCTTTTCTGAAGAAGACTAGTAATTGTCTATTAAATAGCCAGCAGCCATATCTGGCTATTGTTTCTTGACTTTTAAACAAGAAAAGTAATATTTGTGCAGGGGTAAGAAAGGGTCGTCCCTGGTCCTCCATGTTGGTCCTCATTACTGCCAGGGACTGCCTATAATTTTGGTTGTTTCTTAAGATTTTAAACTTCAAAAAATGAGTAACATAAAACTTTGCCTTTTTTTGAAGACACATGAGAAAAACTAAACATACTTAGTTTTTTATTGCTTTCTGAAATCAAATATCTACAATCATAATATGGGAAAATGCTCTATAAAGAGCTCATTTGAACAGAAATGAATTTCTGTTTAAAAGCAGTGCAGCCATTCATTCATAAGAAAAGTTTTAGTGGCCTCAGTCTTGTTAGAAAAGATTTGTCTCTAACCAGAATGCTGAACTTATCTAAGGTAAACATAGTTTATGATGACAACAGAAAAAATTTGCTGGCAGAAATTTATGGCATTGCAAGTATACACTAAGGAATACATTACTGAAGTACTTTCCTCCTTGTGGAGGAACTGAAAATCCATTACAATTTTGTCACTTAAGAAAGAAATAGATCATCCCACTCAGACCCTGCAGCACAAAAACTGGTAAAAATTTCTAGTTCAGATTTGAAATGACACAGTTAAAGGAAAACATCTCCACAGTACAGAGGAAGACAGATTAGAAATAAAAATTCTCTTTTGCCTGTATGAGCCACAAAAACCCCTCTTTGTACAGCTTTGAAAACATACAGGGAAGAAATATGGCTTCTTAATTTTATTTTTTTTTTTAAGGTATATCAAAGTTAGTTCCAGCTATAGCTAATTCTTTGAAAGCACTGACAAAGATGTGGATGTTTTTGCTGAAAGATATTTGTAACACCACTACTTGACTGGGAATCAGAAAAAGCTTTTCAGCACGGTCTGTTCAGTATCAACCTGAGATCATTAAGGAATCTTTCTGTGCATGCACCACCCCAGTTCCCCATAAACCAAACCATAATGAGGTGAAATGTTTGTCTCTATATATTTATTTACCGCTCTTGGATAGTTCAGAAAAAGGCCCAAATAATGTTTTTCCTGGTCTGAGTGGTAGCTTTATTGTCCTCTATTGGAAAGTTCATGTTGGTCCAGGAAGCAGGATTTGGACTTAATTTTGTTAGAAAAACATGTTTTACTGCATTCTGAGTAATTTCCGTTGGCGACAAGTATGCTTTTGAAAGAAGGGTAAATAATGCTGTGTGGAGCTTCAGCACCTCTCATGGGAAACCTATCTCTTTCTCATTAACTTATGAAAACATAAAACTAGGAAATGTGGCTATTGTTTGTGTGAATTGTTGAACTATTGAGGGTACAGATGTCAGCTGTAGCTCTTAACAACTCTTAGCTTATCTCCACTGATTTGTGTTGATACACCACCACGCTTTGGTGACTGAAGCACTGAGAAGGGGTTTGAAGTGAAATACTACTCTGTGTCAAAACAGGTATCAGCAGATTAAAGAGGGAGTAAATGCAGAGAGGAGAAATGGGTTGAACAATGCAGACTGTGAGAGGCTCTGTTGTGTTCTCCCCGAGACCCCTGGCTCTCACGGAAAAACAAGGGGAGCAGGGAGGACAGCTCAGCCTGTGCTGGGGTGGTGCTTCCACATGAGTTACAGATGCATTGCTCTAACATATTTAGCACTGTTATCACTGGTTGTACTTCTCATCTTGCGTTTACAATTGCACACATCTCACAGTGCTATGTAAGGTTGTTCGTACTGCTCTGAGGATTCTTATTCCTCTATGGAAGGAAATAAATTAGAAGTGAAATGATTGTTGAAATGTTTAACAAAGCCACGTGGCAGGAATGAGTGTGAGATGCTCCATCCCTGGAACTATTCAGGGCCAGGTTGGATGGGCTTTGAGCGACTCGGTCTAGCAGGAGGTGTCTCTGCCTGTGGCAGAGGGTTTGGAAGTAGATTATCTTTAAGGTCCCTTCCAACCCAATCCAGTCTCCAATTCTGTGCTTGTATCTGGGCCTTGACACTGTACATCCCCTGTACACCATAGAAAATATTTTTTTTAAATTCAAAAGCAGGAATTGGCAGAAAATTACAAGCACCCAAACCCACGGCTTTAAGTTTTAGACAGATTAGCTGCTGTGAATCATTAGTAGATGCTGCTGCTTTTTCATTCCTGGGCTATTATATTCTTTTTAAGTCAATGATTGAGACTGACAATGGAATAATTTTTTTCTTCCTTATTAGAAAATGTTTAAGTTTAGAAGACTATGTGGTGTTTGGCTACTTCGAAAACTGCATCTGTGTGATACTTTTGGCATCATCATTTTTCGCTTGTGGTGGACGATGACGGTTGCTCCAGTGGAAAAATGTCGTGTGATACTTGTCTATGCCTTCTGCACAGTAGGGATCTTGTCTTTTTTTTGCTTGACCACAGATGAACAGATATATGGTTGGATCTATCTGCTGAGTTTTGTATGCATATATGCATACTTTGAAATAAATCAAGTGAACAAGGAACAATAGCTCTCTGAAGCTGTGTTTTCCTTGGCTACACAGTCAGTGCCTGGAATGCAGTTTAAGCCAAATATCTGTAGGGATGTCCCTGAATGCAAACTATGGGCTACCCAGACACAGCCCCTTGTTGCTGTGTCTGTTCTCAAGGCTGTGGACAAGCCATCTGAATGCTTTTGGCACACCAGTGTCTAGTGGGCTTGCAGAATTGTGTTTTATTAACAAGTGCACCATTACATGTTTTTTGAGACTGTTGAGTCTTATGATGCAAGAGTGCCTTGCCCAGCAGATGTTGGAGACTCACTAGCTTCCAAAACTGAATATGTGACAGCAAAAAAAATTGTTATACAGGGAGAAAATAAGAAAAGAACCCTATATGCTGAAGGGCCTCTCTTGAACTTGATGGACCTGGTGTGCCCTCTAGCAGTTCCTGCCATGCTAGGTGAGACTTTTCTAAAAAGTTCTTCTCTCCCCTGTCTGTTAAAATGGAGGTAGCACTTAAGGTTTTTGTCATTTATCAGCAGGCAGAGAGGGCAGGGACACAGATGGCATCATTGCACGCATTCTGGGAGATCTCTCCTTCCAGGACACTGGCATGGCGAGGTAACAGTGAGAATCTGAGTCAGTGTAACTGTTCAAATGCGTTCTAGAATCTCCTGGCAAACATAAGGTAATACCATGTACCTAATAAAAGAGTTTTTTAATATGGATTGCATGACTTTCTTCAGAACTCCAGAAAATCCCTGCGTGTGCAATAGTGCAAACTGTGTGTCTCAGATCGGTTCTTTTATTGGGGGGAACAAAATAGAAAAAGAAGGTAAGTAATGAAGCAAAAGCATGTACTCGGTACTACTGGCAAAGACCAGAAAAGCAGCATCAAGGAGAGCATCCCAAGTCTGCGGGAATTGCTGGGTGTAATTCTTGCTGCCACAGATGGCATCTTTACAGCACTGACTTCAGTGGGACCTTTGGTGATTGCAACACGTCAAGATTTCACTGTTTGTTCTTGCTCTGGCCCGCACCCACTTGAAAGTTAAATATATAAACACTCAGAAAAAGCCACTAATTTCAACATGTGTGTAACCTTAGGTGTGTGCTGAGTTGGGATTGCCTCTTCCAGGGCACCCACTGTGCTGCACTGTTTACTACTGAACTGCATAAAATAATCTTGTTCACAGGCTTCCAGAATGTCAGTGCAGTTGTTTAGATGAGTATTCAGATGAGATAATTTCATCTAAAGCCAAAACCAGATATTACTGACGATAATATGAATGATCCCAGAATCCACTCTTTGGGGCTGAATTTTATTGAGATGGACTCTGAAGACTGTCTTATCTTAATGAAAGAGTTGTTTGAGTTTAAATGGATTGAGAAAGTTTATTTAGTCAAATGTATCCCGTGAACTCTGTGGATATTGCAAATAGAATTAAGGGCTTCCCTGGTAGATTTTGTAGTATAATCAAACCAGTTTTTGAACTCAAGGAAACGAGACAGGCTGGCAAGACGCAGCTACCCTGTGACCTGAATGGAATTTATTCAATTGATACTGAATTTAATTCCTTGCTCTGCTCTCTGGTTTCCTATGAGAATTTTAGGTATGCTTCAAACCTGAGTATTTCACCTTCACCCAAGATGGGGATTGCAGTGCTGTGGCTCCTCTGGAACTAGAAACGAACTCCATTTACCCTCAGCATTGTTGGTGCTGGTGCCTGTTTTTTCAGGACAGGGAAACAGCACTTTCTCCTCTCAAGGGTCTTGTAAGGTGGCATAGATTACCAGCAGTAAGTAGCACAGATACAGCAAAACCAATTGCCATACAATTTTTGAAGACAGTTAAATTTGTGCTTTTTGTGCATTTAGCTCAGATGGGTGAGACTACTGTGTGACAAGAAGAGCTCTGATTTAACGAGAAGGCCTGATGGATAGTGTTTGCTTTTGCCTTTCCTTTCCAGCTAACTCTTTCAGGGGAAAAACTGTCCAGTGTTTGTCTGTCAGCAGTTTTGCTTTTCTCCTCTTACTCTTGTGAGCTCTTGCAATTCCATTTGTGTGTCCATGCACTATTCAGGCCATGATGGATGAATTGTTTGAGCATGATGGTGGAGTTGAGAAAAGTGAAGACTCAGACCAAAGTCCAGGGGAGTTTTTGTTTGCAAACCTTTTGGGTGTATTTCTGTAAAAAAGAGCAGAATCTCTACCAACTTGTTATTGTTAATGGACTGCATAAAATCCAAATTACATGAGGAAATATGAAGAAGAGGAAGAAATAAGGAGGGAAATGATTAAGTATGGGCAAATTAAACACCTAAGATGGTGTTCATCTTCATAAGAGGAGTTTCCTTTTTTTCTAGCTTGCTTATGAGACTTTTTGAGATGTTATCATGTGCATTCAGCACTTAAAAAAGAGGGGGTTGGGGGTTCAACAGTACTTCCCCATGGTCATTGCCACTAGCTCTTATTTGTCTGACTCCAGAAAAGGAGTCAAGTATTGTTTAATCAACGGACAAAAATCCAAATCTATCTTTAATCCTTCATATTGTTCATATTGTCTCACTCTATGCATGCTGCCAATAGGAAGGGAGGCTGTGTTAGCTGCAGAACAAAGAGATGTTGTATTTGTTGGCAAAGCAAATTCCTAATTATTTTCTTTGTTCTGCTTTGGTATTCTGTTTCTGAGGTAAGCTCCAGAGAGATTTCTTGGAATTTTATGGACTCCTGGCCTAGAGTAAACAGATGTCTTGAGATTTCCAGCCCACCACTTGGATGAGAACATATGGATCTGCATGTCAAAAGAAAGACCTGTCTGCTATCTGCTATCCTGGAGATGATTTATTGCCTTGGAAAAATGAGAGGCTTTCTATCCAGTTCTCTTGGAATAGTGGCATTCCTAAGCTTGCTTGTGGGCACCAGCCAAGCAAATGACAGGAAACTCATAGTATTCTTAGAGGCACAAAGCTTTTGCTTTGAATTTCCTGTAGAAATTCTTTAAAGTAACACCTTTTCTGTCATTTACTGCTCTGAAAACTTAACATTGTGGAGCAGGCTGGATATCTTCAAATAAATGATTAAAGAAAATCTTTTGCTGTTTCTAAGGTGAAGTTTATTGGTTTGGGGTTTTTTGGGTTTTTTTTAGCAGTATTTCTATTAAACTACGGCTCCACTATAACTATGAATTTTATAAAAAGTGCATAATTTACAAACAGCATTTTTCAGGTCTTTTCTTTACTCCAAATTATGGTTCTCCTACATCTCTAAGACCTGTGTCCAGCTGGTGAAAATGTATGAATTTTGATAAACCATATCTGTAGTTTTTCCATACACTGTACTTTAAAAAGCTTGGAACTGGATAAAGCCAAGGATGTGGTCCCAAGATATACAATAAAATGCAAATTTCTTTTGTAAAACCATATAAATGTGTTTTTCTCCCGGTCCCCCAGTCATGTGATTCTTTGAGCTTTACCGAACATTATATTTAATGCAAATGATCAAGAAATGTGTATTGTGAAATGTTGGAGGGATGGGGGTTTTTTTTATGCCCATTTTTCTTTAAGGACTAAAAATCCTTTCTGAAGAGGATTTTAGCACTTCATCTTTCCCACACTTATTCTTTGGTTTTGCTCCTGGAATGCTAAAAAACCCTGAACTGCAAAATGCATTTTCACTTCCTGAATTTCATTGTTTAGTGGACTTAGAGTGGAACACTTGCTATGTGTTCCAGTTTTGAAAGCTTTTTATATCTGTATCTAATTCTAAGCATTTATGAGCCCTCATATTGCTGTGTTGCAATGCTTTTAGCTGTCTTGCTGAATTACAGACAGAATGATCAAAAATGAACCCTTGAATATATGTAACTCACCCCTACACCTTCTTCCCAACCCAAAACTGAGCCCCTTTTCTCCCTGACCATTTTGAGTAATCTTGAGCAAATTGCAAAATTTATATGAGAAAAGCAAAATGACAGTGAATTCAAATCTACAAGTCTTCAATATTTTGATGTCACTAAAGAGGCATAAGTTCATTAGCTACCTAATATTTAGAGGAATGCTTCAACAGTAAGAAGAGAATACTGATGACTGGATGAATAGAAGCTAAATATATCTGCATTGCTGTCTGGATTCACTTGCTTTCCTGCAACCCAATAAAAAATTTATAAAATTAAATAATTTTCTTTTCCTAGTGTGGTATGTGACCATGCTTGGAAACAAGGAGGCAAAAAAGCTACAAACTAATGCTTGCATTTAAGTTTTCTGCAGAAACATCTTGAGCACAAGTGTATGACAGCATCTGTCTCCCCAGCTATGAGTGTAAATGAAGGAGTGTATCACTAACATGAGTTCAGAGCTCAGCATCCTCTATTTTTGCTGCTTGGTGAGCTGGGCTAAACAGTGTGTTAGCTTTGCAAAACATATGAATAATATCTAGCGTGTTAAACAATGAAAAGTGCAAACACAGAATGTTCAGAATTCTTCCCCAAAAGCTGTGAAGCTTTGAGTGGGCACCATTAAAGGCTTGGGGAGCGATGAGAGATGACGATGTGTCAGCAGCTTCCCCCTCTCCCACTGCAGCTGCCTTTCTGCTGGGACTATCAGCCTCATCCTCACCTGAGCTGCCCCACAGGTATGTCTGTGTCACCCATGTCCCCATCTGGACTTCCTGGATTTGCTGGGCTGACTGTGGATGGCCCCATAGCTACAGAACAGCCTGTGGCAGCAGTGTCTCGGCTGAGCCCACTGCAGGCCCATGCTGGCCCCGCAGGTTTGTAGTGGATCTGCTCTTGGCCTTCCTGCTGGACCTATGGCTCTTTTCTTGAGTGATCTGCCTTGTGCCACCTGGATAAGGAGCTCTTCAACACCTGCTTGATTCTGCTGTAAGAGGCTGCAACTGCTCATAGCAATTTTTCCTTTTGAAATTGAGAGATTATTTAGCATTTGACGTTTGTTTGCTGTTTAACTGAGATTCTGTTACAGAATGCCAGTGTGTGCATGTGAGTGTGTTCTCTGGTGCTCATGACCAAATCCTTGGTGATAAGGTGTGCGAGTCACTGACTTGTGGCTGCATCACTGAGTCACCTTAGGAGCCCTCCAAAACAAGGAGCCCAGGAACTGACAGGCCTATATTGTTTTGCTTTAGTTCCCCTACAGAGATTGAAATGGGAAATACTGTGTTACTCTCAGAAGACTTATTTGATTTTTGGTTTTAGTTATTGGTAACACTGGATTTACAGAGTAGATTACTACTCCTGCTGCTCGAGAGAGATATCATGACATTTCCATTGGTTGTAACATGTGATTTAGATTCCAGGCATAATTAGGACCAGAGATAATCTAAGTTTCAATAGTAAAAAAATCCTCTTTTCTGAAGGCATCAGCTGTGAGCTACCCTGCAGTCACCAGGGGAGAAAAGAGCCTTCTTAGGATACAGAAAGGGAAGAGACCGCCAGCAAGAAGAGAAGGAAAAAAAGAGACACCTTCCCAGTAGTATTGCAGTCCAAATTTCTCTCTCCTCCACAATACCAGGTTGTTGTTAATTAATTATTTGTTGTGAAATACTGCGTCCCTGTAGGCCCTGTGTCAGTGTCATTCTTGTCCCTTGTTGTTTTCTAGTAGCTGTTTTCTAGGTTTCTCTAGACAGTTATTGCTTGCCCCTCAATTTCACAGATGACAGAGCTGTGACCTGAAAGAGTAGATATTTTCCTCTTCACTCCTGTTGCTCTGCTGTATGGAACTCTGTTCCTTCTAACGTACATCACACTAGGAAGGAGCCTCCTTGCAATTGTTAAAGGACTTGCCAATGCCATTTGTCATCCCCAGGGAAGTGATGCCCAGCCCTGTGCATCCTAGCAGATTTTTGGGAGAAAATATACTTCAAGCCAAAAGTCAAGAAGGAGCAGCTGCAGCAGGCTGATAGCCAGCTGTGATAAGAGATCAAACACAGCTGAACAAATGCAAACATCCAAACAATGTGGAAGCAACAGTTCATGGTAAGTCATGTAAAGTAGCAGGGAGCTCCTTCTGTCCTGAAAGCTCACTTGATCTTGACACTAGTCTTTAATTCTTTTCCCAAAATTGTCAAGTTTCAGGTCTGTCATTTTCTATAACAAACATATGCTCTTCAGAGCTGGTTCCAAGGAACAGAAAGGTAAAATTACTCCGTCAGGAGGGAACTCAAGAATCACATGAAAGAAAAATCAAACCAACAACCAAGGAACCTCCAAGCTGATTGTTCCAGGGAAAAGCAGCTCTAAGTTGTGCCAAAGTTTAGTGTAGAGTTGTAAATTTCAAATGTACCTTGAAATCTCCTTGCTTCCTCTGCTTGGAACATGGCCACTACATTTGTTTTGAAAGCTTTCCTTTCCGTTAAAACTGTTTGCAAAAACTCACCATATGGAATCACAGCTTTTATAAAATGCTATGGAAATGGAAACTCCAGTGCTGTTTTGTCTTCACAGTACTTGTCTTTCCTTTTTATTCCCACAGAAACACTCAAAGCTAAAAATTCAAAACAAAAGTTATTGTTACAAGATAATGTGTATAATTTCTAGAAGTCTGCTATCTGTGTTTTTCCTCAAATATCTCAAACAGCTGGTTAAAGACTCTGGCTAGCAAGCTTAGAGTTATGGATGTAACCGCACTGTTCCTTGCTGCACAGTTTCTTAGGAGCAGGAGCCCAGCCTTAATCTGTGTCCCCAAGGGGTCTTTTGGCCAAGTGCACATTTTTGAAGTCATACTTCTTTACTGGGTATGTGATAATTGATTAGCATTTTATCTATTGAAATTTTTAAGGTGTGAACACACTGCTTGGTTTTAATAATCTCGTTCCACATTAAAGCAGTTTCGGAATGAACGAACTGGTGCCTCAAGCCACAGCTGAGGTGAAACTGGAAGCCTCCTGAAGAGCAGACGGCAGTACAGTTTAACACCTAATGGTGACAAGTAAGGAGTACTTGGTTTCACAAGGCTTTTTTCCCCATTATTTCCTACTTATGTCTATATGAGCAGGTAAGGGGAGGGCTGGGGTGGAGGTTAGGGCATTGCTCTTTGGTCGTTCTACTGCCAGCATGCTTTCAGGTGTGATTTCGGTCACTGGTAACCAACACGTGTCTTGGTAGTGCTCTGACATGATCCAGGCACAGTATGGCCCAGGATGATTCCTGATAAACAATTTGGACAGGAATAGTCTTTTGTGGGAGAAAAGAGATGGGAGAGGGATGCAAAGTGTGGTATAAAATCTGACTCAGAAAATGCAACTTTGTTGTAGCCTTCGATTACCAGGTTTATGTAAAAACATCTTGTTGGCTTTAGCGAGGGACAGGTCTGACTCTTAGTTGCATCTTTGCTTAAAGCGACTTCATCAAGCAGCTCTCTATTATTTTCATCCACTTCCCTTTACTTTCTTTTAATCTTTTTTAGAGCTGTAGTTTCTTTCCATGACCTCCTTTCCTTGAATTGCTGTGCTGTGTTTGCTTCCATGTCCTTGACTGTAACTGCGTCACTAAACAGCAATCAGCTGGTTTACAAAATTTATAGGGACCTGCAGTGAGGGCTGGTCCCCTTCTCAGCAGCCATGGCAAACTGTTAGCATCAGCAACAGTTTATTAGTCAAGACTTACCAAAAAGGAAACTGGGCTGTTTCTTAAAACCAATGTAGCCACAGAGACCAAGAAGTTTCACCATCTCTCTCTTAGGGCATGGTGGCCAACTTCTGTTGACATCAATGGAAAGATTCTTCTTTTTGAAAGAATCACTGAATTGGACCATTACTCAGAAGGAAAAGTCACAGTTATTAAGTCACCCACGCCTTTTCTTATGTTTTCCTTGGAAATCTAAACTGTCAGACCTTCTGAGAGCAGATCACATCTTAGGCTGAGGGACAGACACAGTGTCTGGTTTTTTTGGTACACCCCTGGTCTGCTGCTGTTGTTGCTTAATTCTAGGCTGTGTTGATGCATTGATGACAGTGTTGCAGTGAAGTTGCACAGTTTTTATATGGCAGGTCCAGAATGCAGTATTGTTTGCACTTGAGACACATGCAGATGTAATTTGGAGATAGTTATAAAATTACTAATTTTTTTCCAAAGAAGAAATTTCTTCTGAGATGGCAACTGTGATCTGCTACCCACCTACATTTCTAGCAACTAGTTTTCAAGTGCTGATCTCTTTTGCTGTATGCGTGACAGTTGCGGTGAGAACTGAGCCAGAATCTCTGGTGGCTCTGAATTGTTATCAGATGTGTCAGAGCTATACCACAATACCCCTCACTTCTCAGAATAAGCTTCTGATGGTCTCTATCAGGGTCACGTCCCTGTTTGAATCCTAGCAGTCAGGCCTCCACTCCACATTTGTGTAACTTTAGATCTCATTCTAGATTTCCATTATTTTCCCACAAGTATAGCAAGAGAAAAGAATGAGATATAAGACAATTATATTGTTGAAATGTTTTGTGTCTTAGTTGTGTGAATTTCCATCAGCTTTATTGAGATGTAGAAGAGGAGATTGGTGAAAGCTGTTAAAATGCAAAGATAAGATGAGCTGTAACCCCCTCTGAGTCACTGAGCAGCAGGGTCAGCAGCAGAGCTCTGTTTTTCCAGCCAGTTTAATTAAAAACCATAAACTATCTTGGCTCACTTACTTTGTCTCAAAGCCTTTGCTATAAAATCAGAATGCCTAGGCTTCCCAGAAGCAGAATTTTCCTCTTTACTAGCACTCTGTTAGGTAGAAGACAATAACAGATTTATACTGAAGGAAGAAAGCAGAAATGCTACAGTGTAATTTGGAAAGCCTGACTAACCTGTGCACTACCCTGTTCTACTCAGCTAGAATATGCTGGCCTCGTCTAAGGGCTGTGGGGTCCTGCTGGAGGAGTCAGTTGTTACTCTCCATGCCCAAATGAGCCCCACTTGGAGTCTGTGGGCTCCAGAGGATTTTGATATACAAGAAGGGATGAGAACTTCTGGAGCCTCTACAGCTCCCTTTGGAAAAGAGCCACTGTTCTCCACTCGGGGAGAAAGGAACTTCTAAGTTATTGTTGAACTGCAGTTGCATAGGAAGAGATTTGCTCGCACAGCTCTTTTCACTGTGCTGTTCCTCAGCTTGCAGTGTATTTAGTGGGTTTCAAGTCCTTGGATGAAGTGGAATAACAAATGGGATTTGCAATCTGTCACAGAAAGGATGCTTCCTAAACAGCTTTTTTCTTCTCTTAAGCAAAAGAAAAAGAAAGAGAAAAAGAAAATGAAAAAAGAAGTTTCTTTTTCTCAACTTCGATTGAATTGGCACCTACCCTCTGGGCATTCGGTGTATTTGGGTTTCCAGTGGTTGCCTTTATATTTTTATTAATTTCACAGCTCCCTCCCTTCCTTTAAGTTTTAAGAAACCAGGTTCTCCTCCTAAGGATGTGACTGCAGGGGGTTTTGAACTTGAAAAGGCAAAGATCTATGATGAATCACTACAGTCTTTAGAAAATGAGACATCAGTGGGAGTTTTTGATTTTGGCAAGTTTTTAAAATTAGACACTTTTTTCATCAGTAACCCAGCTGCTACTCTTAATCTAACTGCTCTGGGATGTTCTGTGAGCCAGTCCCTGCTGTCTGAGAACAAGGACTGAGGATTTCTTATAGGAAAATCTCTCCCAAGGGCCTACGTCATGGGACAATTTTGCAATTGCAATTGAATTTAGTGTAACAGCAGAATTTCTACTGAGCATGTTTTTACATTGTGTTGAGGATATCCTCACTGTATTGCCTTGGTTCAGGTTCCCAGTGGCACTCAAAGTCAGGCATGTCTCTTTATTTTAAAATATGTATCTGAATATTTTTAGGGAGCATTTAGCTACTTTGATAGTACCTTCACCAGCTTTTAAAACTAGGTAAGCATTTCTGTACACTGGCAAATTATGGCAGTGTAATAATAATAATTTAAGGACCTACAAGGTTGTGAAATATCCTAGGAGATTGCTGCTGGCATGTATTTGGAATGAGATGGAATTCCTTTTATTGCCAGACTTGTGTTTAGCAGTAACAGGTAAAATCAAAAGAATACGGATGTGGCTGTTGAAGATGTGCCAGTGGAAGGTGAGTGGTTGGATGGATGCTTGATGTGATGGACATGGGAAAATCCACGGGAACTCATTTGACCAAGATCTGAGCAGCCTTTTCCACCATATTATGGCAGGACTGATGGTAACATCAATACGTCAAATAAGTCCTTGTTCTTTTCTTTCATTAGTGATAGTAATAAGAAGAAACAATTTATATGCAGGACACACATGAACTAGAGAATATGTGCTTGTACACCAACACATATGCACAAGTTAAGGTGGCAGATTAGTTAGCAATTCTATGGCAAATGTAGGTCAGTGCCCAGAAGCCTCAGTCTGTGAGTCCTCCTGAGAGAATATTCTGTTCTGAACCACCAGCCAGGCCTTTTGCTTCAGCAGGGTTTGTCAGCTCTCTCAGCTGGTGCTCCGTGTCAGGTCTTGATCATCTGTTTGCAGTAACAGGGGCGGAAACGCCAGAAGGCACAGATGAACTCCTCAGAAACAAGCATTCTATTTCTGTATAAATATCCCTTGCGATAAACGGAAAGGAGGAGAAAATGCAGCAAATCCTTTATACAGTATCAGCAGAACTGTTGCTAAATAGAATGTTTTTATGAGCAATTGGCAGATGCTGAGGCTCAGATATTAGCTAAGTGACTGTGTAAGAAATTACAGTAATAAGACTCAGTTCACTTTCACCGTCTTGTGCTTGTTTTGATGGCAAATAAAAATCTGGTTTTCAGACAGGGCTTGTTTTAGGGTTTTTTTGTTTGTTTTGAGGTCAGCTTTTTTCAGTGAAAATTCATATTCCCTTCTGGCATTCAGCAGACAGCAACTTAAGTCAACAACAGAGATCTTTGGAAAGACCTCATTATCTTTTTCTGATTTACTGATGTGACTTTGCCCTCTCTCTATACAGATAAGTTCCTTAAATCTCTTTGCAGGCTTTTGTGTTTAGACTCTTCTAAGGGCAACAATTTAGTCCATGTAACACGTAGCTAGTCTAAATTTTGCAATAAATATCTTTTTAGGTTTCTTTTCTTATTATCCAATTTAATTTTGGGGATCTGTGGATGTGTGTAATAGTCTTAACTAATCAATTCAAAAAGTGATGGTTGTGCCTGAGGTCCAGTGAATTCCTGTTGTCCATTTCATGTCAAAGTAAGCTGGTAGAAAAAATCTTCTGCTGGGCCCAGCAGAATGAGATCAGGCCCTACACCTTTGACAAAACTGACATGGCTTGAAGAGCAGTGAATAAAATTATAATTCGCATTTGCTAGCAAAGCTGGGAAAGGAAAGCATACTCTCTGCAGCTACTAAATGGAGTTTATGCCTGAATTGTTTCTGGTTTGAGCTGTCGAGGGAGAACACAGCACACCGGCTACTCATGGATCCAGTCATTGTCTACAGTAATCAAGATAGAAAAGATTTTACTGTTTCAGACATATACACTTCTCTCCAGACATCTAAAAGAGATAAAATAAGATCAGGAAGAGAGACATTTTTCATTCTAATCCCACTACCTTTTATCCTTTGTAGCTCTAATTTTAGGACAACAGCTCTTTCTGATGAAGGGTCTATGTGCCACTGCTGTCAGATGAGAGATGCTCTTATTGAGCAGAGCTTTTACTGGGCTTCAGTTTATCTTCCATTTTGAAATGCTCTGTACTAATGGCATTTGTGGCAAACTAAATCAACCTGCAGAATCCAGCCTATAAAGAATAAGTAGAGGTTGTCTCAGACCACGGGGGTCTGAACTGTGTCATATTTTTATATATTGCATGTCCTGCTCATGTATATAATTTAATATTAATAGATATATTTTTAGCATGGTAAAATGAGTAGAATTGGATGAGTTTGGAGGTTCAACTTGCTGTTTTCACTTACAAGACACAACCCAATGTGAAACATTCTGCTAATATTGTGGCTAACACCAAGTTGGATGGCACAGTATGCTGGAGGGAAGGGACGTTCTCGTACTTGAAAACTTATCTCTATCCAGAGAGACTTGATAGCCTTGAGAGGTGGGCCTGTGTGAACCTCATTAAGGTAAACAGGGCAAAGTGCAAGATCCTATACCTGGGCTGGGTAACCCCCAGTATCAATACAGACTAGGAGTGATGAAATTGAGAGCAGCCCTGATGAGAAACACTTAGGAATATTGGTGGAAGAAAAATGGAATATTAATCAGCAATGAGCACTTGCAGCCTAGAAAGCCAATCCATTCCGGGGCTGCATAAAGAGAAGTGTGACCAGCCAGCTGAGAGAGAGGATTTTCTCACCCCTACTCCAAGTCTTGTGAGATGCTACAAGATAGAGCAAATCCGTAGGAGAGCCACAAAGATGATCAGAGGGCTGGAGCACTAGAAGGTTCCAAGGAGAGCTTATATCGTCTTCTCAGTTCCTGAAGGGAACTTATGAGCAAGACAGAGACTTTTTATAAGGGCCTGTAGTGATAGCAGATGGCGCAATGATATTAAACTGAAAGAGAGTAGGCTTAAATTGGACACAAGGAAGATATTTTTTCATGATGAGGATGCTGAGGCACTGGCACAGATTTGCCCAGAGAAGCTGTGGATGCCCCTCACTGAAAGTATTCAAGATCGTGTTGGATATGACTTTGAGAAACCTGGCTTTGTGAATGATGCCACTGCCACGGCAGAGAGGTTGCTCTAGATGGTCTCTAAAAGTCTCTTACAACCCAAACCATTCTATGATCCCAAATCTTTCAAGTTCTTGTTGTAGAAGTACAGGAAAGTGCAGTAGATGGCTGGGATTTTTTTGTGATCTCCATAATCTGGTTACACCTCAAAAAGCATTGAACACTTGGAGAGCATTCATCGTGTTTTATAAGGTTGCATTTCATTCATAACATCTGGTGTAAATAAGTAAATTCCTTTTAGATACGGAATTCTTATTATTTTGAAATTGCAAATTTTCCAGTATTGTATTATTTTCCTTGCTTGTGGCTTGTGTTTGACTGCAGTAAATGAATATTGTGTGTTTGGGATAGAAACACTCTCCTGTTTTACCTGAATGGAAGTTATTCCTGTGTGTGTGCCTTTTCAGTGTGAGGTAGTTTATGACTAAACAGCCCATTTCCATAAAGCATCTTATTAACAGTATTCCTATTTTAGTTTTAATTACAAACCCCTGGAGAACACCTCCAAATGTATTTAAATAGCTTTCAAATGTCTGGATGAATGGATGAGAGCTGCCCAGTTCCCTCCTGAGCTAGGAAACTCGCCTCCCTGCAACCATGTGGGGCAGCTCTCCAACTGCAGGGCCGGTTCCTCGTGTTCGTATGGCCACAGGCTTTACTGCCGTGTTTGTTCAGTGCAGCAGAAAATCCCATGAAGAATACAGAAATATTTGCACTCTGTTTGCAGCTTGCTACGCTATGAAGATTTATGGAGGGGGCAGGGGGATGTATTCTCAGCAGGTGAAGACTGGCAGGGCTTAGGTGAAAGGACTGGTGTTTTGCTCTGCAGCAGCTGTGGGGTTGCCCTTGTCCACTAGGATATTCAACATTAAATAAAATCTCAGAGTAAATGTGAGGGTAAATTTTTAGGGAGAGCTATCATCTTACCTCTGTTTGTTACTAGTGAAAGACTTGTGGAAAACAGAGGGCACTTTTAGGGCACTTTCAGAGAAGTGTTTTTGTGCTTGAAAACTTATCTATTATTCAGTGGCTATAGTGAGTCCAATTAAAGATACGGCTTCTCCTTAAAAGAATTTATTTGCTCTTATATGCTACAGCAAGTAAAATAATGTTTGCTTTAAAAAAATATGTCGAGAACCAAAGATGAATTATCGCTTATGCCTGTCTCTTTTCTACTTTGTATGTGGGAACAAACTTGAGGCAATATTACCCCTAAATTAAAAGAAATCTAAACTGACAGGTGCAAATCAGGACTGTACAATTTTATCCTCATTGGAGATGGTGCTTTTCACATAAATTTGTACAAAAACAGGTTTGAGATCCTCAGTTCAGGTTTTTAATCAAGAATTAATTCCACGTGATACTTGCTCTCTTGGACAGAAATAATATCTTGATTGTCTGACAAAGGCCTTGGTTAAGTGAAGTGTGTAGAGTAAATTACTGACTGCACGATGCACAAAAATATTCAGCATTTGGACCAACGTTTCCACTTCTGTTTTAATTTGATCTCATCCTGTGAGATACTGAGCACAATGAGGATCGGGTGCCCAGGCAGACAAAAGTTCACCATATCCAAAGGCAGAGGGTTGTATATTGATTTTGTCTCGGTGATACTGAGAACAGCTTTCAGCTGTTGTGACAACTCCTTACATCTTTGATGCACCGTGTGATGCTGAATGGTAGAGATGAGTCAGGATTCTTCTGCCTCCAACAACAATATTTGAGCAAACCTGGATAAAATTAAAAGGTACCACCAGCTGCTGGGCTCAGCTGTGCCCTGCAGTGGGTCTGCTGGAGCCGGCTGGAACCCTCTGCAGCCCCTACTGCCAGATCCTTCTTTCTATACCTAATGCCTTCCTGTCTTCCCTTTGCCCTGCCTTTCTGTTTTTTAGATCACGATTATTGTCTTCCAAGGTCTGTTTTGCAGAAATATTTGTCTGTACAGGAAAGTGTACTAAATAAACTTGCCACTCCAGCAGGAAACATTAATTTAGTAATAGCTCGTATCATCTCTATTTGGATTCTATCTAGAACTTTAAGACCTACCCTTCCACTGAGAAATCAAAAACAGTTGTGACCTTTTTTGACACTCCTGGAGCATAAATTTTGTCAAAAGTGGCAATAATTGGAAGTGAACAGGGCTCGAGTTCATCTGTCACTTTGTCTTTCTCACCAGAGGGACATCTGCTCCCAGGCCTTCTCCGTCGCCACGTAAGATTCATCTGCAGTTTGCCAAGTAGTTCTGGAATATGCAGCGAGGACCACGGCTGAGGCAGAGCGGGTCTGCTGTCCTTCAGCCCAGTTAGTAAGTGCCAGAGTTTACTTTACATGCTGTGCTTCCAGCAGATGAAAGAACGGATTTGAAAGGGCTATGGATGCAAACAAAAATTAAGACCAACATTTTCAAAGGCAGCCACTGCATGCCCATGGACTTACAGCAGATTTTTGGAAGCATTCCACATTTCATAGTCTCCAAAGGGAGCAATGTTTACTGAATGAAACCATTCTTTTCAGCAGTTTTATTCTGTAGCAAAAGGTGTAGCTTTTGTGCCTGTATTTGTAGAGGCTGGAGAATGGGTTTGGCTGCACTAAATTCAGTCAGGCTTTCCCACATAGGACTTACAACCAAAGAAAGTTCACACTAAGGACTTTGGAATACAGAAAACTACAGGATTTGTAGCTGCAAAAAACCTAAAAACTTGTAGTAGCCTTTGATTCTTTCAAACCCAGATTCTACCTGAGACTGAAACACAAGATAAGACATGTCACTAGAACTTATTTAAAGGTGAGATGTGAAGGAAAAGAGTGCTTGAACTGCTGGCTTTTCTGGACAATTGCTGTGACAGGCTCAAGCTTTGCTAAGAATACAACAGGAATTTAAAACCAACTCAAGGATCATATGAAAACCTGAAATTCAACTAAATGCAATAGTAGATGTTATTTTAAAAAATTAACTTATCAAATGAAAAGATCTGTAAAAACATCCTCAGGTTACTGCAGTGTAAGTTACTTTTCCAGATAAGTTTGATCTGATTCACAGTAAATATGAATGTTAATCAGAACACTAAAGCGTATCTGCTTAAAAGATTTGTTTTTACTTTGTCATTGAGCCTTTTCGTGAAATAAGAAAAAGGGGAGCAGGAGGATGGATCTCTTACAGAGGAATTTAAGGGTCATTCTAACACAAAATCTGCATGGTTTTGCATAATCTGCAGCATTTGAATATCTTCCAGATAGTTGCCTTTTATTTTAATTGATTTCTCACATTCTGTGATATAAATGCCTTTGTGTGTTTTCGGGTCTTTTTTTATATTCTTCTATTTTAGTGTGAATGTACAGTAAATTTAAGTCCAGTAGGTGTTACGTTTAGATGTGAGACATCAGCTTAGAGGCTGCCCAAGGTGGAAGTTGAGTCTGTGGCCCTGGCAACAGTTTTCTGCCGAGCTGAGAATGCAAGATCATGCCAAAGGTGGTTTGGGGTACACAGGTAATTCCTTTATCAGGTAACAAGCCAATCTCTTGAAGAGCCTTGCATAATAGGACCCAAACTTAAACTGAGCTTTGATTCCTGTTAAGAAGCTGTTGTGATGAGAAGGCTCCTGGGAAACTGCATCCGTACTGACCTAAGTTTTCTGGATGAATTGGTTCATTTCTGCTCTAAGTCTTTCGAAAGCCGTTTTCTCAGCTGAAATCTGGTTCTGGAGGTGTGCTGGACATACACCACTGGAATATAATCCATACTCTTATATGCACATTAATGGTGAATACTCTTTATCTGAAGTTCTCCCTACTGCTTTCTCATGGCTTCAGTTTGACATCTGAGAACATATAGGGAGCATTTTGTCTCCGTGTTGTTATGTAATTGATGGCAGGTAAGCGTTCGGTGTAGCATATATTACTTGGGGGGAAAGCTTATATTTGAAGATTATGGCTTCTGAAAATTGAAACAAAACCTCTCAGTACCTGAGGAAAAAACAAGCCTAGCCCTGAAAAGGGAAATAAGAGACTATCCAAATGCAGATATATTTCAGTGAAATACAGCGTTACTATTCATCGTTTGAAAGAATCCAATACTTTTTATTTCAATGTGTACTTTTCTGGGCCTGCTGTGTGTATTGGTTTCAAGGGTTTTCATAGAGGTATGTATGTGCAAAACCTGAACTGTTGAAAGTTGTTCCTTCTCAAG
Organism: Cnemophilus loriae; assembly: GCA_013397755.1. Taxonomy (NCBI): domain Eukaryota; kingdom Metazoa; phylum Chordata; class Aves; order Passeriformes; family Corvidae; genus Cnemophilus; species Cnemophilus loriae. Next base: position 4,556,863 of record VZTF01017490.1, on the reverse strand, counting down.
CAGACCATTAATATTCCTAATGGATGTGAACAAACTGATTATGGGGGAAGTTCTAACACAGCAGAACTTCTCGAGGAAGATGTCGTTCCTTTATACGTGTGGATGATGTAGTCAACTCTTTATTAAAGGGGGATAAATAGATTGATTTTATATAACTTGCGGCTCTAAGACAGCAAATAATCCTTTTTAAAAAATCTCTGATGCTTTTTGCCTGCAGTGGCTGAACATGACAGAAATAATAATCAATCTTCATTAAATTTCTGTGGAGTGGTCAATCTGAATGTTTAGCTTTAAGCAAGAGAGGAAAAACATTGAAAACTTGAGTGATATGCTCAAAATCACGAACACAGTGGCAAAATAGGAAATCAAGACCTAATCTGGGTTAACTGACTGTGCTGAGACCCCACTAATCCTCTCAGAGAGATAGAAAAGATTTGCAAACTTGGTGGATATTCAAAATGAGTTTTGATCTTAAGTTGCCAAGTTTGACATCTCAAAAAATTTCTAAGTTTGAGCCTTCTGCCTTGCAGTGTGAAGAAAGAATGAACTGGGATCTGTATGAACAGAAATAATTTTGGTGTAGGGTCTGTCTGTTTCTCTGCTGGACTATAAATGGCAATTACTTTTCTGTGATCTGTGTTTCAGTGCCCTACTGACAAGTGAAAGCGTGCACAAGTAGTGAAGTTTATTGCAAGTACAAATGAGCAGCTGTAGAGAGATTATTCATTGCACCCTGCCACAGCTCAAGCACAGAATTAATTCGGTGCAGATGCTGAACAAATGGCTTGAATTTTGTTGCAGAAGATGATGCTGGTGACTGCTGACATGGGGAATAACCGCTGTGTCTGCAGCACTGAACACTGCTTGAACAAACATTCAGACTGATGGGTTTTTGCCATTTTGGATCCACTTCATTAACAAGGTAGCTAGGCAAGGGGATCCCCTATGCCTGGGGCTGTGCCACAGTCACTTTGCTTGTATCCTCTAGCTATCAAAACTTGAAAGAGAAAAAGGCTTTTGTTCTGCATTATGTGCAGTGCTATTTATCCTAGACAGATTCTCTGGTGTTGACATACTGGCTTGAGATCTTCATCAAGACATATTGTAAGTTATTACTGTAATGTCCACAGGCTTTGAAACACTCAAGGGATTTGTAAAGATAATATATTGATATCAAAGTTTCTTTCAAGCCTAGTTTCCAAAAGAATCAGGTATTGTTGGTCATATGTTATAAAAACAGTAGAAGAACATTATATGTTTGCCAAAAGTAGCAAAAAATGTTTTGGAAACAAATCTTTTCCTTGCATCCACACTTGATCAAATTAGCCCAAAAAAATTAGTTTTAAAATCATATCACAATGATCATTCCTATTGGACAAAGCATATCAGAGGGAGAGAAATAGAAACTGGGAAAACAACTGGGAAGGAATCAGACTAGAAAATTTTCTCAGCATCTTCTGGATTAGACAAGTACATTCTATAACATTCAAGGCAGAGCTGTGGTGAGAAAGAGAAAAATGGAGAAATCATAGCTATGACAAATGTTCTCCTGACAGAGCCAGGATTTTACTTGGCGCAACCAAAGCTGTTTCATCCCACGGATGGGGGCCGTGGAAAGCATTTCTCATGCTGGCAAAAGAAATTACCTTCGTGGTATGTCTCCCTTTGGTGTAGTGGCGTATGAGATATCCTCTGCCTCAGCCTACATCAGGTGGAGGAACTACAACTTACAAAGCCTCTACTGAATTAGTGTAAATATGTGCAACATGCAAACCAGGAAAAGAGTATAATGGGAGAAACAAAATAGTTACAAATGTTAAGGGATATGGACACTGAAAGCAGTTAATTGAAAACTGACAGGAGCTAATACAATCATAAGCAAAGAAAGAATACGTGAATTAAATGGAAACATAATGGTAAAAAGAGAAAATATTCCAGAAGAAACCTACAGGTATAGATAAACATATCAAAAGGACACTTACTGCTTCTCATTAGAAATGTGTTCTGGAGTACGGCTATGAGCTAGCGATGCTTCTAATTCTTTCTAGGGCATTGAAAATTCTGTGGAATGGAGAGACATGGTGAATGTGGTAATGCTACCTAATGTTTATCCTGAACTGATTCAAAACAAGCTTAAAGGGAAAGACTGCTCATCACTGGAAGTTTAAAATGGCCACGTGTGCACTCAGCTGATGAGAGGAGATAAGTGTGCCCTGTGCTTCTGTAGGATGCGTGGCCAAGAGCAATCCTTAGTGTCATAGTAAGCAAACTTCTACTACGATTGCGGTGGTGCTCTGGCATTTTAATAGCAACTAAAGGAGTAACCAGCTCAGGACCCATTCCTAAGAATAAAAACAGGCAAACACCCATCATGATAGGTTATTTTTCTCCCCATTTTATCAACCTCTGGAGACTAAACTGCTGAAAGTGCTGTTGGTCAAATTGGCAGACAAGGGGGCTAATGGCTTCCAGCCATAGCTGGTGGGATCCAAATGAGAAGATGATGATGGCATGGCAATGGTTTCCAGCTCTGTGAAGGAAAACTCCTGCTGATTTGGAAGTTCTCCTTGATGAACACCACATGTCTATACTGAACTTTCTCTTCTATTTATTTTAAATTTCCTATGAAAGTAATTTCTATGTGAAGGGATAAGGAAACTATGTGCTTAAAAAGAAAATCTAACTGCAGTGCTTAGAGGTATGTTTATTCAACTGTGAAGTTCACTGCTGAAATAGGGATTGACAGATGTTAGACATATTTTATCACTACTCTCATGAATGCCAGGACTAGAAATGCTCAGAAGAAGCTGATGCCAATGGTAATCTGAGCCATCAGCCCTCAGCTGAACATGTACTGAGAAGACTTATTCTTGCTTTTTTTTTCATTGTGCTTATTCCAGACTTCCCACAGCAGGTCTTAATGAAAAATATTCCAAAGTTCAGTGACAGTTCTAAGTAACTGACAGATGGAACAAAGTTCACCAAGAACTTGATTAAAGAAGAGGACACCTGAGACAGGGTTTAGGAGAGATGCAGGTGATTATCTCTGATACTGCAATCCTCAAGACCTTCTGTCAGCTTGCAGCCGAAGCCAGACATGTTTACACTGTGTTGGCAACCTAGTCTTTGACTTTCTAAGTAGCCAAAGTTTGACTTCTTCCCTGTTCAGAACAACTTTCTTTGTGCTAATTGTAATTATGGAGCAAGCGTTCCATGCCTGAAACATAAGGGGATGCCAAACTTGAGCACCTTTCTTCTGTCTGCCTTGCTCATAGGTGTGATTGCAGTACACGGTGGGAAAAGGGCACATCTGCCCCAGGGTGCTCTCATGCACGACATGTAGCAGCAATGGCCTTTACCCTCAGGCTGCCACCATGTCCCTTTAATGCAGCAGTCCAGCCCATGCATTTCTGTGTCTGCTTGTGAGATATTTTGTCTGATGAGGGTGAGAATTGCAAGGCAAACCTATTTCAGGTCAGGAGAAAGTTTCCCCTCTGTTACCATGTCCTTTGCCTATAAATAATTTGACATTCATTTTAGCATGTGAGCTGAAAAATGCTCTTTAATTTCACCAGATGAGGATTAGCTGAACAACATCCTAGCTCATGGCTTGTACAGTGCAGCTCATGGTAAGGGAAGTGTCCAGGAGTGGTTCTTAATAGAAGGGATTTTTCAGTTTTATGTCTTTTCATGACCTATTCCTGCCATCTTCACCCCCACACACACACACCCACACCCCTGATCACTACTCTATGATTAAGATCTTGAGAGAAGTAGAAAGACTTGAAGGTTCGCTCCAGGTCAATGCTATGTTCAGCTGCATAGTCTGTTCATACTTTTGTCACATAACATTCTGCCTCTGATAAAGGAATACACACAACCCATCTGACTGATTATTGGGATGCAGTTGCACATAATATTGTTGTAAATGTGTACACTGAACCAGTCACATACAGCATAATATACGAACAAGTTTTTGTTAGAGGAATTTACAAATAACTTCTGCTAAAGTATATAAAAAAAATATTTCATAACTTCTCTGTCTGAGACTTATAGGCAGCAAACGCAGGTAAATTTATTGAAATAGTGATTTATTGCAATTACTTGATTTGCTTTTGAATATATTTATATGAATATGCAGAGAGAATGTGGGATTTATGAGAGGGGGAGAAATAATTCAGTGGTTTTTTTGTTTCTATACAAACAAAATTTGTACGCAAGCTTTGGAGGCAGGGAAAAAAGAGAAAAAAAGAGCAGAACTTTTATGTTTTCCAGAGGCGCCTTGATGTATCAGTCCTTATTTACTGCGCCTCATAAGAACTTAGAGGGAAGGTTAGAGATATTCTTTTTCCAGCAGAAAGCACTGAATGGGATTGCTGTGGAGTACTGCTTCAGCAGTACACAGGAGAGTGATGTTCACCACAACTGGTTGAGAGATGCTGCTTCTGCACAAGAGGTAAGACTGCATGCTTCCCACCTCTCTGGGAATCTTTTTACTCTGGAACACTAGCTTTGATCCAGAATTTATGAAAATCTGTTTAATAGCAGTGCAGAGAATGAGTTGCAGAGCCATTTATAACAGCCAAAATAATTCAGTCATGACCTCTTCATGTTCCCATAAAACTGTTTTTCTCTCAGCATCAGGAGATGAGTCAGCAGTAGTGATAACACGAGTTAGAGAAATACTGGAAAAAACAAGTGTCCCAAGTACCTTGGCAGTGAAAAATTAAGCTTCAAAGTTATTTCTTCATGGAACATTTTTTCTCTCTCCAGGACACCAAACTGACTGACTGTATTAAAGAAAGAAGAAAAAGAGGGAGAGAGAGAGAGAGAGAAAACAGGACTTGGATGATATTTCTCAGTGTCTGCCAATGTCTAACATGCTTTTGGAAAAGTTGCGTAACACAACCTACCAAGAGAGCCTTGTTTGAATAAAGGTTAGTAATCCTTTCTATTCGGTGCTGTGTTTGTGGTTTTGCAGAACTGACCCACGGGGCCTCATTTTTTGACTGGTGAAACAGGCTGTATTTTTTCTTAAGCCTATAGGGATCAGGAAGTTATCCTCTGAATGCCTGCCTGACGAGAATTTGCCATCGGTTTACCAGCAGCTCCATTATCCTTAAGCCTATACGACACTTTGAGTGATGGAAAACCTTGAATGTTCTCTTTTGTGAAGGAGGAGTCTTTGCCTTCAGTGATCAAACATACAGGTAGAATGTCAGGGAACTTGCAATATGAAGTGTTATGTTTGAAATAATTTACACAAGGACTGTCACAAAGGTTATTTTCTGGTCTGCAGTGTTTCCAATATAATTTCTTTAGGTGTTTTAGTCTATTCTGCATGACAAATTAAAAGCAGTGTTGCACAATGTTTTTTATTACAGATAAGAGTCAACAATTTAAATTTTCAAATGAAGGAATATAATTTCTAATATTTAGTTACTTGTGCTTTCATGGCCTTTAGGTAATGGCTTTGAAGAAAAAGACAAGGAAAACTGTTGTAAAATATTTTTCTGGGTCTTCTTCATGACAATGAGAGACAAAACTGAGAAGGCGTATTCCTATGTGCTAGGAAGTTTGTGTCCAGAGACCTCTCCAAGGCTGACAACAACACCAAAAACTGCTGCCCGAGTCTGAAGCAGGCAATCTGCCTTCTGAATAACAATTAGGCATGGGACGGGACATCACCTCTTTCCTGAGGTTTGGGGCCTACCTGCCACCAAAAGCTACTGTCTTTACAGTTTCGCTCATGTGACGGACCCACAGACAGTTTGTGGTGCATGGTCATACCACAGCTCTGACAAAAATCTTGTCAGGTCAGGTCTTTTGTTGACTGGGCTGTGCATGTTTGAACCTGGAAGACTGGGCATCCAATTGCTTCTGGAGAAGGTCCAGGAAATGGTGACAAAGATAATTAAGGGGTTGGAGGATCTCTCTTACAAGGAAAGGCTGAGGGAGCTGGGCCTGTTCAGCCTCGAGAAGAAATGACTGAGAGGGGACCTCATCAATGTCTCTGAGTATCTGAAGGGAGGGTGTCAGAGGATGTTTCCAGGCCCTTCTCAGTGGTGCCAAGCAATAAGACGAGAGGCTACAGGTAGACATTGAAGCACAGGAAGTTCCACCTGAATATGAGGAAGGACATCTCTACTGTGCGGGTGACTGAGCACTGGAACAGATTGCCTGGAGGGGCTGTGGAGTCTCCCTCTCTGGAGATGACCCACTGGGGTCCCTTCCAACCTGACCCATTCAGTCATTGTGCCATCTATCTTCTCAGGTCCCTCTGGTGCAGAATTTTCCTATGCTGGTGCTCTGTGTAGTTGGGATAAAGGGAGCTGTGTGGTACATATTTACGGAAGTGTAACCATCCAGGGGACTTTCTTGGGATAAGCAGAGGAAAGAAGGGGCTTCGGGCATTCTTGAAGGTAGGTGGCAGCTGAACTGGGGAGTTGAGGCTCCTTCTGAGGTTGAAAAATTGACCATTTTTAACAGAATACAGAAAATATTTGTTGCTGTGACTCTAAAATGCTGTTTATTGTAGTAATGAGTCTGAAAGTAGATAAGTGTTTCATGAGGCGTTCCCCTAGAACTTTGCCCTCAATATTTGCTACTTGAAACTATTAAGTGGAAAGAAAAAGGGACCATTGCTGTCTTCTTTTATTGTTCTGACAGGCACTGTCCTGTGCATAATGCTTGAGAATCCGACTGTACACCAACAAAATTTTTGCCTTGACCCACTCTCCTCATAGTCATGAGGTTGTCTGTCAAAATAGCTGGGATTTGGATGAAACCTGATGAGAGAAGTATAATATTCCAGCTTTATTCAACATAGAGCTGTGAGAAATATTCACCACAAAACCTAAAACTTTCAAGGAAGCTTAAGCTGAATATCAAATGCAGGGAGGGATTTGCTGTTGGGTTGGACTCATGTAAAACTCTACTTTTGACATACTTTTGACCTGAAACCTGACAATGCTCAGATATTTTGACTGAAGTTACTTCGAGGCTACAAAGCCAAAAGTTAAAGAAAAACTTATAAACTGCAAAGGTGGCATGGAGGGCTCAAACTTAACCCCAATTCTTCAGAATTCATGCTGGATTGAGCTAGGTGCTGCTTAGCCTTTCTGCTTCCAAGTAAACAACAGGCATCAATCTGTTGCAAACATGAACACAGACTAGAATATTGTGAGGCCTGAAAATAATCAAACATTTTTGTATTCACAGAAAAAAAGTCATGAACTATGAGGATAGGAGTGTTACTGGCAATTTCCCCAAAGATTTGCTCAAGGGCATGATTTAGAACCCAGCTGAGATGGAGATTTGCTGGATATTTAATCTGAGTTGTTAATTGCTTGGTGTTGCCTTAGCACTGTCCAGCCATCTAAGCCTTTGATGATGAGCAGCAACTTGGAAACAATCTCTTGCAATGTATTTTTGTCCCCTATTTTAAAAGTATATTTTTTTTCTCATCTGTTATTGCATTAGGAATCACTACAAAAGATCAACCCACAGCAACAAGTAGGAATAATAATAGGATTTGCTTAGTTATTTTGCCCAGACTGAATTTAGTGGAAAACCTCTATCAGATGGAGAAGAGGCTCTGTCGCATTAGCAGATGAGAATAATCTTGGGAGCAGAAAGCTTTTCTCCATAAAAGTGTTACTGCAGAGGATCAGACAAACATTCCCAGCTCTCTGAGTAGTCCAAGTTCCGAGAGCTGTAGTTCCAACAGGCTCTAGGAAAGAAGTCAGTCATGCACATGTATGTGAATTCTCTCACATGAGTAAAAGCAAAGGAACTTTGACATGCCGAATCCTAACTTTTTTAAGCAAGGAATTTTCTGTCTGGAGACAAAGAACATCTTTTTCTCTCCCGTGCTGACTCTTGCTGCTTATATTGCCTCCCTAATTGGAAGTTGCAGTATAGATGTGCAAAAAAGGATATGCTTTGAGCATACCTCAAGGGTGAGCTGTCTAACCAAGGAAACAATTTCATCCTCTGTGTTGTGAAAAGAGCCTGGCGCTACAGAACACCTATTTCATTGCTCAGCAGGGCAAAATACAGCAAGGAGAAAAGACTCTGGCAGCTGAAACTGCAATACATTAATATTCATATTGTCTGTGTGCAGCATTTTGTAGTCTGGTATGGAATTATTTTCCTTTAAACTGGATAGTTGAAGTTCCAGCATTCTGCTTTTGTCACTGCTTCAGATAGAATCGTAATTGAATCAATGAAGAAAGAAGACATAAAATTCCAGACTAGATCCGTTGCTTGCTGCAGAGTGGGCTATGTCAGATGGTTTCCATCATACACCTTGTATTTGGGACTCACAGATGCACAAAGGGAAGTAGCAGCTTTCAAAGGCAAGACTGGCAGTCTTAGCAGTGCTCTCTGCAGTGGAACAGTGTGGTTTGTCCAAAATCCTCCCCACCCAGGTGTAAGTGCCACTTTCATCATAAGTGGTTGTGTTAAATCCTGAATGTCATGGTGCTCCCAGAGGAGTATATCTAAACTAAGACATTTTAGAGTCTGTCTCTCTGCCAGGAATGCCACATTACTATCGTAAACGGGGCACGGCTTCACTAAGTATGATGGTATTCATACTGCAAATTTTAATGTTAGAAACATCCCAGCTAAAGCCAGTGGACGTATGCAAGTGTTTAAAATTAACCATATGCATATTTATTATGTAGCATTTTAGAAAGGTAGAAGTATAACTAAACAAGCTGCAGATGCTCTGTTTTCTTGCTGACATTGTTTGTAAGTTGAGAGTAATATTTGTCATCAAAGACAAACAAATGGAGGATGACTCACTCTTACCCTTGCTCAGAGGGGAAGAATCCAAAGGGAATTGGATTCCCCTGTTGAGAGAAGCCACACGATGTGAGGGGAATTCATGTTTTTCTGAAACTGTGAAACGCAATCCTATTAAAAACTGTTTTTCTGCAGTTATTATTATTTAAGTCTGAGGTTTCTAGGCCAAACACTGCTGAATTTTCTCTCACAGAGAAAATCTGAAGGAAAGGCTTGATATTATGGTAAATTTCTGCTTCTTGGGGAAACACACCATGATTCTAGTTTCATATATGTTTTTTCTCAGATCACTGAAAATTACTTTTCAGATAGTGGCAGCACCTCAACCACAACTTTCTGTTACTTAAGCCAAGAGCAAAAGATTTGTCCCTTGTAAAGTCAGTGAATTCAGTGCAAATTAAATAACTTTTTTACTAGACCCACCTCCTCCTATCAAAACCACTGATGTGATAATGACAGCTTATTTTTCTTACGTTCTTGATGTCTTAGGTTTTTTTTAAAGATAGTGAAATATGTGGAAAAACAATATACTGAGTAAAATGAATAAAGAAAAATAGAAGATCACTTTAAAAGGTTACCAGGGTAAATAAATACAAGTTGAAAGGTTCAAGTACTGGGTTCCTCAGTGCCTAAGAAATATCCTTCATTATTTTTTATTAACTCACCTTCCCTGGTTAGAGCCCTGCTCATTGTGTGGAATAAGCGAGTGAAGCAAACTTGATGAATGGTGACCAATTAGCCATAAAGAACCTCATAAGTAGCAAAGGGCCATTAATCCCACACAGTTTGAACTTCATTTTCAGCATGGTGAGTAGGAGAAATTAGCTGCAATTAATATTATGGATCTTTCAATCATTGTCAAATAACTATTAGAAGGTGAATAGCTCATGATGCTGAAACACCACCTTTCCTAAGACATGTCAGCACTGAGCCTCTCCAGTGTTAATTGCTGAGTTTCCCTGAGCAGAGAAGGAAGCGTCACTGCTAGTTCTCAGTACAAGATTTGTCATGGGGTTTCACCAGGAGGGAAATATAGCTGGATTGAGGAGCTAAATACTGAAGGGATTAAAACAAATGTGGGGATGATCCTCATGAACTTCTGGCCAGCAAGGGAGAGTGAAGAAGGGCAATGCTTTAAAAGAAAACTTCTGAGTCACACTTTCTGAACTGCACAGCTGCACACAGTTTGTGAAAGGATGAGATTTTGCTGCAGAAAACTTCAGCATAAAACAAGTCTGGATCAGGGGGCTGGCAAGATAAGTACAGTGCCTACTTTAGTCATGTAAACCCTCATGGTGAGTTCCTATTTTCAGTGAAAAGTTGGTCAGATACTTTCATCATAAGCAGCATGTAGGGGAGTATTCAAGAAAAGTTAAGCATTGCAAATTCAAACCGAGTCTAAGAAAACATGCTTCAGTTAAATAACGTATTTGAAATATACTGAACTCTTATTTGTGATTTTCCTCAGGGCAGTATTAGTGCAATAACAAAACAGATGAGGCTGAATGCTTGATTTAAAAAGGTTGGGCCTTCAAGGGCTGATTTACTGTCCAGTGAGGCTCTGCAGGCTGGTCTTCCCAGGCGCAGCAGCTCCCAGGTTTGGAATGCCGAGGAAAGAGCCTTGGAGTGCAAAGCAGTCCAACTGTGGCCGAACATAAGGTCACAACCAGCAACATATGAGATGAATAAATCTTTATTGGGCAGGACTGCAAAACATTAGGTAATGGGGCCAGTGACAAAAAAAAGCCTTTTTTCTGAATCATACTCTAAAATGTGCACAAGAACAGTTCAGGCCTCTAGCAAGGGGCAAAACTCATGTTTCTGGTGCTGATAGAAAAAAAAAAAACAAAACAAACAAGCAAGGGGTTTCTTCTTCTTGTGTTAGTGCATGCATTGTACACATCTACAGGATTTCAGTCCACAAGAGCTTATGATATTTTCTGTAATTCAGACTGGATGCAAATGCTAACACAATCCTTTGTACTTCTTTGTCAGCTTCCATCACCATATCTGTCTTCTGCCTTCTCACCTTCTTTCTCACCTACAGATGAAAAAATCAAGCTGAGAAAAAACCCAGAAAAACAAAAAAACACAACCTAACCCTTCCGGGTAAGTGTTTTAGTGCTTATTTTGCCCTGAACTGTGGTTAAGAGTTGAAATATCCCTTCTCCCTCTGCGTATGGGAAATAAAATTCTGAGAACTCTTTGCTCACAATGAATGAAACACTTAGCTGTGAATCACATTGGAATTAATTTTTCCGTTGAATTGGTTTGTGCCCAAGGGAGATGATTACACAGTTTGAGGGGCTTGCTGGTCCATCTATTTAGGTCAGATACCCAAGAGCTTGTGGGCTATAGAAGTTTGTGTTCCTTCTGGAATTCATTAATTGAAACATACATCATGAGCTATTTCCTCAGAAAAAGGACCTACCTCCTGTAAGGGAGGAGAGCTGCTAAGAGGTGGTGAGACTTTGAAGAGAAGGAAAGGATGTCAGAAGGAATCAATGCTGCAAAGTGGATCCGGACCTTAGGTCCCCAGTTGATCCATTTTAATGATCTGTGTTGTGACTGCTGCTCCGTCCGGGTTAGGGACTCATCCAGAAAAAGTGTAACTGTAGCTAGGGTATGGCAAGTATTGAACAGGTTTCACATGTTACAAACCAAGAAAATTAATTTAGCACACACAAAATTTATGTGATTCAAGACTGGCTGATGGGATGGATACCCCTGGGGTTGCAGTCTTCCACTTAGTTGTCAAACATGAATGATATTTTACACAAAGAGCTCTGACTGTGAAAATGTTTATGTGCCAAGAAGTATCTTTAGTACCGTTTGACTTCTATACAGCAGCAATTCAGGATGTCTGAATGACAATGATTGAAAATTTGGGTGCTGACGAAAGGATTTTGTACTGTAATGATATTAATCCTAGATGATAAGATATGAACTCATGTACATAACCTGAAAACTGAGATTTCGTTGCGATCTGTTCTACCTATTTTACTATGCACTATCGCCATATAAACTACTGTGCTTGGATCAAACTGAACAGAAGCTCCCACTTAGTCTGATATGATTTGTACACTCTTAATCAGGCAGCCTCACTTTTATTTTTCTTTGACAAATTATAGCAATATGACTGACAAGAATGTCGGTATGCACATCTTAACTTAATGTAGACTTAACCTTAAAGTAAGCCAAGGACTATCTAGATGAGCTGAGGAATATCCTTCAGGGTGAAAAAAGGACACCCATATGCAGCAGGCTGGTTCTATAGATGCCTGCTTTTGAAACGACGGAATACAATGAAATGCTTGTCTCTAACTGGATGCCTAAGCTCTTCTCCACCACTAACATTTTGTCCACTATTCCTCGTACTGTTAATTAACCATTTGGAGAGCTTCTGTAGCTCCCCTGCACAATACTTCTAGTCTCTGGAATATTTTATTTTAGCTTGGCCAGGATTAACTCAGCTGTCTGCGAAGTTAGCGGTAGTTCAAGGAACAATCATGCATGAGTGTGTGATGTGTCTCTTTTCTGTGCAAGATGACCTTGAATACCTTCACTGGCAATATTCCTGGGAAGAAGCAGCAAGTTAATGTCATGTAGCAATATATCAGTTAGTGGATTCATCCTGCTTTCCGTGCACATTGGATGGGTGTGTAGTGTTCTCCTCTGGCCTGTAGTTTGCACATTAAAATCTCTTGGGATTAAGATGGTGAACTCCTTCTCAGGAGGAGGGGACATGCAAGAGGGATGCTGGATTTCATAACCTGTTCAATGCATTATTTCAGCTGGAATCTGGAAGACTAACCCTTTATTCCCAGGCATAAGAAATGAGTTTATAAAAGGCACTGAAGGCTCCCAGGGCACGCTGGAGGAATGAGTGAGAGAGCTGTCTGCCTCCTGGCATGATGAAGTGCATGCAGATGAGAGCAGAGGAAAGGCAAACTTATGGCAAAGGTCCTGCTTTCCTACTGGGTACTTCCACTGAACTGCTCTGAGGACGACTACATATACAAGAAATACAGGACATCTCTCACTCGTAGCCCAGATCCACTCACTACAGGCAAAACACTCCTAATTTTAATATTCAGGAGACTTTAAACAGGCTGGTCCTGCAACATTTTAAGTGAAAACTATAACTGAAGGTTGAAAGCTAAGCCCATCATCAATTAACACACATCCCCTTTGGATAGCTAATACCAAAATGGGCAGGACAACACATCATCTGTACAGGGACTGGGAGGCCCAGCAAATTTACCAGGAAACCCCGACAAGAGCTTTGTGACAACAGAATTCCCAAAGAAAGAGCTGTTAAGGTGGTAGCAGAGGGATCAGATTAAAACTGAAAAAGCACAATTTAAATACTTCTATTCATGTTTTACTCCAGTGTGTTTCATCAGTAAAATATGAATGCAAGCTAAGGATATAGGAGTGCAGAGGTAGAGTTTTTTGAAACGGATTTGGAAAGTTTAAAAAACCAACATTGTTTTCTATTTAAATAAGTCTGTTTTATTTTAAAAATTTATATAAAAATGTTTCCTCTGCATTTACAGAAAAGCAAAGAATTACTCATCTGCATAAATCCTAACAAAAAGCAGCCAGTGTCTTACAAATTCCCTCCTTATTTTAGAAGAAAGCACAGCCCTGCATTCCTATCTCCAGGCAGTGTGGCATGAATCACAGAATTGTTAGGGTTGGAAGCAACCTCTGGAGATCATCCAGTCCCATTCCACTGCCAAGGCAGGGTCACCTAGAACACGTTACATAGGAACCTGTCCAGGTGGGTTTGCAATTCTTCAGTCCAGTCCCATTCCACTGTCCCTGGGCAGCTGAGTCCAGGGCTCTGCCACCCTCAACATAAAGAAATTCTTCCTCATGTCGAGGTGGAACTGCTTGTGTTTTATTTTATGGCCATTGCTCCTCATCCTGTCACTGGGCACCATTGAAAAGAATCTGGCACCATCCTCTTGGCACCTACCTTTGAGATACTTATGTTTTGATGAGATCGCCTCTCAGTCTTCTCTTCTCTAGACTAAACAGTCTCAGCTCCTGCAGTCTCTCCTCGTAAGAAAAGGATACTCTTCCTCATGAAGACACATGATCCATTTCTGCTTCCACCTTCCCTAAGGCCTAATTTGCTATGTGAGAAATTCTGACTCATATTCAGTATGAGAGAAGACTTGAAGATGGAAGTTGATATATGCAGCTAAATCTTCTGCATTGTAAGGCAGATGAGGGGAAAGAGTAGAGAGCTAACATGCCGTGCTCTGGGTGTTCACATCCTTGCTGATTTTCTAGGGACTGATACAACTGTTACTCACCTCTTGGGCTCTGCTTTCTGAAGTTTACCCATGTTCCTGAGCCTACTCAATTTATTCTACTTGACAAAAGTATCTTCTGTATTTCAGTTGTCAGGCTGAAATCTCTAGAACAGGTGGGTTGAAGACTGACTAGGACTTGCACCCTTGCATCTTGCTGGTGTAATAAAGGCAAAATCCCTGTTTAGTCCCGTCACAGGTATATGTCAGCTGTAAAATGTTCAGATTGTTTCTGTTTCATGGGATAGTTCCTCTTTGAAACAAGCTGATCTTCATAAAGCATGCTTAAGAGGGGCTGCCGTTCCCCAGGCATTTGTTCCTACCTCTACGATGCTGCTCACAGCTGCCTCAGTTCTGTTGGTGCAGCTGTATTTAGGGTCGAGACAGAAACGGGGTCGGGGATGGAAGGAATGACTACAGAAATGGAAGGCAGTGAGGATAGGAATGAGTGGCTTTAGGGAGTCTCCCCTAAGTGGAACTACTAGTAAAAATGCTTGTGGACACTGGCATTTGTTTTGTTGAGCATGGCACTTATTGATTTGAATCCTTCTGGCCAGGTTAGGAAAATGAGAGGTCTGTGGAATATGGATACTTGGCTGGTGGGAAGGAAACGATTTTGGCAGCTTGGTTCTGCAATGGTCCTGTTACTTGACGCTCAACGCATCTGTGAATGAAAGGTTTCCAAGAAAGTTATGCAGCATCCCTGTGAAAACGGAGTTAAACTGTCTGCTGGTAGAGGTCAGCATCTGCCCTGGTATGTTGGCCTCTATCAGGTGCATGTTGGTTTTAGTCCGTTGCAAATACTACCTGTGGAAACAGAGTCTGAATAATGCAGTGTAAACTGCTCCTTGCAGGCCTTAATCTGGATGGTCCTACATGTTTTCAGTCAGTTTACTAGACTGTCAGACACAAAATTATTACGTTTAACAATAATGTTCACTTGAACTGCAAGGCTCTATAATATTCTCATCTGCCAATGTTTTAATTACAGGATAGCATTTGCTAAGGGAAACTAAAATTAGAAGTGGATGAATGGATTTTGATATGAAGGGGAAGATTTGCTTTCTTTTTTTTAAATTTTGCTTTTTCCTTTTCCCAAGGAAATTACATTCTTGGGAGAACTGCAAAACCAGAAAGACCAAAATGGCCTCTCCTGAGCCATAGGGTGGAGAAAGCTTTGCAAACCAAAGGTCAGATACAAAGAGACATCTATTTATAAGTGACAGAACATAGCAATAAAATAGAGAAAAAGATGATGTACAAGTGGAGAAGGGATTCAGGAGAAAGAGGAAAGGAGAGAAAGGAAACTGATTTGTAGTTTCGTCAGTGATGAGTGAATGAATATTTGTGCAAAGTAGGTCAAGAAAAGAAGAAAACTGCCGTGGTGGAAGGGTCAGGTCATGCAATACAGGGAAGGGTCTCTCAGTCTGTAACTTCAGCGATTGAGGGATGCCAGTGTTTCCATGATGCTGGGTTTTTCAGGGAGGTCTCATCATGCCAGAGTCTTCAACTTCTCCGAGTGCTCTTCCTAAGCGAGCGCAGAGTCTCATGGTAGCTTACGGGGTGAGGGCTGTAGTTTCCAAACCACAGGCACATAAAGAGCTGTGAGGGAAGGGAGGCCTGAGTGAGTAATCCTGAGTACGCCAAGATGGGGACTCAACACTGTTACAAAGTACACCTCCAAAATGGGAAGAAGAATGTTTCTAGTGCACAGCTCATAAGTAATCTCTGGTCTTCGTCTTTTTGGCTGATTAATCTTGCAGTAATGCTTCGTATCTTTTTTTTCTTTTTTTCTAGATATGTATAGCTGCTCTGAGAAAGGTTATTAGATAAGAAGATATTAGTTATTAGATAAGAAACAAGTATAATCATTGACATAAATTGCTTCTGTGTGGTGAACTACTGAATTACTATAGATATTAATCAGAAACTATGTGATTCTGCTGATGACAAAATCAGCTCCCAAGACAGTTTTCCAAGAGCAGTGTTTCTCTGCAGACTCTTGTCGAGTCTATGCAGCAGCACCAGGAGCCAATGGGAGTTTTGTGTGTGTGTGTGTAACGTGAACTTGGACACCATGTTCGCAACAAATTTTGCCACTTGAAGATAACAAAGGTTCAAAATATTGCTTTTGTTTGGCATCCCTCAAGTAGGTTAATATAACAATTTATGTGTACAATATGCCATGTTCATCCAGACATTTGATACCTCACCAAGCTTAAATGAAGAAAGAGGCATGAATCCAGTCCCTGGAGCTATCCTGTCCCCCAGACTGAGGGAAATTGAGCTTATGCAGAATATTCAGCCTGAAAATCAACCTGTCACATGACTTTGGGGTTTGAGGAGTTAACAGCATTGGCCGTTATACTTAGTATTTCGAACTTAGGCATGCATAGCACTCCACAAGAAAAAATAAAGACAAATGTGAGAGAAGCAAGTAGTTCATACCCTGGAGAATTTACCTTTTCAGTTTCACAGAACTATTGAATGAATTTCTGCATATATCTGAGCACTCACTGAAGAGGTAGGTCACAAAGAACCAGATGGAACTAACCATGACCAGAAAAGCATGAAAGAAAAGGTAGATAAAGGTAGATAATGTAGTTACACTGGAAATCAATGCAAATACCTAGGTATATGTGAAGCTAGGTGTTTCTGTTTGTCTGCTTTCATAAATTATACAAGACAGTGATATTAAGAAAGGACACCAGAAGAAAGGAAAGCGCAAGAATTGTCTGGTAATCTCAGAAAGTAGATGGTGGCAGAAAGGTAAAAGGCACACAGAATGATATTAAGGAAATTGTAGGGAAAATCGGAAGAATATATGAATTGAGAGAAAAAGATTATTGCAGTTATATAGGTGTCAAAAGTAAGAAAAGGCCTAAGTTTGATGGAAGTGGTAGAAGCTGCTTATGACAAAAAAAGTCCATTCGGATACCAGACAGCCACAGCTTGCGATTTATGCAAACTTGGAAGGAATACAGAAACTTAGCCCAAATACAGTAGCTGTCATAAGACGTGCACAGCTCTGGGAAGACAGCAAAACTTAAATATAAACGAACCGAAATGAGGTTAAGCGCTGGCATAATTGTGACAGCAATTCTGCCTGCGGTTTACTCGAAAGCAGCGCCCACAGTCAGAAGCTCGGATGACCGACCCGTGATACGTCTCACGTGATTCTCATACACGTGACGTGTGGTGTCGTAGTCAGCATACACAGATCAAGGGTCCCTGCAGCTCTGCCTCGAAAATTTCTTAGCAAATCTGGGTGGACAAATGTCTGCTAGTTATGGTTAGAGTCTAACTTCCAGTCCAATTTTTTTTTTTTTTAATTGCTTGTAGCATTCACAAATAAATTGTTTTCAGCTGAAACTTTCTGCGCTGAATGTTCATTTTGCCAGATCCTTTAAATTAAATCCATGAGTCTACTCAAGGATTTTTTAGTAATGAGGAAGAAAAGTGCCTTTTCTTTTACGATCTGCTAAGACCACTTCAGCTTTAGAGGCAGAAGGACACATACGCACTGAGACTTGCAAGTGAATTGAATCTTAGGCAGTCAACTCATTAAAGCAGTTGACTAATACCTGCACTGCAGTAATACTCTGAGACTCCTGTGGATTTTCATTCAGTGGGATTCGCCAATTCTCAAAGAAACCCCTGGGTTTTGTATGTTTTTCTTCACAAGAATGTCAGTGACAAAATCTGATCTTTTAACTGAGAGATCTTTATTCTATAATTTAAGATAGAGCAGAGCTTAAGGTTAAAAAATTAAATTTTCAATATTTTTCTGCTTTATTCTACTAGCTTCTTTTTCTATTTCTTTATAAAAATTATAATTAAAAACCCCCAAACAACCAAAACACATCAAAAAAAAAATCCCTGCAAATAAACCTGAGAATAAGAAACAAGGAAATATAATGGATAAACAACTTTTATGATTTTCATTAACACCGTTTTTGTGAGATCATGAGATTATCCTTATATTCACCCCCGCTGTAATACCTGTGTCTATGAAAGGGAAAGCAAAATCTTCATGTCTGTTAGTCTGACTCGAGTAGTTTGAGAGTATTAGAAAAAAGAGTGAAAGCTATTGCTGTGAAAGATAAAAAACACAATCTGTCTTTCAAAAGAAGACTGTGCCAAGCTAATCTGACATCTGGATGAGATAACTTCCTGTCAAAAATATGTGCTAGTTATTGAAGGTTTGCCATTAACAGTGCAAAGAGCTTTATCGCCAGCAATGTCAACATATTGTAAAGGGGTTTGGCTGGCCCCAAGTCTGAGAGCGGGAAGACTTAGTCTCTGTGAACAGCAGAGGGGGAAGCAGAGAGATTTCAGCAATGACAATGATATTGTGAGGAGCAGTGGTGTACACTTGCCGTGAGTAACTCCACGCTTCTGACTGTCAGAGAGTTAAAATTCAGGAACATCTCTGTCTTGGAGGCAAATAACCTAGTTATGAAGATGGAGCTTGATAAATATGTGGAATCATATGGCATGGTCAGCTGCAGTTGCAGACATCTGAGCCCAGGGGAATCCTTTCCAGTCTTGAGTTTCTGTACACTGGCTATTGTTGTGTGAAATGTCATTGTCCTGTGGGTATACTCATGTGTGCTGATAAGTGAAGATGTTAAAGCCAACTGTGCTTCTGACTGTTTCAGAAAATGCCTTTGGTTATTACAGAAGCCATATACGGTCCCTTTTCCTAGGACTAATTACAAAAAAGAAGAAACGGGGTTTTGAAAGCGTCTTGTGTTGCAGTATCTCCATGAATGTTGGAATCTGAAGAACAATTCGTGTTTATAGAGACTTTTATTTCAGTTTCTTAGCTTTTAAGCCAGGATAAATGGGATCTTTTTTTTTTCCTTAGTTTGTTTAAAATGGCTATAGGGTGCATAGTTGGCATGAGGAACCTTTAAAGCCTCCCTGGTTTTTTTCCTTTTCCTTTATTTGTACATGGTCTCATCATAAATCTGAGAAAACCAAAGGAGTGAAAACCACGCTCACCACTATGGATGTGATGCTCCAACATCCCAAAAGCTGTTTGGCTTTAGATTCCTCAGCTGAATGGTCTTTATGTCCTAGCTCATGCAGGCCTATTTCTCTGCACACTCCTTGTTACTCTGGCTTGCCTGCGATCCTCTAGAGCTCTGCCCACTTGTATCGAACATACAGAGACAAATACTACAAATAGATATTTCCTATATCAGTTCATTATTATACGTTCAAGTGGTCAGTCTGCAGTGCTTCCAGGATACGCTAAAATACGTGCAGTTTGATTTCTAGAAATCTTTTGATCTCTGAAGACACTCTTAACATGCAGTAGATGTGAAGTGCTTTATGCCACTCAGAGAGGAGTGTGCTCTATGAAGAAATCAGCCCTTTTCATTGCACTTGCAGGCTCTGCTTATACTGGAAATTACACAGTGCCAGAAGACAGTCCCAGACACTAACTCCATTGTCTACACCGTTGAATTGTTTGAGCAGTCCTTGGAATGGTTTGTCCTTGGGCAGTCAGCCCAGGCCTCTTCCAAACAGTTCCTGGGCATGTTTTGAGAATTAGCATGGGCCAGGCACCATGCCCAACATGTAGTTTGGATGCGGGCACCCTTTTTTGGATGATAATAGACTTCACTAGTGCCAGATGGCCTCAGAGCCGGAGGGAATGAACATAGCCTGATTGCATATGCCATGTGCTCATGCAGAGGATCTCTTGTGCTGTAAAATGATAGCTTGACTTGTGTGTACGTGCGCATCTCCATGTGGAGAAGCTGTAACCTGAAAGACTGGATTTTACAAAGGGCAGCCTCAGACTGGGACTTTGTGGCATCCAGGAAGACAGAGTGAGCATTATGTAATGCCTGTATTGCTGAAAAAATCACAGGCACAGATAAAACCCTGGGACAATATGTCTAATGCACCATATGGAATGGACACTAAGTATAAATTGGCTTTAATGTCTCCTGGGTACCCTCTGGCCTTAAGGCATGTTTATGTCTCTTTGCTTTTCAGACTGCCTGAAATAGTACAGGGTCTGCGTTACAACCCACCAGACGAGTGTTTTTAGCATACAAATTAGAAGGTGTATGTTTTATGTTTTAGGATGTGGTGTGTTCAAAGATGCAGCATCTACTAGGATGCTGTTACAAGGCTGTGTTGTTGGGAGAGAGCCAAAACAAATGCACCCTTGACCACTGTGAACTGAGAGCAGCTCCTGTAAAGTTCGGGCACTGCCCAGCAGAGTGCTTGTTGAAATGGTCCAAACCAGAGGTGAGAAACGACTTAACAGGGAGACCAATCAGGGGTCCAGTGTGTGGTTCCCACACTGGCCCTCTTTTACTGAGAAGTACAACCATATCCCTTGGTGCTGGGTTCATGGACACAAGACCCCAGTCTCTTGAAAAATCCTTGCAGGTTTTAGGTTGCCTGTGAAATCTCTGAGCTAAATGACTTTCTTTCATGCAGAGCAAACCGTGATAGCAGAGTGAGAGAAGATCTCTGCACTGGATTCCTTTGTTGTTTTGTATGATTACCAGGGGCTCAAGTAATAAAAATTATTAAATTTTGAAGAGCTTAAATCTGCTGAAAAACACATGGATGTCCAGGCCTGTAAGTGTGCCTGCCGAGTTATAACTCTCCCAATTCCACTGGAGAGCAGCAATAAATTCTGCTGAGATTTGCTTTATCCCTACAGTCTTTGAGTTATACAGTAGATCATATATATAGGCTTTTATGTTCAAACTCTTCTAAGAATTTGAAACTTTGGGATTAAATATAAAGTTTCTTCTCTTTTTTTTTTTTTTTTCCCCTTTCAAAATCACAAGCCTGTGTGGAAGAACAAAACTTGCTACAGTATGTTCGCATTAGATAAAGCACACTTCAGGAAAACCTTCCAAGTAAGGAAAATTAAGAGGATAAAACCTGTTCTGGATGTAAAAAAAATATGTTAATGATTATTATAATTATCGTTATTAGTCTTATTAGCATTTTTTTAAATCAATAGTTTTGAAGAATATGAAATATTCAGGGATAGGCATGAAAACAGTGACTGAGCACTGCAAGTGTGTATTTGAGAGAAGCTTTTTGTAATTAGAAGCTGCTGAAGTGCATTGCAGTCTTGTGCATTGAGCAGCTTGTTTCAGCATTGAAGATATCACTAGAAATGGCCAAATCCTTTGGTGCTACAATTTTTTGTCTGGTTTTTTTAGGTTCATCTCAATATGTTGTCTGAGAGCTGATTTATGAGGTAGACATCTCTACTCAGTGGGGGAAAGGCAGATGCCTGGAGACAGTATCTTCTTCAGCTGTATGACTTTTATCCAGTGCTGCAGCGGTGTTGAAACTGAGAGATGACAAGGCCAAGCAATGTCTGCAGGACAGATCTAAACGAAGAGGAAAACATAGTTAATCATTATGTCAGAAGGATATATTAATAACATGAGATGAATTTTCAGTATTTGTTTGTCGGGGAAAGGTGAAGGGAGGTGTGTGTGTGTGTTATCTGTCAGCAAGAAAATAATATTGATACCCTTCCTGATAACAGAAGTGGTCTTTTGTCTTCTTTTCCCCAACTTTTCAGTGGGCTCATCAGCATTCAACTTATTCTTGTTTCATAGAGAGGGACTGTGAAGAGCAAAGTCTGAAGTTCAAAGAAAACAAGATCTTTTTCACTGAAGCAGGATAGGTCTGGCTACCTTGAGAAGAAACTGAATTTTCAGTTCAGAAACAGTTGCACAGTCCTGGAGACACCAGAATGAAATATTGCTGTCTTCAACTGTATTTATTTGGTTGAAGGTTTACATGGTTTCAAGACAAATATATAACAGAGGGAGACGTGCATACCTCTTCCATGTCATATACAGCAATTGCCAAATTTCCACCACTTCTGCTGCAGGAGTGCTAGCAGTGCCCTGGAAATGCTGTTTATAAATTTCTGACAATTCTCAGGAATAACACAGCATATATTAACTTTGGCAGTTTTTCATAGTCACAGTCACCTGCTGATGCCAAAATGCAGTCATTTCTAGAGATACTGGACAAAAGAAATGGCTTCATGACCTAAATATATCTAACATGTCAAGCCTTCTTCTTATACACCTTTTCTGCTATAAAAAGCTGTCAGGAAAATAGCCTTTGTCATCTCCTTAAACAGTGTTTATTTCTGTTTCCATGAAAAAATATTATGAGACTGGTTAATGGGCATTTGAGGGTATGTCTGTAGGCATACAGAAGTAAGTAATTGCTGGTCTGTTCTGAGACAAACTCTTGGTTGAGAAGTGGTAGTAAGCACTGCTATAGGAAAAGAAGACACCAGACATCCCACTGGGAATGGTACAGGTATCATTTCAGATGCATATTTTACCCTCTAAATGCCTGCAATCCATGGCCACCAGAAATAACTGCCCCACTGGACAGTTGAGATGCAATCGCGTTATTTCCCAAGAGCAATTTCAATTGCACAGCCTGCACAGTCCTTTGGGAATGTGAAAGCTGCAGACCTAAGTATTATCATTTTACAGGGTTTCATGTGCCATGAAGTCACCACTTTCTCATGATTCACAGACAAATAAGCAACCATTTGATACTCATGCTATCTGGTTTATCTTATTTTCTGTTTTACTACTATTTTTACACTGACCGTGCATCAGCTCTGTCTGTGGTGATGGATCATAGATTTCAATCAGTCTTTGGCTTACCACTTCCTTCTTGTCCAACAAATTGAAGTCTTCAAAAGAGAAGGCAGTTACTTATGAAATCAAGTGGTTAAGCTTTGTGGATAGTCTCAGTTTTATGTTGGTGCATACTGCAGTTCTCTTGTGAAAGGTTAGCCTAACTGTCACTTGACACATCTTTTATTTGTGATGTTTTGAACAAAAAATAATACACACATTTTAAACAATATAATTGCATTTCTATTTCTGGGTTTGGTTTCTGAGACTTCATTATGTTTACAAAACTCAGAACTTTTTTTCTCTAAAATGATCCTCCTTTAAGAAAGTTAAAGAACCCTTCCCTTCCCTTCCCTTCCCTTCCCTTC